>QRFJ01000823.1:320925-374889 GCA_006176705.1 Cocos nucifera
GCCTTTATTTCTGCCTTGTCTTCCATTTCTATTCCGAAAACTGTCTAGAAAGCACTTTCCCATCCAGGATGGCATCAGGTGATGATTGATGAGATGGCAGCCTTGGATTCTAATAACACATGGACTCTTATTCCTTCCCCTCCTGGAAAATCTACAGTTGGTTGTCGATGGATTTTTACTATTAAAGTGGGACTTGATAGATAGGTGGATCGTTTAAAAGCACGCCTTATTGCTAAGGGCTATACTCAGATCTTTGATCTTAATTATGGAGACACATTCTCTCCTATTGCTAAGATGGCATCTGCTTGGCTCTTCTTATCAATGGCTATCATGAACCATTGGCCTTTATATCAACTAAACATCAAAAATGCCTTTCTACATGGTGACTAGGAGGAGGAAGTTTATATAAAGCAATCACCTGGATTTGTTGCTCAGAGGGAGACGAGTCTTGTTTGCAGGTTACACAAATTGCTAAATGACCTTAAGCAATCTCCCCAGGCATGGTTTGGAAGATTTAGTAAAGTCATACAGCAATTTGGCATGGTCTATAGTGAGGCAGATCATTCTGTATTTTATAAAGATTTGTCCTCTAATCTATGCATCTACCTTATAGTCTACGTAGATAATATTGTCATTACAAGTGATGATCATGACAGTATCAAAAGCCTAAAGCAGCACTTGTTTCAACACTTCCAAACTAAGGACTTGGGTCGGTTGCGGTACTTCCTTGGGATTGAAGTAGCTCAATCAAAAACAAGCATTGCCATCTCTCAAAGAAAGTATGCCCTTAACATTTTGGAAAAAACTGGAATGCTAGATTGTAAATTAATCGATACTCCTATGGATCCAAATGTGAAACTTTACCAAATCAAAGAGAGCCCTATTCAGACCCAAGCACGTATTGAAGACTGGTGAGAAAATTAAAGATATATCCTTCGCTGTTAGTGTTGTGAGTCAGTTTCCTAATTCTCCTTGTGACAGTCATTGGGATGTAGTTGTTCAGATCTTGAAATATATCAAGAGTTCTCCCGGAAAAGGATTGATTTATGAAAATAAAGGCCATAAAAACATTGTTGCATATATAGATGCAGATTGGGCAGGATCCCTTAGTGATAGAAGATCGACTTCTTATTGGGGGCAATCTTATCTCATGAAAAAGCAAAAAGCAGAATATGGTTGCCAGATCAAGTACAAAAGAAAAATATCGAGCTATGGCCCTTACTACGTGCGAACTTATATGGTTGAGACAACTACTTCAAGATTGAAGTTTTGTAAGGTAGGTTCTATAAAACTCATTTGTGATAATCAAGCAACCTTGCACATTGCTTCCAATCCAGTCTTCCATGAGCGGACTAAACATATAGAGATTGACTATCATTTCATCCGAGAAAAGATCATCTCTAGAGAAATCACTATCTTATTTGTGAATTCTAACGATCAACTAGCAGATATCTTCACCAAATCACTTCGAGGTCCGAGGATAACATACATATGTAACAAGCTTGATCAAGATTTCAAGAACCGGTACCAGTTCCTGATTGGTACGGTACCGTACTGTACCGTACCATCCCATACCAGTAATAAAAAAATCAAAAAAAAAAATCTACCCAATGGCCAAAAAAAGAAAAAAAAAATTTGCCCCGTACCGACACTATACCGCCCGATACCAGTGCTGTACCATCCTGTACTAGACTGTACCACCTCGTATCGATCCGTACCGAACTGTACCATACCATACCGACTAGTTCAGGCCATTTTCCAAAAATCGATCTGAACCATCCCGATTCCCCATCGGTATGATATGGTACGGGAGGTACAGTACGGTACGGGGGGTACCGGCCGGTTCGGACCAATACGGAATTCCATGAGCTTGATGCATATAACATATATGCACCAGCTTGAGGAGGGGTGTTAATTGATACCCCTTGATTTGTGTCTACAAATCAGGTTGATTGATATTCCTATATCCCTTAATTTATGTCTACAAATCAGAATTTTATTTTATGTATTTCCATATCTAGATAGAAGATATTTGTCATTAATTTGTTTCCTATTGTAATTGATTTGTTTCCTATTGTAACCATATAATTTCATGTAAAAATACAAGATGCTTAGGAGACTTCTCCTTAAGCTATTCTAATTATCAATAGTCTTAAGTGTTTCAATGCCTCAACACTTACCTTTATGAGTTGGGCTTCCCTAGATCCAAGGCTGATATTTCTCTTTTATCAAACAAACAAATGACTATATTCTTCTTCTTGTTTATATGGATGATATTCTTCTCACTAACAGTAACAATGCTCCTCTCACTAATCTATTGGCTGCTCTTTGAAAAGTGCTTGCCATCAAGGACCTTGGGCCTCTCCACTTCTTTGTTGGCATTGAGGTTCACCCTATGAACTCCAGCATTCTTTTAAAATATTTGTGATCTACTTCATAAGGCCAAAATGGAGGGCTCCAAATCGGTCCCCTCTCCAATAGCTGCAGGGTCTCAACTTTCTCTTCATGATGAAGATCCCTATTCGGATCCTACCATATATTGGAGTATAATTGGTGGCCTCCAATATCCAATATTTATCCACCTAGATATCTTTTATGCAATCAATCATGTTTGCCAATTCACGCATAGTTCCTCCACTACTCATTGGACCATCGTCAAGTATATCCCTTGGTACCTTAAACCATCCACCACAGCCTTTTGCTTTCCAAGAGCTCCTCCATTCATTTACATGCTTATTCAAATACAGATTGGGCTAGAAATCCCAATGATCAACACTCCATCAATGGCTTTAGTATTTTCTTGAATCCTAATATACTTTCACGAAGCTCAAAGAAGCAAGATATGGTGGCTCTATCTATACTGAATCGGAATACAAAGGGCTCACAAATGTTTGCTATTGAGCTCATTTGGATCAAACAACTCCAAGAGTTGAGTCTTTTTCTCTCTACTCCTACAGTATAGTGTGATAACCTCAGTGCCATCTATCTCACCGTCAACCTGGTCTTCCATGCTCATGCCATCGTACCAAGCCCATTGAAATAGACTTCCATTTTGAAAAAGAACGGACTGCTCGACACGAACTATTATTTTGCTTCGCCTTCTCTACTGATCAACTAGTTGACATCTTCATCAAGGGTTTGTCTACAACTTGTTTTGATCCAAGCTCATGGTTGTTTCCACTCCACAATCGCTTGAGGGCGGGTAATCGACCAAATAAGTATAAGGGCCCATGACCCAATCAGATAAAGGTGATGTTGCATTCAGCAACCATAAGACCAAGTCTTACAAGATTCTTTTGCAGTATATGAGTTGTGATACCTATTTGTTGCAAAGATATATTTAAAATATCAATGCATACCAAGCCCTCATGAAGCATAATCAAAAGGGCCATTAATCCTAAATATCTTGTTCACCATTCTCAACTCGTTCTTCTCAGAAATATGTCTACAGAACATACCAAAGACCAATTCCCATAAACAGCAACTACCTTGGCATGAACTATAAGAATTTTCACAGCAGAAAAAGATGCTATGAAATGCTGCTGGAACTTCTAAATCCAGACTATACTTACAAAAAAATGATAAGATATGGCAATTGGTAAGCAAAAGACAACAAATCAATGGGAGAACTAGTTGCCTCTTGTGAAAACCCTCCAGGCATTCCCAGCATCAGAAGATTTCTTTGAATTAAAATTAAGGATTGCATATTTCACCAAATATGTATAGAAGGAAATCAAAAATAAGGAGATAGTATTCTAGAAGGAAAAAGGCATGGGCAATAGATAAATTATAGAGATGAAGTGTTTAAAGAATTATTACCTAATGGTCTCAAAGGAGCAGTGTTTCGAACTTGCATAGAACCAGGTTTCTCCACATTTCTCCAATAGTGAAATGTAAACAGTTACAACAATATAAATGATAAAAGAATTTTATATCCCAAAGTCAAGGTGACAGTTGCAAGTAGCAAATAAATAAGTAAAAGATTATTATAAAAGGAACTACTTTTGAAAAATATTGTTATGTGGACAGATGCAATAGAGGAGCTGGGCAAGGCTCTAATATAAGTGTTGCATGTTTTCCACATAGGCACTTAAAAACACTTGGGAAATCCAAAATATGTTTAAACAATATAGGTTGTCAACCGATATATTCTCTTCTTGTCAAGTCTTATATCCAAATAATATGTCAAAATTTTGGTCCGCTCATGCTGAAGGGAAACCAGAGAGGCCATTAACACTTCTACAAATACTATATTTTCCTAAAACATATTACATGACATAAAGATTGAGATTAATTTCCAGACTTAATATAGACCTTGGGTCCATTGACACTGTTTTAATTTGTAATATAAGAAAAGATTCTGAAAAATAGAAAAAAAAAATATATTTTTCCCTTTCAGCTTCTCAATCATTTGTTCTCACACCAACCAATTCCCAAATTCTTTTACTTAACTTACTTGGCAATCGGGATATTGAAAATTAACATCCATTTATAAAACAAGAAGAAATTTCATAGCCCTGGCCCTATTCAATCCATACCGAAAGTGGGCATTCCAAGTTCAAAGTCCAAAGACCAAATAGAATCCAAGAGATTCTCACCTGTTCAGAAGTAGATGTAGATGCTCTCAATTGCTCATTCCTCTCTTCCAAACATTTCTGCAGGCTGCCTATCTCCTCCTCCATGCTCCTCGCCTTTGACTCTGCTACCTGTGCACCGCCCAAAACACTTCATGCTCATTTCCATACACCAGAATCAAATAATTAAAGTCTTCAGAGATGCTGAAAACACTTGAAACCAACCTGTCTTGTTCGACTTTCTCGGGCAAAGGACTCTTCCTGCAAAGCCAACCGACTTCGAACATCTTTAAGCTCCGCCGCCAGCGACACAACGCTCCTCCGAAAGCTCAGCTTTTTCTCTGTAAGATCCTTCAACAGCGGATCCAGCTCCAGCGACGAAGACGATATAGATGATGTTGATGTCCTCTCTCCGGCCGACATCACCAATCCACAGAAAATCACAAGCTAGCATGCAAGAAGACACCTTTGCCACAATTTCTCTGCCTTGTCTAGAATAAGCGAGAACTGCTCAAATGCTCCTGTGCTTTACCTAGTCTTCATCTGGTTACAAACCCAAACCCTAACAACCGGTCTTCATGGCGCTGGTGCATCGAAAATTTCCCTCACGCGCAAGCCGGCGAGCATTAAATTCAGAGGTCACGCCAAAGAAAAAAAAAAATCGTAGTTTTCTCACAGTTGAAAAAAGAAAATGTAATTTACCATCAGACAAATTCAACAGAAAAAAATAATAATAATGTTTTTTTTCTTTTTTTGAATAACGCTAGATGAGTCACCAGAAAAACCTAATAAAAATTCAAGAAAATCTTCATTTTCATCTTTGAGAGAGAGAGAGAGAGAGAGAGAGAGGATGCGAAGAAAAGGTAAAATCCAAGCACAGCCACATGTTGGAACAAAAAGAAGAGTGAGAAGTTGACACCTCTGTCATAAAAAGATCGCGAGAAGAGCGTTTCTTAACCAACTCTCAGATCGATCCAAATCCTAATCTTTCCACTCCCTCCAGATGAAACGAACAGCCAAACCTTTTTTTTTTCCTCGACTTCACACCAAATGTGACTGCAGCAAATGCGAACTGCCCTTCTCTTACCTCCAAATCGCTACCATGGATTTCTCCAAAAAGACAGCGGCAAATCAGTAAAATCTTCAAAAAAAAAAACCATCTTTGACCTTACGTCTTCCTTCTTCCCTCGAGTCCCTTTCAACAGCTCCCCTGGAAAGAACTCCACGCGTCACCGCTGCGGGCGAGAGGCGCTTCCTTCGGTTCCCGAAGCTTGAGAGAAGACGAAACCCAAGCGGAAGCCCTCCAAAGATCGGAGCTTTGGATCGAAAGGGCGAGGGCTTTCGACAGATTATGCTCTGATTCTTGGGAGTATTGATTACTATAAATGGGAACGGCGCGTTCGGGCCGGGGAGGGGGGACGGAATTTTTGCCATTTATGGCAACGTGGTTCGGAGGAGTCCGAGGCTGAGGCGCGGACGGGAGGGTTCCCGGACTGCTTCGACTCCCAGCGCGGCAAAACAAAATTTCGGGGCTGTGCAGGTGGCGGCGTGTCGGCCGCGATTTTTTATTTTTTAAGGGAAAAGGGAAATGGACAGGAATGCCCTGGTTTGCTAAATTGGATCTCGTTGGTGGGATTCTTTAGATTATGGAGACCGGATTTCGTCCGTGGGAATTATCATGTGTCCTGCACCTGCTGCTTGAAACATGGACAGCTTGCGAATAATAAGCCAAATCTGTGATTATCCTATTGGATTAAGATTAGATTTTTTAAATGGACAGGAATGCACTGATGAAATCTATGATATTCTACCATAGAATTGGAAGTAGATTTAATTTCTAGACATAAAAGATGAAAACCGAGATAGAAAGTTATGTGTAACTTTCGTGTTTGTTATTAGCAATATTTTATAATTTATGTATAAGTGTAATGAAAAAGTTGCACATCATTTATATAATTTTTTAGTATATTTTTATATCATCTCAATGTTTCTAATTCTTATGGTTGTTAAAGAAGTCTTTTTAATGAACAAGTGACATTCTTAATATATGCTACTCCAACACATAATTTGCATGCTAGACTATATAAATCTTCTTTTTAATAATAAAAAATTAAAAAAATTGTATTTTACCACCAAATTTAGGGTTACTGGCAATGGAGTTATTCAAGTTTAGCTTGTGATAGTTTGATCAATAAAGTTGAAAAATCAAGTAAAATTAAGAAATTGGATAGATGGAACGCAAAGTTATCTAACTATGATTGTCACGTAACCACACATAACCTATAAATGATTTGACTTGATAAATTAAATTTTATAATAAACTCCAACAAATGGACTTTCTTTTTCGATTTTAGATTGAACAAGTCATCCTAAGTAGGTTTCTCTAACAAAATTTAAGCTTGATCATTGCCAGCACTCTCTAATCAAATTATTCAACTTGGAACCAGTCAACCAACCTCACTACTCCACTTTAGATTCTCTCCTATCTGAATGATTCAACTTAGATTTTGGCTACAACAAAAGTGCAAAACCTATAATAGAAAAGAAAAGATCTCATAGAAAACTAATATTCAGCAATTAGGCCAAACAATAACCAATTTGATCATCCATATGTTTGTAAATTATTCTAAGGTTGCACCTGCACCACCAAATATCGCAAGATAATGTGACCCCACTTGCATTAACCTTGTTAACAACTTGCTTGGTCTCCACATTCACAAATTTCTTACCTTTTCTAATTATAGTAGCTCTTCTATCATCTTTCTTTGATCGTCCTAGAGATCAAATTTATGTAAAAAATAACAACATACAAAGGGTTATAGAGCAGTTGGTAGTCTAGTGCTTTAGTTTTCATGAGTGATTGGTGCATTTTTTTGAAAAATTGGTGAATTGTTGCTACCGATGGATTTCAAATTTCAACTCAACGATGGCAAACCTGCAAAGTAACACCGGTCATTCTACCCCATTGGGGATCAGGATAGGTCAAGGAGGAGGAATGCTTAGGGGTATCAAACTCAATAACAGCAGCACAAGATCTCTGAGGAAGAGATTTGCAGAGCCATTTTACTAAAGTCCGGGTCTTATTGGAGGAGGATATCTGGGAGGAGTGGGATAGGTGGGCGAAGTTGGCCGGGGTTGTTCAAAGTCTTGGGAGAAGAGTTTCAATAGAGCTAATCATAAAGGAGTTCAAAGACAAAAGTCAGCTTTAGAGGGAGGTTGAGTCTTTTGCTCTAGAAAACAACCATCTTCTCTTCTACTTCTGAGATAAGATGAGTGGAACTCTATTTTGGCAAGAGGTCCCTCGATCATTATTAGCCAACTTCTAGCGATTGAACCATGGAGACTTGGGTTTTCCCTAGGGAGAGGGTTGTTAAATCGATTCTAGTATGGATTTGGATGCCTCTCTTTTCGCTTGAGTTTTGGGGGAGATGATCAGCCCTCTAGATTGCAAGAATGGCCATGGAGCCAATGTTTATAGATTAGTGTACTGATAAATGCTGAAGGACTGGGTTCGCCCGATGTGTCTTAAGATCGACATAATACAACTATTGAAGCCGGAGATCTCGATCCAAGGGTTGAACTTGGTGTTTTGGCAATAATTCATCTATGCGAACATTTCAGTGGTCTGCTTCTAGTAGGGCCGAATCAAACACTTGGCAGCTGACTGCCTAGTTGAAATGGCCAGGAAGGCCCCCTTGGGTGGATTGATAAGGGTTATGCCAGAAAACTTTGAGGTAGAAGAGGTGGAAGGGAGGCATCGGTGATATTGAACGATCCACCATCGAACAGCACCAATAGCCTAGAGCATGAGCCCTGGTTGGTGATAATGCTGCCCTAAGACAAGAAAGAACAGCAAGTCAACTTACCCCCTAGAGTCCAACTAAGTGGGGCCTCAACCTGGCCTAGCAGGCAACTCAGACCCCATCACAAACAGCTGGATCAAGATGACCAAAATCACATGGCGGCGATCTCTTGATCGCTTAGCTGTTGGATCAATGATAGGATCGAATAGCTATCTCCACGGGAGGGGCACAATGGAGAAGATGGGTCAAGCTGGCAAAGTGAACTGGTTTAGGCCACTCATAGAAGAGATGATGGGATAGGGTCTAGGTGGAGGGAGGCCTAATGAACTTGGCTCCATGGGCTGCCCTAGCACGGGCCTTTTTCAATATAAATGGGCTAGATCTCCTAGTAAGGTGGAAGATGCATCGTAGGTTGAGGAATCTGGGGCCCTGTTAGTAGCCCAATGACTATTGAGGTTGGGGCTCTATTTGGGATGAAGGGCTCACTTTCTACATTGAAGGTCATGGCTCCAGGGCCTCCTTCTCCTTCTCTAGTGAAGCTGAGCAGGGTCTCTTCATCTTCTCCTCCACCAGCTTGTTGAATTCAAAGAGAAGTGGCATGGTGCCATTGATTGCTCTTGAGGGGGCTTTGGAGGGGCTTGTGTTGCATGATGAGTCAGAGAGGCCATTGGTGGTCGCCAAGCTCATGCTGAGCAGGGGGTTGGATAGGTTGAAGGTTCCTCGAGACAACCCTACCAATTCTACTGCTTAGGAGGTTAAAGGGTGGTGTGAGCCTCTTAGCTCATGTGAGAAGGGTAGCGAGATATCTTCTATGATTGGGGTTGCGGCATTTGTGGCAATTTGAACCCAAACCCTCAGTCCCTTGTGGATATAGTGGAGCAGGGGTGGGCTCGATGGGGCTATGCTGAGATCCCCTGACCGATGGGCGATGACCGGATCCTAGTAGGAAGGCAGTCAGGTCCGATTGATGTTGGTGGTCGAGTGAGCTCGAATAGCTGAGCCTCTAAAGGAACCTAGATCATGAGAGGGTGGCAGGCCAAATAAAGGCAACTTTGGATAAAGGAAAGGGTGACACAAAAATGGTGAGGTAGGACAAGAGTAGATTATAATGGTGCATGCTGTAGGTGCTAGGGATTTGGCCTCCCTTCCCTAGTTTGACCATTCTGAATGAAGATATTGATGTGAAAGACTTATGGGGTAGGGAAGCCCTCTTTCAATTCGACCTTCGGAGACTAATGCAACAGCATAACTTGGACATATGTGTCCTTCTAAAGATGCAGTTATTAGGTATAAGTCTAACCCAAGCTCGGCATTGGTTCCTGGCATCATGGGATTTCTATACTATCAAATCCCAGGGTTTGGCTGGATGCATTATTATAATCTAGAGGAGTGGGGTAGCTAGTATGGATGTCTTCCACAAGTATACCCAACAAATTATTATGGTGATATCTGAAGGCAATGGAAACCCATGGATCTTGTTCAGTATTTATGCCAGTGCAGATTATAAGGAGCAGAGGGTTTTATGGCAGGAGGTAGCTACCTTGATTGAGCAAAGCATCCCTTTGTTAGTTGTAGGCAATTTTGATTGTATATCTAGGCCCAAGTAGAAGAAGGGGGGCCGGACGTATGCTGACAATATTGAGTCCAAAGAGTTTCAGGATTTCATGAGGATGAATGGCTTAGTGATTTGGGTTTCATCGATCCTAGATTTAATTACTTGATGCAATAATAGATAGGATGAAGCTAGGGTCTAGGAGAAGATCAACAAGATCTTTGCTATGGCCAGCTAGATCTAGATATTTTTCAGCCACCAAATGCACCACCTTGCAAGGATCGCATTGGATCATTGCCCTATATTGATTATGATGATGCTACTCTCTCCCACCAAAGCCCTTTCTAGTTCAAAAAATTTTGGCTCTCATACCCTAGTTCGTGGAACATAATGCAGGATGTTTGGAGATTACTGGTGTGAGGCAATGTTAAGTACTAGGTAACTCGGAATCTAAAGCTAGTGAGGCATAGGCTCCTATGGTGGAACCGGATCATGGTTGATGATATCTTTAGAAGGCTTGATGAGATTGAGTTTGCTATTGCCGAGCTCCAACTGAGAGAGGATTGAGAGGAGGGTTTACTGATGGAGATCTGGCTGACCTCTGAAAAAAGCTCTCCATGCACTACTCACTATATATGAGGTAGCAGAAGATGTTGTGGAGACAAAAATCAAGGATCTAGTGGATTAGGAGGGAGATAGGAATATTAGATTCTTTCACCAAACCATGTTCATCAGGAGGCATAGGAATCAGATTCAAGCATTAAGAGAAAGGAGAGGTCAATGGGTTGATGGTAAGGAGGACGTTAAGCAAGAGATCCTCCATTTCTTCAGATCAAGGTAGACAACCAGATTAGGTGGGGATGAATCATTTGTTTGCCCACCTTCGCCTGGCCAAGTCTCCAACCATGAGAATAACTCATTGATCAGATAGTATCATTGGAAAATATTCGGAAGGCACTTTGGTCTTTAGCAGAGGACAAAGTGCTGGGTCTGGATGATTTTCTCCATCTCTTCTTTGAGCAGTGGGTTATTGTTCAGTTTGAGGTGGTAGAGGTTGTTCAATAGGTCTTTATCACTGGGGCGATGCTTGAGGCATGGAAGAAGACCTTTATTACTTTGCTATCGAAGAGGCAGGATGCCTCGGAGCTGAGTCACTATAGGCCAATCAGCTTGTGCACTATCCTATATAAGGTATGTGCCAAGATTATGGTGGGTTGGATGCAGTCGATTCTCCTTCATCTTGTTAATCTAGGGTAGGGAGCTTTTGTCGGCTGTCATAATATCACCAATAATATTTTAGTAGCTCATGAGTTTATGCATGATCTTCGTCAAGCTCCAATTTACTATAGCCTTATGATTGTCAAACTTGACATAGAGTGGGCCTACAACTAGATGAGCTGATAGTTTCTGTAGGAGGTCTTGGTGGGTTTTGGATTTCAAAGCTAATGGATCAATTGGATCATGGTGTATACCTATGCTCCAACTTTCACAATAGTGATCAAATATGCCCTGATGGATTTCTTCTAATCTATAATTGGGCTTGGGCAAGGTTGCCCCCTTTCTTCCTATCTATTTATTATTTGTACTAATGCTCTATCTCACACTTTGTAGCCTGCATCTCTAGACTGGACTTAGATCCCTATGTACTGGCTCCAAGGGCCCAGCCTATCTTGTGCTTGCTTTTATAGATGACCATTTGTTGATGGGCTAGGCGATCGTCCGAAATACTATTATCTTCATGAGAATTTTGGAGTATTGTCTCGTCTTCGCATAAAAAGTGAATCTTCTTAAGTTGATGATATATTTCAGTCTAAAGATGAAGGTCTAGCTAAGGCATGCTATCAGGAAGAGGCTGGGCATAATAGAGCAAAGCAAGCTTTAGCACTCCTAGGGTTTCCATCACTAGATAGAGATTATGGAGAGCTGAGTGTTTCAGAGTGGAGCATGCAATTTAGAAGCAGCTCAAGGGATGGTAAGCTAGAGCACTATCCATGGTGGACAGAATGATCTTGGTGATATCTATGTTCAATTTCTTGCCAATCTACTTGTTGTCAAACATGATCCTACCAAAGACTTATTTGTTGATGCTTAAGCAGCTATTTCAGACTAGGGATCACATCGGAGAGGGGCTGGTGTGAATCTTCTTTCTTGGGATGTTATCTATTAGCTAGTTAGTTATGAAGGTCTCAACATACAATCCTTACTAGTCATGTGCAAAGATCTAATTGTCAAGCATATGGCTAGGTTTCTCCTTCAGTCGGACAGCCTCTGGATTATAGTTATGAGGGCCAAGTATGAGTCGTGGTCCTTGAGTACGTGGTATGGGTAGATCGATATAGCTCGTTCATGTGGAGAGAGGTATGCGATCATACCTCGAAAGTGATTGCCTGTAGACTGCATACTTTATGTAGGTTCTATGAATTGCCAATCTTCCATTGAGCCGATGGTTGACTTCTGTTAGCAAGAAGGCCGTAGAGCCCTTGCATATCTATGACTTGTTCCGTCTAGATGAGAAGGGCTAGAATACAGTGGTGGTATCCCAATTTTTTGGTGATCAATTGGCTGTGAGGGTTTTGGCCTGGGAGATACTTGTATACGGGAGCTAGAATGTAAGGGTATGGAGATTATCTTGCAACTTGAGGATAGCTAGTAACTAGGGACCTCTACGGTTTATATAGGAGAGAGCCGGTCAAATGACTATATGGGGTATGGATTTGGAGACTTGAGGTGTATCTGAAAGTGAACTTATTTGTATGGAAAGTGGCTTGGGCCTGCCTCCCCTTAGGTTTGTGTTGAGAGACAAAGGCATGGACGTCCTTATACACTTATCCTTGTCGTGGGAGCAAGGACAAGACCTTGGACCATGTCCTCTTCTTGTGTCCAAGTTGGCAGATATCCAATCACTTGCCGATGATGGCCTAATCTGAATCATCGATATAGTTCTTTCTTGGAGCTTTGTGGTATAGTAGTAAGATGTCTAGACCGTAAAGTATCAGAGCTGCTTACATTGCTTATTATATCTGGTTGATCAGGAATAGTAGCATTTGAGTCTAGGAAGCTACCTATGAGATTTATTCTCGAGAGGGCAATAGGGGTATGCAAATAGTTTGGTTAACCAAAAATTGAACCAAATCATTAATTAGTTTGGTATTTGGTTTGTTTTATTTCTGAAAATCTAGGTTTAGGTTCAAAACCAAATCGATGTTTTTTAATCGGTTCGGTCTTTGGTATTTAATTTGATAATTTCGATTAACTAAAAACTAAAATTTTATTGATAGATCACAAAGAACTTGAGGTAATTATATTAAATTGAACTTTTCTTTTAAATGGTTTGTTATTGATTTGAATTTGAATAACAATATTAAGCCTAAGTAGAATTTTATAGCCCAAATAATAAAATTATTAAAGAACCAAATAAGTCCAAACTACAATCAAAAGCTCAGCGCGCAAAAGCCCAAAATTGCCCAAAATTGACCATTACCAAACCGAATCAAACCAAAATTAATTTTGGTTTGAATTTTGGTTTGATTTGTTTGATTTTAGTCTACTTTGATTTGTGGTTCTATAAAATGTAAATTTGTAAATTTGTTTGGTTTTTTAAGTTTGGTTTTTTAGAACTTTGGTTCAGCTTGAACCAAAAAAATTGAATGCACATGCACATCCCTAGTTGTTGAGATCGCTCATAAGATCCTTTGTCGACTTATTTGATCACCCTTTGCTCGACTTATTAGATGAGCTTCGATGACCATGAATTCCTGAGACTTCCTCCTCTTTGCTCATTGATAAACACATTAAATATATTTATAAAAATATTAATTTATAAATTAATTTATTTTTATTCTTAAAAAATTAATATTTTTATTTATCTTTTATAGAAAAAAGATTATTGATGAAAAGATCTCGATTTATAGGTCAAAACGAAGAAAATTTGGAGTAAATCAAAATTAAAATGGAGTAAATCAAGACTTAAAATGGACCCAGAAAAGAAAATTTAAAGAAAAAAAAAGAAAAAAAAAACTGGCCCAAAATCCAACCCATTAGGCTGCCGGTGCATGTGGACCAACCGATCGATCCATGAAACTATGTGCGAACCATCTAGCTCAGTAGGCACACCCAATCAACAGCTATCGTGTGGCAGGCGTGGATCGCTAAGGGGTTTACAGAAAAATGTCATGCGGCTTATAGGGGTAGAATCATCAATTCAGTAAGCACGACGTGATGCGATTGGGTAGGGTCTTTGATGCAGCCAGTTTACATGGTCCATAGACATAGGAACATGCGATCCGACGGTCATGATGGCCCCCGATTGAGATCCAATGGTAGAGAACGAATTCCGATTTGATTCAGGAAAGCCCAGGTGCCATCCAATGGTCAGAAATCATCTGATGAGGTGGTCTAATGGTCTAAAATTGATACAAGCCCTATTTAAGCTATGAGCGATGGATTTTGATCTGATCTAAGCCATTTAAATCCCGATTTGGTGGCTAGAAATTAATATAGCTAGAAATTAAAATATAGGAAGCAAAATCATTAATTTCCCTTGTCCAAAGATTTCATAATTTCCCTTTCAACTCAAGTTTTTCTCCTTTTTTAACTCAATCTTCTATACCCAAAATCCTCCTCCTAGCTATAGCAAATCCTCCTAAGCTAAAGCAATGACAAAGAATCTCCTTGCACCCTCCAAAGCCTCTCCTTCACCAGAAGCCCTCTCTCTCTCCCTCTTTTCTCTCTCCTTCAAGCTTTCTTCTCTCTCTTCTTTCTTTCTTCTTTCTCTCTTCAACAGATCACAAAAAACTCTCTACTTCTTCACTAAAATCTTCAACAGATCTTCAAAAAACTACTCTACTTCTTCACTTCTGCACCCAACTACTATTCTAGGTTCTTCTGCAAAGCTTAAGGATGAAGACTGCACCCAACTTAGCGAGAAGCTAGGTTCTTCTGCAAAGATGGTCGACTGATGAAGACATAGTTCTTAGGAGAAGCATCCCGATGGTCGGTGATTCGACTATTTTGTTCTTAGGAGATCATGGTGATTCTTATTTTGATTTTTCATCTTTTATTTTTCATTTCTTTTTTAATTTGTAATTCTTTTTAATTTGTAATAAAGGCTGTTCTTTCTTTATTATATCTTTTTGTCTTTCTTTTCTTTTCATTGCATAAGATTAATTTGAAATAGTTTATGACTCTTGGAACAAACCGTGATCTATATGGGTATGGTTCAGACTCTTAGAATAGATAGATTATTTTTTTTAGATTAATTCATTTTATTATCATTTTATTATCTAAATTTAGATTTAGACTAGCAACTACAACTTTAATAGACGGACTGTGATCCAAGGATACAAATCATGCTCTCTAAGATAGATTATATCTTTATTAATTAGATATCATTATATCTTTATTAATTAGATATCAATTATAATATATTACCAAAGGATACCAAATAAAAGAGTAGTTGAGGTCCTGAGATATTCAAGAGTTTTATACTTCAGTTCTCCAGGTCCTGAGAATTCATCTTTACTATACTTCAACTCCATTTTTAATTAATTTACTTATTTACTTACTTTCTTAATTAATTTAAGTAGCCTTTTAATTAATCAACTTTTAATTAATCTTAATTTTTTTATTTATAATTTAAATTATTTAAACATAATTAACATGATTTCTAAGGATACGATCCTGACTCATCTTATTTATATAGTAATAAGTTATGTTTTATTTTTGATCGCCTACGACAGCGATCAAATTTTGGTACCATTATCGGGGTCATCATTTAGTTGCTTTAAAAAATAAAAAAAATAATAAAAAATTTAAAAAATTTAAAAAAATTAAAAAATTAATTAAAATTTTAAAAAATATACTAACACTATATAAGCTATCTAAGGATTAGAGACCTAATCATAGAACCTAACAAGTAAAATTAACTAATTTAAATTTGATTATTTTACTTTACTTGGATATCTTGATTTTTTGCATTTCATCTTCATAAGATACTTTAAGAATACTAAATCCAATTAAACAAGATAAGATAGGAATTTGATCATCTTTCCTTAGCCCAAAAATCACAAACCTTCATATTGCATTAACCCAAGCTTTTAATTTTTAAAATCAATTAGACGTTGGCCCCTAAGGATATTCGAGCTTATTAGGACAAAGAACTCTAAAAGTTGGATTGGATTAGGGTTAGTCAATTTAATTGGTATTTAAGGCAAATGGTTCAGGGATCACGTCTCGAAGAAAGATGGTTGCTTAATTGATTTCGTTAGCTTACTTGGTCAAGATAACTAGTGTCTAAGGAAAGTATGGGAGAACTCCCAATAATCTTATACTTACATGGCTAGATGAGTGGCTGATTCTTTATTTGGAGGGCTTGAAGATGATCTTGATAGTTAGGAGCTGTCTAGATCTAGGATAATCTTTAGTCAGGATTGGTTGAACAACTTGATTACTTACTAATATCAAACCTAATAAAACTCATCTAATCTACTTCTTATTTTTAGGACTCTCTAGGCTCTCATCTTTAGAATTTTCTTTCTTTTTTTTATCTTATTAAAAAAAATCTATAAAAACTTAAATCGGTGGTTGCTCTAAGGTATAATTATAGGATGGATGTTTACTTGGATATTGATCATCACGATCCAAAATTCAATCCCTAAATTCTGAAATTGAATGAACTCTTAGAGTAGACAAATCTAGAATTATGGCTATACCCTTCCACCAATTGAGGAAATACTTTACTCCTTCTTATACCTATGACCCCTAGACCCTCATATATACCCTTCCACCAATTGAGGAAATACTTTACTCATTCTTATACCTATGACCCCTATACCCTCATATATAAACCTAATAGTGGTAGAATTTATGAGGTTGGAAACTTCATAAATATCTATAATAAGATAGATGAGTTGTCCCAGAAACTTGATCATTTATTGAATATGAGGCACTTTTCTACCTCACCTTTGCATGTGTGTAACATCTGTTCAAGTCCCAACCATCTGGTTAGTGAATATTTAGCCGCATATTGATCTTGAAAATTTATGCATGAGCAAACTTACCCAACCCAAACCCAAACTATCAATTATTGCAATTCTTTTCCCAACATTAGGATTGAAAAAATTATTCAAATTTTTATGAGACATTACAACCAGTAATTGACTATAAACCTAGTTATTTGGAAGAAACTTATACGGCATACCAATATCAAAATCTTCAACAACCCTCTTCAAGTGTCTATAGTTCGGCATTTAAAGAGAAAGTTTTATAAATCATCTACTCACAAACTCAGTTAATAGCAAAGCTAGAAATCTAAGTTAGTCAGTTAACTACTACATTCAATAGTTGGAAGGAGGAAGAATTATCTAGTCAGCCTATAATTAATCCAAGGGAGCAATATGTGGCTGAGAGCTCTAATGTTCATGAAACCCTTATAGAACAGCCTAATATACAAACTGAAAACTATTTTGAGGTAGATGTACCTAAAGATGTAATTAAGGAAGCTACCCCTAGAATTATTTCTTAGAACCCAGTATATACATGTTGGGATTCTTTCAAGGTGGATGATTTTAACATAGGTGGATATACTGAAAATAAAAGTACATTATTAGAGCCATCCAATTTTAGCACCACTCTCCCATGGACTGAGAAATATGAATCAATACCTACTCTAATAGCTTTTTCTCTAAAATCACCACCTCCTTTAGAACCAAAATTGTCTTTGGTCATACTTGAGTACGCATGTTTAGAACAAGTGACACCTTTTTAATACTTATTACATTGGACTCAACCCTTATCCTAACAACTCAATTCTTGAGCATATTATAAGAATAAATTAAAAAAATTCTCAACAAACAAGGGTTTGTGAATGGGTTTGTAAATTCTCTTCTTAAAATTACAAAAATAAAACTGACTAAGAATGTGATTATGAGCTACTTTTTGAAAATTGATAAGAAAATATTAAAATTTATCAATAATGAGATTGCAAGCCATCTTTCTGAGATTGACAATCCAAAATCATTAAAATTTGTCAATCTAATTTTTGATACAGAATAGACAGAATTAGCAGTCTGGCTGAAGATCATAAACTTAGCGCTTGTTGAAAAACAACCCATCATTTTTTCTTTCTTCTTTCAAATTTTTAGTTTTTATTTTTATAAAAAAAATTAATAAAGATGATTAGCCCAAGTTGGGGGAGTACATCATCAAAACATCCTGTATGAACCTGATGGAGTATAATAAAAGATCTACAAATAATAAACCAGATAGTATCCTTTCTTGATAAATATTTTTATTTTTCTCTTCTTCCATTGAGGACAATGAAAATTAAGTTGGGAAGAGAATAACTAACTTTAAAATTTATGAATCTCCAAATATGATTTAAAATAATTAGCTTTATATATCCAAACTTTATTTTAATTAAAAGTTAATCAATGCATGATTAACAGTCTAGATAATTTTAGAGATATTGAGGAGTAAATTATTAAAAAAAATTAATGAATGGTAAGATTTAGACTAGACCAAATTTTAAGAGTAATTCTGAAACTTCCTTCTTACTAAGCTCAATAAAGAATCTACTTCATGAAAGTTGGATGAAAAGATCAAAATATGCAAAACTCTTTTTTAAAATTTATTTTTTAAAAAAATATTAATTTTTCATTAAGTAATCAGGCTCCTTCATCTAAGTAAGCATTATGGTTTGTATCAAAAAATATGGATATAAGAAAAAAAAAGAGATTTTTGCATGAATATGTTTGTAAAAATCCAAATTTGCATAAATATCCTTCTAAAATTACTAATTGCACCTGCACCCTAAACAAAAGCTCTTTTTGCATAAAAACCCCAACTATAATGGTTCTACTAACACCGTTTATAAAAATAATTGTTATTTAAATTAAAAATTAATTAGAATTTTAAAATCACGTTTTTATCCCTAACCAGTGAATTTGGCAATAATTCACGATTCTCTCCCCCGTTTTCGTGATTCCTTAAATCCCAATCTTCTCTTGATTCTATTCTCCACCATCGATAGCCCGCCTTCCTCTCTTTCCCTCACCGTTCATTTCTTCCACGCTCACCATTGTAACCTTCCGATCGCCGGAGATCCTCATCGCTATCATCCTCGCCCATTCCCTGCTCCAGACTGCTCTGGTTCTCTCTGAAGCTCTCATCGCCACTAGAACTCTCGTCGTCTCCTCGTCGCCGTACGTCTCCCTATACCTGTTATTTTCCTTGAAACAAAATCTTTTTTACCATATAAATAGAGCCAAAGGATGATCTGCGCAAGGTCCTCCTTGAAGGTGTCAGGTCTTCTGACCGTCGGGGCTCAAAGCGGAGTCTAGAGGAGATGAAGTGGATCTTCGATGATGCCTTGGTGTCCGGTGGCTTAATTTATTTATCCTCGGCCATGTCATTTGGGCGCTGTTTGGCACGCTCAATTTCATACATTTATTTGAAGAGTTCAATCATGGCCCAAGGATCTCCGGCTCAGCGTCAGCAACACTTTGGGAGTTAAACAAGCTCTCTATATGTATGAACGCATGCTTTGAGTTGTAATACGTACGTAAAGAAGATGTACTTTAAGCTATAAAAGTCAGGCTCAAGACCATATATCCCTTTGGCAATTGGAAGAGGTACGACTACCATAGCCTGCGGGTATGACCAAGTCTTTAGCCTAGATGTCCCTAGATCTTCTCTAAGCCTGACCCTTGCATAAACCCATTTCCAAATGATAGAAAGATTTACAGCCATTAGCAAATGTGACCAAATATTACCATTCTTTTGGAAGAAGAGTTCGTTTAAACAAAATAAATAGGCCAATATCAATTGCTGAAGATAGTTTTTAGAGTCTAGATCATTTAACGTAAATTAGTGGAAGAATCTTTCTTCGTCTATTTGTTACTTAAGAAAAAAAAAAAAGTCAAAAAAAAAAAAATGCCATACAAAAAGATGAGGATGTTTTCCTCTTTGGTCTTCCCTTTTTTTTTTTCATTTTATTAGTATAATTTTAGTTGATAAGCATTTTTTTTTTTATAATCTATATCATTGAAATTTATTTGTTTCATGTACAGGCTTTTTAAAATGGAGCAATAACTATTCAAATTGAAAGTAAAATTTGGAGGACATTTTAAAAAGATTAAGAATTCTATAAGAATAAAATACTATTTAGGAAGATAAAAAAGTTGGTTCATTGATGTTGACTGCTATTGCTACAAAGATCTATATGATGATATAGTGCATACCTTCAATTTGAATCTTGAAAAGAACATAAAAATTTGGTCTGTGGTTAAATATTTATTACCTAAGTCTTATATGATATTAGACATGGATCACAAATTGATGAGCTTGTTTGAGAAATACAAGGATTTAAAAGAGTGCTTCTTATTTGTCACAAAAGAGGTCAATGATATTTAACTTTCTCGATCAACATTAGGTAGTCAAGATCAATTTGAAAGGCAGAATCAAGGTGAGCGTCTAGCTGCCATAGGCATTGATACCTTAATTGGTGTAATTAAAAATAATGAGTATGTTGGAATAAATAATGAAACTATATTTCAAGAAGAGCAAGAAATAAATACTGAAATTTATGATTTTGAGAGTAGTCATCATAGTATTTATAATAGTGATTTGGATGCTAATGACGATAATAAAAATATCATTGAGTATAAAGGAGAGATGTATAAGATAGATAATGAGAATCCTAATATAGCCATAGGAGCAAAATATGCAAGTCGAGAATAGTTCAAGGTGGTACTAAGTCAATATGCTATACTAAATGAATTTACCGTAAGAGTTCTTAAAAGTGAGCCAGGTAGAATGACAGTACCTTGCAACGATGAAACTTATAATTGGAGGCTCCATGCTTCACTACTATGTGATGGTCGTATATTTCAGATATTATAGTTGAAATATTATTTTTTATATTATTATATTTATTTATGATAAATATTGCATGTACTAATATGTTGCTTTATTTACATATATAGGTCAAAAATTTGAATGAGTCTCATGCATGCTTATCTGTCAATAAGTATGGAAACAACATGGCCACACAATTTTGGATATGTGATAGGATGATTGATTGGTTAAGAAAAGAGGGTGACTTATTATCTATTCAACTGAGAAGGAGATTATTATAGTTACATCATCTTGAGCTTCCATATCACAGAGTTTGGTGATGAAAAGAGCTCGCCATGTCCCTGATTCATGGTAATTGGGTAGATTCTTTTGGGAGAATGGAAGATTTCAAGGAAGAGCTTTTGAGAAGCAATTCGGATAGTATAGTAAAGCTAAAGTTAGATGTGGTTGGCGACAAACATTACTTTCACTGCTTTTTTATCTATCTACGAGCTTGCAGTATGGGCTTCTTAGCTAGTTGTAGCCTTTCATAGGCTTAAATGGCTGCCACTTAAAGAAAAAATTTAGGGGTGTGATGATGGCCGCTACAGTACTTGATGGAAATAATAATTTGTTGCTAGTTGCTTTTGGTATAGCATAATCTGAAAATAGTGATAGTTGAACTTGGTTTTTAGAGGTATTTAAAGAATCAATTGGAACTCCAAAAGGTTTAGTACTTATATTAGATTGATAAATGGGACTAGAAGAAGTGGTACAATAGATATATCCCCATGCAGAATATAGAAAATGCATCAGGCATCTATACAAAAATTTTCAAACAAAGTTTTCAAGGCACTAGCTTAAAATCAAGGTATGGAGAGCTGCAAGGGCATATAAAAATATTGAGCATGATGATATCATGAATCAAATTAAGAAGGCTAGCTTGCAGGCATTCATGTATCTTAATGCTGAAAATATTGGTCTATGGAGTAGATCTCAGTTCGGTATCATGGTTACGTATTCTTATATAACGAACAATCTTTCAGAGTCATTCAATGCCTGGGTTTCTGAGGCTAGATATAGACTAGTTTTTAATTTATTGGATGTTGTATGACAAAAAATTATGGTGAAGATGGAAGCAAGAAGAAGAATGACTGCTCGTTGGAAGGAAAATTCAGTTCCTGTGGTCATGAAATATATAAGAGATATCAGTCTTAAGTTGGGTGATTATAATATTTACAGAACAAGTGATTACAGGGCAGAAGTAATTGAGACTAATAGAAGATATGAGGTAATTCTCAATGAACAAAGGTACTCTTGTTATTTATGGGAGGTGTCAGGTATTTTTTGTATACATACTGTGGCTTTTATTTGTAGTATGAGAAGTGCAAAGTTAGAAAATTATATTTCGGAGTACTTCACTATTGCAAAGTGTAAAGCTGCTTATGCATTAGAAATTAGATCATTACTTGATAAGACCCAATGGATAAAAAATGATATTGGATATAAGGTGCTGCCCCCCAAACTCAATCTAAGACATCCAGGAAGGCCAAAAAAGAAGAGAATTAGAGGTATAGATGAGAATATATCGAAGAAGATGCACAAATGTAAGTGATGTGGTGAGCTTGGGCATCATACAAAGATTTGCAAAAATTCAGTAATAAAGGAATCTCAAGCTTCGATATCCTCATCTTTTGCACCAAAGAAGTCAAGGAGGTAATATGTAGCACTGCTCTAACTTAATGATTGTTGTCGCTTATTACTTATCATTAAAATATTGTAGGCCTAAAAAAAATAATTCAAGAAAAAGATATCAATTATAGAAGGTACACATGCAGTATTTGTAGCACCAAGAAAACAAAAAAATAAAGGATGTCCTCGCAAGCAAGCTAAAAGAATGAAAGCTTCAATTGGAGAAGATAATTTCTATCCACAATCTTGATTGGTATGTGATTTTATTTACTTTCAAATTATTTGGATCGCAGCAATAATTATTACCAAACATTTCAATATTTTGCTAATATAATGTATCTTGGCAATTACTAATTTGCAGGCACTTTCTTGTTGTCTTTCAATTATGGGTGCTTGGCTGCAAGCTACTAGGAGTTTTTCTCTTCCTTTTTGCATTCTTCTGTTCCAAATAAAGGCTACTGGTGGATTCAAAAGTAGACTTTTCTATGAGATAATTGGGCTTTATTTTAAGTTTTGATTCATATCTTATGCATAAAAGAAAATGTTAACTTGAACCAATGTGCAGAAAGTGACAAAAGTGGTACCTGTTACTTATTTTTCTATCATATCATGTCATAAATTTATGGTTATGTGAGGCATGTATAAGGTTGCGGTTAAAACTTTAACGTTATATCTTTGCCAGGGCTAATCGTGGCCTTGGAATTTGGCTAACTTAAGCACACAAAAAAGATAGATGATTATAGGTCAACGCCACTACAATTTTAACTTTAGTTTCATAAAGACACCTAGTCCATGGAAGAAAATGAAGAACAAAAATTGGATTGCTTCTGGGTAGCTTAAGGTATCACAAGTTTTCTTTTGCTTTAACTTTTTTTTTTCCTTAAACACTTCTATACAAACCGTCATGTGAATGTTGGGCAATCACAACCAGAAGGCTGCCACGCTTATGTTGGTGGCTCATCGGAAGCTATTTTCTTATTAGATGGTAATGATGCTGAAGAATGAAGGTTTTACTTATTTTAGAAATTTTTTTCAAAAACCAAGCGGCATCAAAAATCAAACAGTGCCTTTGCATGCCACGTTATTTTTGGGAAAAGAGAATTAGCAATAGTCACCGTATATTATTAAGTAAATAATTGATGAATGTGAAATTGGATAACTAAGATCTAATCACGTCCTTCTCCAAGTCAACCTATAGAAGGTTATGATGTTAATTACTACTTATAGAATTATGAAGGCTATCACAGTAATTAATGTGTTTGAATTCTTTTCATATTCTTTATACCATATATTCTACTAAATATACAACATTATATATATATCTTTACAAAATTGCTATTTACATGTATACCCTTAAAATATTTTTTTTTACATATCTACCCATTAAGGGTATTTTAGTTATTTTAATTTAAATTCATTAATTTTTTAACGATGTTAGATGAAGTGAGTATATACGCAAAAAAGAAGATAAAAAAGAGCAAACATGCAAAACAAATATTTTAGAAGGACATATATGCCAATATCATTTTTGGAAGGGTATTCATATAAGATTTAATATTTTGGAGGGTATTCATGCAAAAATCTAAAAAAATAAAAATAAAAAAAATGGGTAATAAGAAAACTAAATTATAAGAAGATAATGAACCCAACCCACATTAAATTAGAGGATTTAAATTAAGGGTAAAGTGGAGAGTTAATGAAAAAAGATCTCTAAAAATATTTATGGCTAACACTCAATTACTAATTGGATCGAATTAGTAGTCTGATGACATACCTTTTTAATGATCTGATCGGATATCAATCGCCTTTGAAAGTGTCTAACTTAACTTTTAATTCAAGCCTAAGTTGGTATATGTTGATGCAGAATCTGGTCGTCGCCAGATCCAGCTGGAGCGGAGGTAGACGAGGTCGCCGCCGGAATCTGCAAAATAAAATTCCGTCCGGAGTCGGTGGAGGGTAGTTCCGGCGGGATCCTCCGACGATCAAGTCAGCTCTGGCCAACAGAAATGGAGTGCTCAGGAATGAGCTCGACAGAATTTTGAGAAGGAGAGAAGAGCTTAGAGCTTAGCGTATCTGGAGGATCCTTTTTATAGGTGGAGCTTGATTGATGGTGATGGCCACATCGTCCGATCGTGGGTCGCTCGGGGCCGCATGGGATTCGGTACGGAGAGGAAGGTATCGTCAAGCGGATAGTGACAACCATACTGACGGATTGTGGGTTGCATGGGGCTGGCTACGGAGAGAGTAGTGTCGCCAGTAATGGTGGCCATGTCATTCGATCGCATCGCCTGTGGCAGACTAATGATGATCGTTCGGCCAGATTTAATGACGGTAGCTCTGAAAAAGCAGACGTCGGTTGGTGGACCTCGGCATATATCGATTCCAAAGGAGTTCGAACTCTTGAAGGGGAAGCTCGGAAGAAGTCCGGCTCCCATAGGCGTCTGGCTGGAGGAGTGCGGCTAAGGCTCGGTCGTTGGGGAGTTCGGAAGGAGCTCAGTCGCTGAGGAGTTTGGACGGTCGAAGGAGATGTCTGGGAGGAGTTCGGCTCCTGAAGAAGTCCGACCGAAGGAAAAGCTTGGAGGAAGTTTAGCTCCCACAGGCATCTGGCTGAAAGAGCGCGGAGGGAGTTCGGCTCTCGTGGGAGTCCGATTAAAGCTCAGCTGCTGAGAAGTTCGATTGGATGAGTCCACTGAAGCTCTTCCGTGGCTACCGACTGCATTAGGCTGTGCATCGAACTGGACATCGATAGGAGCGGGGTTTATCCCCAACAATAGTCCCCCCACTTTCGAGTTCAAAACTCGAAGGAAGGGAGTGCAGAAAAGACGATCGTCGAAGTCCTCTTCTGAACTCTATGCTGGTTTAGGTCGAAGCTCGAGAAGGAGATCTCATCTTCAGCCAAAGTTGGTGTTGAAGTTGAAGCCCAAGAGAGATCTTATCTCCAGTCGAGGTTGAAGTAGATCTCATCTCCTGCGATCAAGGTTGGGGGTTGAGCTCCTCGGAGGGGGGCGATATTGGCTCTAGCAGCCGAGGTTGACTCGGAGGAGATCTCCTCTCCTGCAGCTGTGGTTAATATGGGCGCTCGGGAGAGATCTGATCTCTAGTCGAGGTTGATGCAGTCGCTCGGGAGATATCTTATCTCAGGACGAGGTTGTCTCCGATCTTATCTCTGATCGAAGTTATTTCGATCGCTCGGAAGAGATATTATCTCTGGCTAAGGTTGTCTCGGGTGCTCGGAAGAGATCTTATCTCTAGCCAAGATTATCGCGGTCGCTCGGAAGAGATCTTATCTCTGATCGAGGTTGCCTCGGGCACTCGGGAGAGATCTTATCTCTGACCAAGGTTGTCACGGTCGCTTGGGAGAGATCTTATCTTTAGCCGAGGTTGGCACGGTCGCTCAGAAAAGATCTTATCTCTGGCCGAGGTTTTTCGGGGGAGATCTTATCTCCTGCAGCCGAGGTTGTTGCGGTCACTCAGAAGAGATTTTATCTCTAGCCGAGGTTGGCGCGGTCACTCGGGAGAGATCTTATCTCTGGTCGAGGTTGGCTCAGTCACTTGGGAGAGATCTTATCTCTAGCCAAAGTTGTCGCGGTTGCTTGAAAGAGATTCTATCTCTAGTCGAGGTTGGTTGGCCCAATCACTCGGGAGAGATCTTATCTCTAGCCGAGATTGTCGCGATCGCTCGGAAGAAATCTTATCTCTTTGTCGAGGTTGGCGCGGTCGCTCGGAAGAGATCTTATCTCTGATCGAGGTTGGCTCGGTCGCTCAGAAGAGATCTTATCTCTGGCCGAGATTGTCGTGGTCGCTTGAAAAAAGATCTTATCTCTGGCCGAGGTTGGCTCGATCGCTCGAAAGAGATCTTATTTCTCTGGTCGAGGTTATCATGGTTGCTCGGGAGAGATCTTATCTCTAGCCGAGGTTGGCTCGATCACTCAGAAGAGATCTTATCTCTGACCGAGATTGTCACGGTCGTTCGGAAGAAATCTTATCTCTAGCCGAGGTTGGCTCGGTCGCTCGGGAGAGATCTTATCTCTGGCCAAGGTTATCGCGATCGCTCGGAAGAGATCTTATCTCTAGTCGAGGGTTGGCTCGATCACTCAGGAGAGATCTTATCTCTGGCCGAGGTTGTCGTGGTCGCTCGGGAGAGATCTTATCTCTAGCCAAGGTTAGCTCGATCGCTTGGAAGAGATCTTATCTCTGCTGTCGAGGTTGTTACGGTCGTTTGAAAAAAGATCTTATCTCTGATCGAGATTGGCACGGTTGCTCGGAAGGATCTTATCTCTGATCGATGTTGCCTCGGAGGAGATCTTATCTCCTACAGCTGAGATTAGCCCCGAGCGCTTGGGAGAGATCTTATCTCCAACCGAGGTTGGCTCGGTCGCTCGGGAGAGATCTTATCTTTGACCAAGGTTGTCATGATCGCTCGAAAGAGATCTTATCTCTGGCCGAGATTGGCCTCGATCGCTCGGAAGGCTGAATTGGCTCGGTCCGCTTGGGAGAGATCTTATCTCTGACCAAGGTTGTCGCGATCGCTCGGAAGATATCTTATCTCTGGCCGAGGTTGGCTCGATCGCTCAGGAGAGATCTTATCTCCGATCGAGGTTGGTGTGGTCGCTCGGAAGAGATCTTATCTCTAGCCGAGGTTGGCCTCACGGTCGCTCGAAAAGAGATCTTATCTCTGGTCCAAGATTGTTGCTCGCGTTAGGACGAGGTCTCCTCCTCGAACGGGCTATGGGGGCAGATAAGGGCGCTTAGGGCCTCTCCCCCCATCTAGTCGAGGTTTGTGCAACGAGCCTTGCTCGGGAGAGATCTTATCTCTGGTCCGAGGTTGACTCGGTCGCTCGAAAGAGATCTTATCTCTAGCCGAGGTTATTGCTCGCATTAGGACAGGTCTCCTCCTATTCCTAAGGGCGTGGAGGATCTTAAGGGTCTCTGATCAGAGGCCTTCCCCCCATTTCGTCCATTGTGGACGAGGTCTTCGCTCAGGAAGAGATCTTATCTCTAGCCGAGGTTGGCGCGGTCACTTGGAAGAGATCTTATCTCTAGATCCGAGGTTGTTGCGATCACTCGGAAGAGATCTTATCTCTGATCGAGGTTGGCTCGATCGCTTGGAAAGAATCTTATCTCTGACTGAGGTTGTCGCGGTCGCTCGAGAGAGATCTTATCTCTAGCCGAGGTTGGCTCGATCGCTCGAAAGAGATCTTATCTCTGATCGAGGTTGTCCGGTCGCTCGGTAGAGATCTTATCTCTGATCGAGGTTGCATGGTCGCTCGAAAGAGATCTTATCTCTAGTCGAGGTTGTCGCGGTCGCTCGAAAGAGATCTTATCTTTGATCAAGGTTGGCGTAGGCGCTCGAAAGAGATCTTATCTCTGGCTGCGATTGTTGTGGTCGTTCGGAAAAGATCTTATCTGTAGCCGAGATAGCTCGGTCGCTCGAGAGAGATCTTATCTTTGGCCGAGTTTATCGTGTCTTATCTCTAGCCGAGGTTGGTGTGGTCGCTTGGGAGAGATCTTATCTCTGGTCGAGGTTGCCTCGAGGAAGATCTTATCTCCTACAGCCGAGGTTGGCCCAAGCGCTCGGGGGAGATCTTATCTCCTGCAGTCGAGGTCGGTCCGGACCCTCAGGGAAGATCTTATCTCCTATGATCGAGGTTGCCTCGGAGGAGATTTTATCTCCTATAGTCAAGATTGATGCGGACCCTCGGGAGAGATCTTATCTCCTGCAATCGAGGTTACCTCGGAGGAGATCTTATCTCCTGCAGTCGAGATTGGCCCGGACCCTCAGGGGAGGTCTTGTCTCCCACAATCGAGATTAAAGGTCTTCGATCTGCTCGTGTTAGGATGAGATTTTTCTCCTATTCCTAACACGGTAACTATTGACTGCTTCTTCCCTATCATCATATAGTTTTTGCACTCAGAAATAATATTATTGAAAGAAAAAAAATTTACCGAGGGAAAGTTACTGACAGCACATCCCCGTTTCAGGGTCGTGGGGGCATTATTCCTCCAGATTTCCTCGGACAGTAGGTCCCGGATCGGACGACCTCCTCTATCTCATGCTGGCCTTCTCAATTTGGAGCAAGCTTCTTTTGGCTTTGTCGCTGGGAGATGACAGCTCGTCGAAGTACCAAGCCTCGGAGATAGCGTCTATGATGCCGGGAGGCGGCCGACCTTCTTACCATTCCTTCCTCAATAGTGGTTCTAGCTTCTGGGGGGAGGACTTCTTCGCGTCCTTCTGTCGGAGCTTCCTTAATGACGAGCTCAAGGAGTTCGGGCCTTGCTTGCACTGGGGAGGTCGTAAGCGCGATCGAACTTCATTCCATCTCCTGTGAAGCCAACTAGGAGAGAACTTCTGCTCTGTTTCTCCTTTCTAAGGATGATTGGCATGCTAAACCAAATGCTCTTCCTTAAGGCCGATTTCTGGCATCCTCATGATAGATTTGCTGGCAAAATCTCTATCGAAAGCTATCGCACGGCCTACATTATCTTGACAAGGCCACGAATCTGCTGGACCAACAGGTTGAACTGCTTCACATCTACGGTGGCTTTAAGTAAAACTTGGACTGCCAGGGCTGAAGCGGAAGCAGAAGGACCTAGCATGGAGGCCACCGATCGTCGAGTCGAAGCTCTTCTAGAAGGCATTTTCTGTTCGAAAAAGAACTCTAGAGAAGAAGAAGATAGATCTTCGAAGAGGAAAGAGAGAAATCATCATCGAGTACTCTTTTAAGAATAAGGGAACCTCGAGAGTTCGAGCCCTTCCTCTAGCGCCAATCTATTGGTGCAGAATCTGATCATCGCTGGATTCAGCTGGAGCGAAAGTGGACGAGGTCACCATCGGAGATCTACAAAATAAAGTTTCGTCCGGAGTCGATGGGGGGTGGCTCCGATAGGATCCTCCGATGATCAAGTCAGCTCTAGCCAACAAAAATGGAGTGCTCAGAAATAAGTTTGGCAGAGTTTCGAGAAGGAGAGAAGAGCTTAGAGCTTAGCGTATCTAGAGGATTCTTTTTATAGGCAGAGCTTGATTGATGGTGATGGCCATATCGTTTGACCGCGGACCGCTCAGGGCTGCATGAAGTTCGATACGAAAAGAAAGACGTCATCAGGCGGATAGTGGCAGCCATACTGATGGATCGTGGGTCGCACGAGGCTGGCTATGAAGAGAGTGGTGTCGCCAGTAGTGGTGGCCATGTCGTCTGATCACATCGCCTGTGGCAGACTGATGGTGACCGTTCGACCAGATTTAATGACGATAGCTCTGAGAAAGTGGATGTCGGTTGGTGGACCTTGGCATATATTGATTCCAAAGAAGTTCAAACTCCTAAAGAAAAAGCTCGGAAGAAGTTCGGCTCCCGTAGGCGTCTGACTGGAGGAGTGCGGCTAAGGCTCGGTCGTTGGGGAGTTTGAAAGGAGCTCGATCGTTGAGAAGTCCGAATGACCGAAGAGGATGTCTGGGAAGAGTTCGGCTGCTGAAGAAGTCCGATCGAAGAAAAAGCTTGGAGGGAGTTCAGCTCCCGTAGGCATCTAGTTGGAAGAGCACAAAGAAAGTTTGGCTCTCGTGGGAGTGATTAAAGCTCGACTGCTGAGGAGTTCGGCTGGATGAGTCTGCTGAAGCTCTTCCATGGCTACCGACCGCATTAGGCTGCGTATCAAATTGAATTTTGGCAGGAGTGGGGTTTATTTCCAACAGTATATATTGCTAATTTATCTACTTTACTTGAGGACGAGCAAAATTCAAGTTGAAGGATGTGATAAACATATTAAATATATTTATAAAATATTAATTTATAAATTAACTTACTTTTATTCTTAAAAAATTAATATTTTTATTTATTTTTTATAGAAAAGAAGATCACTGATAAAAAGATCTTGATTTATGAGTCAAAACAAAGAAAATTTAGAGCAAATCGGACTTAAAATGAACCAAGAATGAAAATTCAAAAGAAAAAAAAGAAAAAATGAAAAAAATAAAAAATCAGCCTAAAATCTAGCCCATTAGGCCATCGATGCATGGTGGACTGATCAGTCGATCTACGAAACTAGGCATGGACCATCCAGCTCAGCAGGTATGCCCAATCAACGGCCGCCGCATGGCAGGCGTGGACTACTAAGGGGTTTATAGAAAAATATCACGTAGCTTATAGGGGTAGAATCATCAATTTGACAAGCACGACGTGATGCGATTGGGCAAGGTCTTCGATGCAGCCAATTTACATGGTCTACAGACATAGAAATGCACGATCCGATGGTCATGATAGCCCTTGATTGAGATCCAACGATGGAGAACGAATTCCAATTTGATTCAAGAAAGCCCAGGTGCCATTCAACGGACAGAAATTATTTGATAAGGCGATCTAACAATCTAGAATTGATATAGGCCCTGTTTAAGTTGTGAGCGATGGATTTTGATCTAATCTAAGCAATTTAAATCCGATCTGATGGCTGAAAATTAATATAGGAAGCATAATTCGATTCAGACATAATTTCTCTTGTTTTTCTCCTTTTTTAACTCAATTTCTCCTATTTTCTCCTCTATAAAAATCCTCCTAAGCTAAAGCAACAGGCATCAACCCTTCCAGAGCCTTTCCTTTACTAGAAGCCCTCTTTCTCTCCCTCTTTCTCTCTCTTCAAGCTTTCTTCCTCTCTTTTTTCTCTTTTCTCTCTTCAACATATCACAAAAAGCTCTCTACTTCTCCACTAAAATTTCTTCTGCTCCTGATTTTTGCACCAAGCTACTGTCCAGATTCTTCTGTAAAGCTCAATGATGAAGACATCAACGAGAAGCATCCCGATAGCCGGCTGATCAACTAATTCTCAGAAGATCACTGTGATTCTTATTTTGATGGTGTTTTATATTTTTTCATCTTTTATATTTTTTTAATTTGCAATAAAGACCGTTCTTCTTTATTATATCTTTTTATCTTTCTTTTCTTGTATATGATTAATCTGGAATAGTTTATGAGTCTTGAGACGAGCTGTGATCTATGAGTATGGTTCATGCTCTTGGGATAGATTATCTTTAGATTAATTTTTTTTATTATCTAAATCGATTTAAACTAGTCTATAACTTTAAGGGATGGACTATGATTCAAGGGTACAAACTGTATTCTCTAAGATAGGTTATATCTTTATTGATTAGATATCAATTATATTATATTAAAAATGATACCAGCTATCAAATAAAAGAGCAGTTGAGATCCTGAGAATCCATTTTTCATACTTCAACTTCACTTTTAATTAATTTGCTTATTTACTTGCTTTCTTAATTAATTTAAGTAGTCTTTTAATTAATCAATTTTTAATGAATCTTAAACTTATTTTTTATTTATAATTTAAATTATTTAAATATAATTAATATGATTCCTTAAGATACGATTCTGACTCATTCTATCTATATAGTAGTGAGTTAGGTTTTATTTTTGACTGCCTGCGACAGCGATTACTCATATAGTGACCCATTAGAGTTTTCATCTCTTGGGAGTTTTCACCCAAGGTTTCTCAAAGTCAATTTTGACAATAGTGTAAGGAATAGCAGTGGTGGTGTAGGGTTCATGATTTAGGGACCGGATTCAAAGTTGGAAGCCATGGGTGACTATCACCATTTTGACCCTAACATCCTGAGAGCCGAGTTGCGGACAGCCTGGGTGGGTGTTGCTTGTAGGATGTTAATCCTAGGTGTGGATCACCTCATCATTAAAGGTGAATTAGCCATAATGGTGGCTTGGATTCAGAGGTAGGTTAGGTCTGCAGCCACACATCTTCTGCTTCTTGATATCTAGAAATTTTTTCAATGTTGCACATCTTCGATCACCAGGTATGTCTACCATAAGGCAAATAATACAATAGACTAGGTCACTACCTATGTTGCAAAGCATTTGGAGAGGTATTGTAGATGGGACTACTCTGGTTCTTTTTGCGATATTTTGTCCTCTGACTTTTATAGATGTATTCATACTAGATTTATATAGATGATCAGTTGTTTCCAACAAAAAATATATATTAAAAAAATTGCTAGAATTACTAAAATACCATTGTTTAAAATGGACATCTCATTATCATAATTGTTGTGGATTGTCCTTGTGGTTGGTAGTTTGTTGGAAACGGGGAGTTTGGATATTTGTTTTCCCTATTCCACATGTATACCTTCCTAGTTTTCTTGGTCACGAGATTTCACAGCACATTAGCAAAACAATAGCGAAGCATAAGTGTTTATTTTGCCTCTGCCACTCACTCTCTTAGTTTCGCTGGATGTAGGGTATCAGTAATGAAACTGGGCATTGCAGCTTTTTATTTCCCCATCTTGCTGCATGGCACGCTGTTTTCGTATATTCCCATCATCCCACATGCATGGTTTCAATTCTCACGTGTTCACTGATGTGAAATCAGTTGAACGACCAAGGATCAGTATTTCAATTACTTATAGTAGACATGAGATGAGATCAAATGAGCGAGATGAGATTAATAAGAAACACCTACACCTCTCTAGTCATGTAATTTAGCCAACCTTAATTGACCATAAATTTGATCAAGATTAATTTGAAATTAATTTTGAGCTTGAACTGCAAGATCAAACTTGATTTGTTTATCAGCACCATTTGAGCTAGATTTCAAATTGAGCTGAACACAACTATATTTCATCAACTTGATAATCCTAAATTGAGTTCAAATTATCTCATAATTAAATCGATTTGGTTTAAGCTTAAACCAAACCTTGATTTATGATTTCAAGTTTTGGTCCAAAGTTTCTTTTTAGATCTAAATTGACATTTAAATTGATCCAAATAATAAATGAGTACACCAATTAAACTTTTTTATATGATTTAAATATATCCAAGTTTTATCAAGTAGAGCTTTATTGAGCTGGTTCAATTTTTTATTCAACTTGAAATTAATTTCAAACTTATTTTATTAGTTAAAATTTAATTTATTTAGCTATTAAAGCTTAGTTTAAGTTTTTTTCAAGTTGAGCTTAAGCTAAGCTCAAGCTACTCAGTTTATCTAACATCCTTGCAGACCTCTTTCAGCTTCACAATAATAGGCTAAAAGGATATAAAATATAATTTTAGTTGGACCCTTACATAATAGAAAATAAAATATATTTTTTGTCTCGTTTCTTTATAAGACAAAAAAAAAAAAAGAGAGATTTTATTAAGCTCCTAAGAGAAATATTATTGGTTAGATCAGATCTACCACTAAACTCGTAGATCAGTCTAAATATGAAGTAATATGTAGATGCATATTTATGTATGTTGCTTCCCAGTTGGATTGGTCTATCAGCTTAGTGGTGGATCTTGTCCAAATAAAAATTAGTCCCCCAACCATATCAATGGTCATAATCTTGGGAAAAACTATTGGTTGGACTATATCCATCATAGTATCTGTGGATCAAGCTAACCAGAATCCAACACATAGAAAAAGCAAAAATGGTGGGAAAGGATTCAATGGTGTGAAAAGGGGCTCTATTTGCTCTGTTCAATCCGTTCACAGTGTCTCTCCCTTTCTCCTTCATCCTCATGAGAAACCTCCACACCAAAGAGGGGGAGCCACCAGAGCCTGTGCCATTGGCAAATGGGAGCCTTTTTCCAATGTCCTTATCTCCTTTTCTCTATTCACACCGGCACCGAGCACAAATCCCTAATACATGAACTCATCTATATAACCTAAAATCATTTCCTCTTTCATGACCATAGTAAAGCCTCCTTGATTTGGCATCATATACTCCCTCAAGTCATTATCTATGACAGTTGAAGCTGATTGATCTCAAAGATCTTAATGGATTTTGGTGAAGCTGCATGTTGATAATTTGATCTCATGTTGTTGCATACACTGAAGCGCGCTGCATTGTTTGATCTCCAATCATGTGCTTATTTTTAAACTTTTTCTTCAAAACATTGTTTTGAATACTAGGAATGTTGTTCTTTTAGAAAAAAGTTTAGAGTTTTTTCTTTAGATGTTTGATCAAACTCTAATTTTGATAAATTTCTGCCTCTTATTCAATTGTTTTTTTTTTTTTGTTTTTTGTTTTGAAATAAGGATTTCTATTGGAATGAGGAATTGAAGTGATGATGAGTTTAAAATAGAGGTGTGGGCAATGGTGAGATGCATCAGCCATCTCCCTATAAGCCTTTCCCATTATTAAATGACTTCTACCATGGAGCTCCCAATTCCTCCCTTTATATAGAGCAATCCTCCCTTGAGTTGATTTACTTTAGTTTCATAATGTTTTTCTTGCAGTTTCTTCAATCTTTCATTATTTCTTTATCTTTTACATGATTTTTCTTTGGAGATTTCTACTGGTATCATTTTGGTCATGGTTGGATTGGTCCACCAGCTTAGCGGGATCTTATCTAAATAAAAATTAGTCCCCCAACTATCCATAGACTTGCATCGATGGTCATGATCTTTGAAAAAATTATTGGTTGGACCATCTCCATCATAGCTCTCGTGGATCATGCTAACCAGAATCCAACAAGTATAAAAAGCAAAAATTGAGGGGAAGGACTTAATGGTGTGAAAAAGGGCTCTGTTTCCTCTGTTCAATCCATTCACGCTATCTCTCCCTTTCTCATTCATCCTCAATGAGAAACCTCCACAACAAAGAGGGGGAGCACCTGAGCCTATGCCATCAGCAAATGGGAGCCCTTTTCCAATGTTCTCTTCTCCTTTCCTCTATTCACTCTGGCACCCGAGCTCAAATCCCTAATGCATGAACTGATGCATATAACCTAAAATCATTCCCTCTTTCATGACCATAGCTAAGCCTCCTTGATTTGTTATCATATATACCCTCAAGTCATTATGTTGAAGCTAATTGATCTCAAAGATCTTAATGGATTTTGTGAAGCTGCACGTTAATGATTTGATCTCATATTGTTGCACACACTAAAGCCCCTTGCATTGTTCCATCTCCAATCTTGTGCTTCTTTTTTAATTTTTTCTTCAAATCATTGCTTTTAATGCCGAGAATGTTGTTCTTTTATAAAAAGTTTGAGTTTTTAGTTTAGATGTTTCATCAAACTCTAATTTTGATAAATTTCTGCCTCATATTCAATTGGTTTTTTTTTTTTAATTTCTTTTTGAAATAAGAGTTTTCTATTGGAACACGGAATTGAAGTGACGATGAGTTTAAAATAAAGGTGTGGGCAATGGCTAGATGTATTAATCATCTACCTCTAAGCCTTTTCCATTATTGAATGACTTTTTCTTCCATGGAGCTCCCAATTCCACTATTTATATAAAGCAATCCTCTCTTGAGTTGAGTTACTTTAATTTCATAATATTTTTTTTGCAATTTTTTCGACCTTTCGTTATTTTTTAATCTTTTATATGATTTTTTTTTGGAGATTTTTATTGGTATGGTTCTAGTTTAAATGCCTCTCATTAGTAGGCAATGAGGGGAGATAAAGGCATGCACCACTCTGATTCAAACAATGTTAATAATCGGCTTATAAAGCCATTTATCTATTTTTTTTTTTCAATTATTGAATCGTACTGCTTACTATCGGGCCAAGCAATCAATATAAATAAATAGATAACATTTTCAATTCATCAATTTCTATTGCAATCAAAAATCAAATCAAAAGAATTTTTTTTATACCAGAGCCAACAACTAATTAGAAGTATCTTAGGGCTCCTCTTTCCTCTTTTTGGCACTAAGCTGAAGCATACTAATTTTTATTTTTTTGGTGGATAATGTGACAATCCAATTCGGAAATGAAAGGCTCTTTCGTTCATGGGAAGGGCAACCCTTATCCAATCCCTATTGCCATCAATGCCTGCTTATCGTATGTGTTGGTATCAGTGCCAATGTCCATCATTGCAAAACTCGAGGACTTAGCCTTTTTATGGGGGCACGACACCAGCCAAAGAGGTCTTCATCACATTTCTTGAAAGTGGGTATGCCTTTCCAAGAGTAGTGGCGGTCTTGGCATCGTGGAACTTGTAACGAAACATCAAGCTCTTCTTTGCAAACGAACTGTCCAAATCATTCTCAATCCGAAGTCTCAATGGGCTAAATTTGTACCAGCCGCTTCTTGGGTTGCTGGTACAACCATCAGCAGTTGAGAAAGTGTCCTCCAATTTGGAGGGAGATAAGTGGATGACGGGTGTTGGTATAGTCACATTTTATTTAGACTATGGGAATTGAATCTTATATCAATATATTCCAAGACCCTGGGATTGGTACTATTTTATTAAAATGGTTGGTTCCCATGAATACTGAGGTGCCAAAGTTGGAGAGACCATTCTAGGAACCTAAATAAACTAACGTCCATATTCTCTGCTGATATGATGAACCAGATTTGCAAAATCCCTGTTGCCCCAATGAAATTGCTCTGATTAGCTGTATTGGGGTCCCACACCAAGTTATTGCTAAAGATATGTTCAATCCGATAAGATAGCTCTTGTGAATTCAAAAACATCTGAAAATTAAGTATTCCCACGAGGGTCAAAACTTTCTCATGGAGACTATTTTGGAACCGGTTACCAACTAAAAAACTGCTGCATAGCCGAGGCATCGTGAATGAAGATTGTATCAGCCATAACATATGCGGATCTAGTTTGAGGACGCTAAATTTGTCATTATTCAATGCCCCTTTGCCGTGGCCTGCTAGAACCACCTATAGCATACTGATGGACCTAGTCATGCTCCTATTTTTTTGCCGGTTCCTATATATCGATCATATATCCAATGGCGAGGTAAGGATAAGGGAAAGAGCTGTGTTTGCTTGTGATATATGTTTGATCTGGAGGGCCAGGAACAATATAGTTTTTTAAAAGACTTATCTTTTACTAGGTGCCTTGCTTCCTGATACCTAATCACAAGAGGAACACTATGGCGGCTTCATCTAGGCACTGACTGACGCTATAATAAATTGATGCATTGCCAACTATTTTTTGCCGATGCTTTTGCTAAGCGTTGGCAGCTCCGCATGATCTGCCGATGCTTTTAAAAAGCATCATGGATTAAATTATAATGACAATCAATGCCGATGTTTTTAAGAAAAAGTGTTGTTATAATTTAAATTTTTTGACTCTTTTTTAGCGTTGTTAGTTAACTATGCTAAAAAGCATCGATACGTGCATTTAATCCCCCTTTCTCCCATGCCCTAATTCTATCCGCCGCCACCTCCAGCTCCCATTCCCTAATCCCCTTCCCACCCCCGACCCCCATCTCGGTCGATTCTCGACCGCCGGCACCGCATCCACCCCCTCTGATGTGCCACCTACCCTAACGTCGTCCTTTGCCCCTCTATCATGGCTATCTATGGTGCACCTACCACCATCCATGCAGCACCCACCATCCACCCCCTGCTCCGCGAGATCACCACCGGCCCTCCTCCCCTTCTCCCTCCTGACGGCTGTCCATGCGAGCACAAAAGACCCCCTGGCCCCCCCCAACTGCCTCAGCCTTCCCCCTATCGCTGTGCTCGCACCCCACACCCCCCCCCGATGTCGCACCCCACCACCCCTGCCGCAAGCCACGCTCTAGCCAACTGTTGGCCCCCTCCTCTCCCTCCCAATCTCGATGAAGCCCCCACCGTGCCTCACTAGCTCCCCGGCCTCTGGCACCCATCCCCCCCTCCCAGCAGGCTAAGGCTTCTCGACCGCACCACCCTCCTTTCAGTCGCTGATGCTCCTATCTACTTATTCTCCGGCCACTAGCCCTCTTTATAGCTACCGGTGCTCCTCCGCGCCCCTCGCTCTTCGATCGTCCATATATTATTTGAAAACTATTTTTTGAATATGTTATGAATAAATTTAAAATAGATAAACTATTCATTACTATTAAGATTTCATATTTTTTTATTGGATGCACGTATTTGACAAAAATAATATCTACTGGTCTTTTCTCATATTATTATCCATTGTAAGTAACTCATTGCTCTTTGTTTATAATTACCTTCAATTGAGCTTAGCAAAATATAAATGCATAGAAAGATTTGTGGTTTGCTATCATGCGGAGATTTATTTTATTAACTTATATAATGATATTTTAAGTATTCAAAATTGGCAAATTGATAAAACTCTTATTATTTGTTAAAGCCCTATAAAATACCTATGCATGTTAATTAACTAATTAATTAGATGCATGGGACTTGGGTCTCGAACTTGCATGCTAGGGCCTTTAGTCCTAGTTGGCATCCAAGACATCTAGCCCTCGTGTGCCCTATGTGCTCAGGTTGATGGAAGATGCTGGATAACATTAATTATGAGTTAATTTTAATAAAATTTGCATTGCATAGAATCATAGATCTTCTTTCAATTAATATACATATTCTACTGTATCTATACATTTATTTATTTTTATACGGATGGAATAGTCAATTGATTATCCAGCATGGATGGTTTAAAAAATGCAAGTAATTCTATAGGTTATTATAATAATCAAATGGTATGCTGAGGTTTCGAAAAAAATTTTGAACTAATTTTCTTTTATTCTCCCTATGTGGAAGAACTAAAAAAAAATACTGCTAAAATTTTTTTCAGCCCCTGTTGCGTATCGTTTGATTACTATAATTGATCTATAAAATTAATATATTTCCTAAATAGGATAGGACCTTCTTTACCTATTAGTTGATGATATAATGCATTTACTATATATGCCATTCTGAATGATAAAATAGTATTTAGCTATTGAGTTATTTTTCTATTCTGCTATTTCATATCTGAATGTATTTTTGAGTCATCAGTTATTATAATAAACTATAATAGTTGCTATTTTTTGGATTTATGAAATAACTGATATTTTTACTCATTGCATTAATATTGATCTATAATTTTTTTAAAATTTTTAGATAAGTTGCAAATTCAATCATTTTTATCCTTCAATGTATAAAAGTTAGATAAATAGACCAAGAAATAGTAAAGAATATTTAGATGGAGTTCATGATTTTATTAAATTTGATATGAAAAAAAGTAGTTTGAATGAAAAAATTTTAGGTCCATGTCGGAAATATGTAAATAATTTTTCTCTAGGTCCATAAATTATTGAAGAATATTTGGTATGGAATGGTTTTTTAAGAGGTTATACCGACTGAATTTTTCATGGAGAATCTGTGTTGCCATCATTATGTAACCAATTCGTCTAATTTAGGATCCACTAATCTACAAGATAATCTTGTAAGAGATGTGTTGACTTCCTAAGTAATTTTGATGATGACCAAATATTAAAGCATAAGATTACTGATCAATCTTTTTTTAAGTATTTCAAAGATCAGAAGAAAGAGAGCTTTTTGACCAAAACGAGTAAGAAATCAAAAGCAATCCAAATCAGGATCAAAAGAGCATGTTCGATGATAAATTTTCTTTGAAAATAGTCTTGGAGCATTTACAAGATATCTCCAAAAAATTTTGAGACATCTCTTGGTGTTTGGCACAGTAAAATAAGGCTTTGGTACAGTTTCGAGAGGTTTTGAGTTGAACTCGAGATATCTCCATCTCAGAAAATAGATCGAGATGTCTCGAGGTCATGGCGAGATGTCTCCATCAAAACCAAGAGGTCTCGATCTCAGGTGGTAAGTTTTTTTTTTTTTTTTTAAGAAAGTAGATTTTTGAGCTACTGAGAACGAGACGTCTGCTGGTTAAATCGAGGTCTTGAAGTCGGATGAGACATCTCGAGACAATCTGAGAGGTCTCAAGACATGATGATTGCTTTTCAACAGATAGTTTTGGACTTTCTTTTTTTCCCCTCCAACGGCTAGTTCTCGCCTCTAACGATCAGATTCAAGCCTTTTCTAGACTCTAATCATTTCAGACGTGGTGGAAATGATCCAAATATATATATAAAAAAAGTAATATCCCTTGAACATCAAGAAAATGAGAGAAAAGTAAGAACACCCAGTTTTTCAATGAGCATAATCTCCTCAATTAAAGCTCTCTCAAGCATTAAAGCATCCTCAAGTATAATAACTCCTAGTAATTAAAGAGACAACTAACGAACTGAATCGATAACATTTCAGCTCAATTTAAGGAGCATTTCATATTATAAATTTTTTTTTCCCTCTTCGTGCATTCGATTTCAGCAGGGGCTGAAACTAGAGGTCTGGACTTTTACTTTTCATTTATTGGTTTGTATTGCCTTAACTAAGGATTGCAAAGATTGTGGTTGGTAAACCTAAGGAAAAATCAACTAGATTTTGAAAAAATGAGCCCGAAAAAACTATCGGACTGTAATCTTGAGAGATTATAGTAAAATTTTCAAGAGTCTTATTTGGAGAGTGGATATAGGTGCTGGAAGTGCACCAAACCACTATAAAATTTTTTTATTTATATGTATGATTTTCTCTTATTTCTCATTGCTCTTATAATTTACTCACCTAGCATTCAAATAGTTTATTTTTGCACATACTTGCTTTAAATTTTAAAAATCTAATTCATCTCCCCCTCTTGGGTTATCTAGCTGGGCAACAATTAGTATCAGAGCCTTGGTTCTCTGCTAATTATTGATCTTTTCAACTAAGAGAAAAAGATCATAACAACCTAACTAGGAGGATCTCTTGCCGAAAGATAATCTACTAATAGGCCATCTCTTTTCAATAGGTCCAACAATACCTATTGAAAAGCTTGTATATGCATTTTCATACAAGTCCTTGATTATGACATATGGAGTGTCATTGTTAATGAACCGCACACACCAACAAGCATTGTGAATGGGCGTGTCCTCTCCTAAGTCGGAGAAGGATTGGAATGAATCGAACAAAAAGCTTGTCCAATTAAATGCCAAGGCAATGAATGTTCTTTGTTGTGCATGCTAATGAGTTTAATCAAATTTTCACTTAAAATTCTATAAAAAGAATTTGGGATAGACTTAAGGTTATGCATGAAGGGACAAATCAGGTTAAAGAAACTAAGATAAATAGACTAGTTAATCAATATCAACTAATTTAAATGGATCCAACTAAATCAATCACTAGCATGTATATTAAATTTACTAATATTATAAATGGTTTAAAGAGTCTAGGAAAGATTTATACTAACAGTAAATTAGTGAGAAAAATTCTCAGGTTATTGCCTAGGTCATAAAAAATTAAAGTGACAGCCATCCAAGAGGCAAAAGATCTAAACACACTACCGCTTGAAAAGCTTATCGGATCCTTAATGACTCATGAGCTAGCAATGGGATGGTATAGTGAAGAAGACAACAACAAGAAGAAAATCATTACCCTGAAATCCATGGCTGCTGAAGAGAAAGATGATTTGTCCACCAGTGATGAGAACGATGAAGATATGGCCCTAATGATCAGAAAGTTCAAGAAATTTATGAAAAGATGAAGACAAGGATTTAAGAAAAGAAGCTTCATTAGAGAAGAAGCTAGTAGGAAGAAAGAGAAAGAAAAGAAAAAAGATTAGCCCATTTGTTATGAATGCAAGAAGCCTGGATATTTTAGGACTGATTGTCCTCAATTGAAGAAAACACCCAAAATAACAATGAAGAAGGCTATGATAGCAATTTGGAGCGATAGCGACGAGTCAAGTTCAGAGGAAGAAAACCAGAACGAAGCAAATTGTGCTTCATGGCATAAGATGAAGAGGTATCCTCTACACCTGATTTAGAATTCTCATTTGATGAACTTCAAGATACATTCTATGACTTAATGAAAGACTTTAAGAAGATAAATATAAAAAATAAAAACTTTAAATAAATGAATCAAATACTTACAAAAGAAAAGGAAGAAGTACTTGGTGAACATAACAAATTGAAAGAGGAAAATAAAATCCTAAAGAATGAATTAGACAAATTAAAATCATTAGTTGATAAATTTACTTGTAGCTTAAAAAAATTGTAAATGATTTTAAATAATCAAAGAGGAGTTAATGGTAAAACTGGCTTTGGATATAAACCCAAAGATAAAATAAAATTTTCAAAGAACTTCTTCACTGCACCTTCATCCATTAGCACTTCACATATTACTTATTTTAATTATGAAAGAGTAGGATATAAGGCATTTAAATGCAATACAAAAAAAATTAATGAAAAACTAATTAAAAAAATTTGGGTTCAAAAAAAAATCATGACCACTAACCCAAAAGGACCCAAGAAGACTTAGGTATCTAAAAATGTCATCTAAATTTTTGTATAGAAATGCCTTACAGCCAAGAAATCTAAACACGAATGGTACTTGGATAGTGGCTGCTCAAGGCATATGTTAGATGATAAGGAGCAATTCTTCACCCTTGAAAGGAAGGAAGGGGGAGTAGTCATTTTTGACGATAATGGCAAAGATAAAATAATTGGTATTGATAAAATTCATATTACTCCATCTACCTTCATAGATAATATTTTGTTAGTTGATAACCTAAAATATAATTTGCTTAGTATTAGTCAATTATGTGATAAAGGTTGTAAAGTTTCATTTGAATCATTCATATGCATAGTATCTAGTTTCTTAGATGATTGTTTAAAGTTTATTGGATTTAGGCATGGCAACATCTACATGGTTGATCTTAATGAAATCGTCATGAAGAATGGTCAATGTCTAGTTGCTATGAATGCTAACGTCAAAGAAACTAGTTGACTTTGAAATCATAGGTTAGAACATGCAAGCATGTATATTCTATTAAAATTACTTAATAAAAAAATTAGTTAAAGGTTTATCCAAACTAAATTTTAAATTTGATCATGTTTGTAATACTTACCAATTTGAAAAACAAACTAAGAGGAGTTTCAAATCTAAAAATATAATCTCAACTTCTAAGCCTCTTGAATTGATATACATGAATTTATTTGGACCTACTAGGACTACAAGCCTAGGAAGAAAGAAGAATGGTCTTATTATAATTGATGATTACTCTCGTTTCATATGGATTTTATTTTTGGCATACAAAGATGAAGCTTTTTTTCATGTTTTTAAAGTTTTATAAAAAGATCTTAAATAAAAAAACTCAGCTATAGTTTGTATTTGTAGTGATTGAATTTGAAAACAAATCCTTTGAAGAGTTTTGTAATGAACATGGCATTGAATATAATTTTTCTGCACCTAAAACTCCTTAACAAAATGGTATAGTTGAAAGAAAGAATAGAACCTTAGTTGATATGACCTGTACCATATTGTATGAGGGGAATCTATCTAAATATTTTTGAGTTGAAGCCATTAACACAGCATGTTACATTCTAAATAGAGTTTTAATCCATCCTATTTTAAAGAAAATCCTCTATGAGCTTTGAAAAAAAAAAAAATCTAATATTAACTATTTTCATATCTTTGGTTGTAAATATTTTATTCATGTTGATGCAGAATTTGGTTAATGTCGGATCGAAGCTTTCTTGAGGGGCATTTTTTTTTTTGAAAAGAACTATAGAAAAAAAGAAGAGAGATCGCTGCTGAGCACTCCTTTAAGATCAAGAAAACCTCAGAAATAGAGGGTCCTTCCTCTAGCGTCAATTTTGTTGGTGCAGAATTTGGTTAACGTCGGATCAAGCTGGAGTCGAGGAAGATGAGATCACCATTGGTAACCTGCAAAATAAAGTTCCATCCAGAGTTGGTGGTGGTGACTCCGGTAGGACCCTCCGATGGTCAAGTTAGCTCTTTTGGTCAACAGAAATAGAGTGCTTAGAGAGAAGTTCATCAGAATTTCGGAAAGAAAAAGAAAGCTTAGAGAAAATGTATCTAGAGGATCCCTTTTTATAGACGGAGCTTGTTATAACTGTCCTGATAAATGACCACCATAACCATTCTGATAAATGTCCATCGTAATCATCCTGATAAATGTCGATCGTGATTGTCTTGATAAATGACAATCATAATTATCATGATAATTGTAACCGTTCAGTAGTAGGATCGTCTGTAGGAATCCGTCTGAAGAAATAGTTTGTAAGAAGTCCGACTTCCATAAAAGTCCGACTAGAGAAGTTCGAAAAGAGTTTAGCTCTCGTAGAAGCCCAACTAGAGGAGGAGTCCAAAAGAAGTTTGGCTCCCATAGGAGTCTGACTACTGAAGAATTTTAGAAGAAGTTTGACTCCCGTAGAAGCTCGACTACTCGAGAAGTCCGAAAGAAGTTCTGCTCCCATAGGAGCCCGACTGTTGGAGGAGTCTAGAAGAAGTTCGGCTTTCGTAGAAGTTCGACTGAAAGAGGAGTCTGGAAGAAGTTCGGCTCTCGTAGGAGTTCAACTACTGGAGGAGCTCGGAAGGAGTTCGGCTTCCGTAGAAGCTCGACTACTGGAGGAGTCAGAAGGAGTTCGACTCCTATAGAAGCCCGACTACTGGAGGAGTCCGAAAGAAGTTCGGCTCCCGTAGGAGCCCGACTGTTGGAGGAGTCTGGAAGAAGTTTGGCTTCCGTAAAAGTCGACTATTGAAGGAGTCCGAAAGAAAGTTTGGAAGGAGTTCGGCTCCTGTAGAAGCCCGACTACTAGAGGAGTCTGGAAATAGTTCGGCTCCTATAGAAGTTCAACTGCTGAAGGAGTTTGGAAGAAGTTCAGCTCCCATAGAAGCCCGACTGCTGGAGGAGTCCGAAAGGAGTTTGACTTTCATAGAAAGCCCGACTACTGAAGGAGTCTAGAAGAAGTTCGGCTTCCATAGGAGCCCGACTGTTGAAGGAGTCCGGAAGGAGTTTGGCTCCCATAGAAGTTCGACTGCTGGAGGAATCCGGAAGGAGTTCGGTTCTTGTAGGAGTCGGACTACTGAAGGAGTTCAGAAGAAGTTCGGCTCCTATAGGAGTCTGATACTGGAGGAGTCCAGAAGAAGTTCGACTCCTATAGAAGTCCGACTGTTGGAGGAGTTTGAAAGAAGTTTGGCTCCCGTAGGAGCCCAACTACTGGAGGAGTTCGACTTCCGTAGGAGCCCAATTGCTAGAGGAGTTCGGAAGAAGTTCGGCTCCCATAGAAGTCCAACTACTGGAGGAGTTCGGAAGAAGTTTGGGCTCTCATAGAAGCTCGACTGCTGGAGGAGTCCGGAAGGAGTTCGGCTTTCATAGAAGTCTGACTACTAGAGGAGTCCGAAAGGAGTTCGGCTTCCATAGGAGTCTGACTGCTGGAGGAGTTCGGAAGGAGTTTGGCTCCCATAGAAGCCTGACTGCTAGAGGAGTCTAGAAGAAGTTTGGCTCTCGTAGAAGCTCGACTACTGGAGGAGTTCGAAAAGAGTTCGGCTCCCATAGGAGCCCGACTGCTAGAGGAGTTTGGAAGGAGTTCGGCTCCCATAAGAGCCTAACTGTTGGAGAAGTTCGGCTTCCATAGGAGCCCGACTATTGGAGAAGTTCGAAAGAAGTTCAGAAGGTTGGCTACTATGGAAGTTCGGTTGGGGCTTGGCCATTATGGAGTTCGATTGGGTTCGAAGTCCAGCTGGAGGAGCTCGACCACTAGACAAGTTTGACCGTTGGAGGAGATTGGGTGGGGTTCGACCGCTGGGATGAGAATTTTCGATTGAAGTTCTTCCTTGATTATCAGCTGCATTAGGCTAAGCACCACTTCGACGGATGTGAGATTTATCCCCAATAATAGTCCCTCCACTCTCGAGTTTGAAGTTCGAAGGAAGGAAGTACCAAAAAAATGACTGTCAAAGTATTTTTTTGGGCTCTATACTTGTTGAGATTGAAGCACGGAGGAGATCTTACCTTTAGCCGAGGTTGAAGAAAATCTTATCTCTTGTTGACGTTGAACTTGAGGCTTGGACGCAATAGGGCCGTTGTGAGGGCCTCTCTTCTCACCTCATCTAAAATAAATGAGATCTTTAACTTTGCTCACATTAGGATGAGGTTCTCCTCCTATTTCTAACAAGCTGTGGGAGCACATAAAGGCCGTTATCAGGGCCTCTCCTCCTATCTCATCTTAAGTGAACGAGATCTTCGACTTTGTCCGCATTAGGATGAGATTCTCATCCTATTCCTAATGGAGTGTGGGGGCACATAAGGGCCATTGTCAGGGCCTCTCCCTCCATCTCGTTTTAAGTGAACGAGGTCTTCGACTTTGCTCATGTTAGGATGAGGTTTCTCCTCCTATTCCTAACGGATTGTGGGGACACATAAGGGCCGTTGTCAGGGCCTCTCCCCCATCTCGTCTTAAGTGAACGAGGTCTTTCGATTTTGCTCATGTTAGGATGAGGTTCTCCTCAAGTTTCTAATGGGGCTGTGGGGGCACATAAGGACCGTTGTCAGGGCCTCTTCTTTCATCTCGTCTTAAGTGAACGAGGTCTTCAACTTTGCTCATGTTAGGATGAGGTTCTCCTCTTATTTCTAACGGACCATGGGGACACATAAGGACTATTGTCAGGCCCTGTCCCCTATCTTGTCTTAAGTGAATGAGGTCTTCAACTTTGCTTACGTTAGGATGAGGTTCTCCTCCTATTTTTAATGGATTGTGAGGGCACATAAGGGCCGTTGTCAGGGTCTCTCCCTCCATCTCGTCTTAAGTGATGAGGTCTTCGACTTTGCTCATGTTAGGACGAGGTTCTCCTCCTATTTTCAATACGACCACTTCTAATTATTTTTTTTCTGTCATCATATAATTTTTGCACCAAGAAATAACAATGTTGAAATGAATAAGTTTTATTATGAAAAAATTACTGATAGTATATCCTCAGATTTTCTGAGTTCCAAGGTTGTGAGAGCATTGTTCTTCTGAGCTTCTTTAGATGATATGTTCCAGGCCGGACGACTTCTACCATCTCATACGGATCTTTCCAATTTGGGACAAGCTTCTCCTAACTTTGAGACTGAGAGACGGTGACTCGCCGAAGCACTAAGTCCCCCACTCTGAATGTTTTACTTCTGACTCTAAAGTTATAGTACTGAGCCATCTTTTGTCTGTAGACCGCCATCCAAACTTAGGCTTTCTTTCTTTTTTCTTTCAGTAGGTCAAGGTTGACTCTGAGATCCTGTGGGTTGTGCTGCTCATTGTAAGCCATGACCCATGCTGACGGGAGCTTAAGTTCAACCAAGATGGCTGTCTCTATTTCAAAGGTCAAGACGAATGGTGTTTTTCCAGTTGGTAGCCTTTAAGTAGGTATGCCCAGAGGACATGGTAGAGTTCGTCCACCCAGTCCCTCTTTGCTCTATCGAGTCTTGTCTTGATGCCCTACAGTAGAGTCCGATTGGTCACTTCAGCTTCTCCATTTGCCTATGGATGAGCTATCAATGTAAAGTGGTGGGAGATGTTTAGGTCTTCGTAGAATTCAGCAAACCTCATTTCGGTGAATTATCGTCCGTTATTAATTATGAGGATTTGGGGCAGATCAAATTGACAGACTATTGACTTTCAGATGAAGTTTTGTACCTTGGCCTTGGTAATTTTGGCTAGAGATTCGACTTCGACCCATTTGGTGAAGTAGTCGATCATGATCAGGAGGAACTTCCGTTGCTCGGATACCATCGAGAAAGGGTCGAGTATGTCCATTCCCCATTATGCAAATGGCCAAAGTGAGCTTAGCAAAATAAGCTCGGAGGTCGGCTGTCTTTGTACATTTACATTCTTCTGACAGCAGTCACATTTCTTAACATGCTCCATGGAATCATGGTACAAGGTCGGCCAATAGTATCCTTGTCGAAGTAGTTTTTGTGATAGAAATTTGACTCCTATGTGGCTTTCATAAATTTTCTCATGTACTTCCCATAATGCAAAATTAGCCTCTGAAGGTCGGAGATATCTCAGCAGTGATAGCGAATACGATCTCTTATACAGCCTGCCTTCGTATAAAACGTATCGAAAGGCTTGATTTTTGAGTTTTTGAGCTTCTTTCGGATCACGAGAAAGGACTCCATCCTTGAGGTAGACAACCAACGGGTCAATCTAGCTTGCCTCGAGTTCTGTCTGCAAAATGACCTATGATTCCTCTGAGCTTGGGCATTTCAGGATCTCAAAAAATACTTCTTTGGGCAGTTCGACTGGAGCTGAAGTGGCGAACTTAGAGAGGAGGTCGGTTCTTATATTTTTTGCTCTCGAAATCTGTTGAATGCTGAAACAGCTGAAGGCCGAAGTTAAGTCTTTTACTTTCTCAAGGTATTTCATCATGCTTTTCTCTTGTGCTTCATAGCTGTCACTAACTTGACCGACCACTAATTGAAAATCACTGTAGACTTGAAGCTGATCTACTTTTAATTTTCTTGCAATTTTTAATTCGACGATCAGTGCTTCATACTCGGTCCCATTATTATTGCTGAAAATTTAAAGTGCAGCGCATACTCGACGATGACTCTCTCGGGGTTGACTAAAATCAATTCCGCATCCGATCCAGTAGAGTTGGATGAACCATCCACGTACAGAGTCCAAAAACCTTCGAAAAGGTTGGTTGTCTCTTCTGGAAGGTTCGGTTGCGATAGCAGAGCATCGATCTTGTTCTGCTTAAGCTTGATATCATCGAGAATGGTACACTCCACTATAAAATCTACTAATATCTGAACTTTGATCGATGGCCGAGGTCGATAATTAATATCGAATTTCATGAGCTCGATTGCCCATTTTGCAATTCTCTCGAAAGCATCTATTCGCTTAAGAATTATCTTTATTGGTTAATCTATGAGGATTGTTATGGTGTGCCCCTAAAAGTAAGGTCAGAGCTTCTTGGCAGTAATTAGAAGAGAGTAAACCAATTTCTCTAGCCTAGAATACTTGATCTCTGCATTCCTTAGGACCTAGCTTATGTAGTAGACCGATCACTGTATCTTTGCTTCCTCCTTGACTAGGACTGCTGCCAAGGTCGTCGGAGAAACCGCTAGGTACAAGAATAATTCTTCTTCGGATTCGAGCTTCATCAGTAGTGGGGATAAGTTGAGGTAGTTTTTGAGCTCTTCAAATGTCCATTGGCACTCCGTCATCTAGTAGAAATTCTTTGGTTACTTGAAAACTTGGAAGAAGGGCATGCATCGCTCGGCAGATCTTGAGATAAAGTGATTTAGAGATGCCACCTTTCCAGTCAAGCATTGAACTTTTTTGATTGTCTTTGGGATGGTCATCTCTTGAATGGCTCAGATTTTTTCAAAATTTGCTTCAATCCCGTGCCTCGATACCATAAACCCCAAAAATTTTTCAGAGGTCATGCCAATGGCGCACTTGGTTGGGTTGAATTTCATCTTATGCTTTTTGAGTGCACTGAAGGTCTCTTCAAGATCGTTGAGGTGGTCCATAGAAGCTCATCTTTTGACGAGCATGTCATCTACGTACACCTCCATGTTGCGGTCGATCTGCTCTTTGAAGACCTTGTTGATCAGGTGTTGGTTCATTGCCCCTGCATTTTTGAGTTCAAAGGGCATAATCCTGTAACAATAAAGACCATGGTCAGTAACGAAAGCAATTTTCTCCTCGTCCTCCGATGCCATCCGTATCTGGTTATAATCAGAGAAGGCATCCATGAAGGTGAGGAGCTCGTGGCCTGAGGTCACATCCACCAGTTGATTGATCTTGGGTAGAGGGTAGCTATCTTTTGGACAGATCTTATTCAGCTTTTTGAAGTCTATACACATCCTCCACTTATTGTTAGCCTTTTTGACGAGGACCACGTTTGAGATTTAGGTTAGATAGTTAACTTTTCAGATGAATCTAGCTTTGAGAAGCTTGTCTATTTCTTCGGCGATTGCTTTCTACCTCTCTGGAGCGTGGCTGCACATTTTTTTTTTATCGGTCGATGCTTCGGATCAATGGTCAGTCGATGTTTCATGACCTTGACATCAATTTCTGGCATATCTGCTAGAGCCCAGGCGAAGACATCGACATTCTTCCTGAGAAAGGTAATGAGTTACTCTCGAACCTTGTCTCCTAAGTTGGAGCCGATCTGCACTATGTGCTTCGCATTTCCATCGTTCAAGGGTATAGAGATGAGGTCCTCCATAGGTTCGCCCCACTCCTCGGTAAGGTCATCGCGGACATCCAGTCCATCGATAGGATAAGGGTCAGACTGTTTTTTTTTATGCAGGGTGATTGAGTAGCAGTGCCTTGCCAAAGCTTGATCTCTCCTGACCTCTCCAATCTCGTGATTTGTTCGAAACTTCATCTTTAAATAATAAGTTGATACCACTGTCCGAAGTGCATTTAGATCAGATCGATCGAGAATAGCATTATAGACAGATGGAGTTCTTACAACTAAAAAGTTGACTTGTGCCTCAGCCAGTTTCGGACGTTGCCCCGTAGTCATGGCCAAGGTTATTATGCCCTCCACTGGTATGGCATTGCCAGTGAAGTCTATCAACGGAGAGTTCATAGGCCCCAAGTGATTATTGAGTAAGGACATTTTTGAGAAGACATCATAAAATAATACGTCGGTCGAGCTTTCATTATCTACTAAAATACGGCATACATCATAATCAGCAATATTTAAAGAGATTACAATCGCATCATTATGGAAGAATTGGACCCCCTGAGCATCCACCTCAGTGAAGATTATGGGTTCTTCAGTCCTCCTTCTCTTCATCGATCCCTCGAATCCGCTAGCCTCTCCCTACCGAAGTCCCCCCAAGATTGTATTGATGATGCCGAGAGATGGTCGATCTCCTTGTTGATCTTCTCTCCTTGGTTGCTCGGGCTGCGATAATGCCCTTGATCGATCTTCACGCCCTTCAGGCCATCATTGTAGGAATCGACCTAATCTGCCTCGCCTGATGAGCTCCTCGATTTCATCCTGAAGTTGGATACATTCCTCAGTGTCATGATCTTGATCATGATGATAAAGGCAGAACTTGTTAGGATTGTGCTTGCTGTGGTGAGAGCATATCCTTTTTGACCTTGATAGTTGCTCCTTGATTTTCATTAGTACTTGAATTTTTGGAGCATTAAGGGGGGCGTAGTTGTGAAACTTTCGTTGGGGAGAACCTCACCGTGCTCTTCTGTCCGAGCTTCCCTGCCTCTGAGCTCGGGAAGGAGTTTGGACTCACTTCTGCTCAGAGAAAGTTTGGGAGTGCTGTCGAGCTTCACTTGACTTTCTTTCTTTGGCGAATCCACTCGATTGGTCGATTTGCCGCTTACCAAAGGTTTCATCATCCTTAGCCTTGAAGGCATCTTCAGCTCGGATGTAACCTTCAGCCCGAGCTAGCAGATCGATAAAGTTTTTGGGATACTTCTTCTCTAAGAAGAATAGCAAATCATTCTTCTGGAGGCTGCCCTTAAGTGTGACCATTGCAACTGATTGGTCCAGGTTTCGAACCTCTAATGCAGCGGCATTAAATCGGATGACATAAGCTCAGATGGATTTTTTCTTCTTCTGCTTGATGTTTATAAAAAAATCTGAACCTCGACGTGGATGTCGACCACTGACGAAATGAGCCATGAACTGATGGCTCATCTGATCAAAGAAAAAGATGGTACCCAACTTAAGTGTCGAGTACCAATTTTTGACTGCTCCCTTAAGGATGGACGGAAAAGCCCGACACAAAATAGCATCTGACGCATCATGGAGCAACATCATTGTTCGAAAGGCCTCCAAGTGATCGATCGGATCGAATGTTTCATCATAACTCTCGAACTGTGGGAGCTTGAAGTTCGGCGGGATTGGCTCCTGTATGATCCTCTAAGAAAAAGGAGGGTCAGTGCATATATCATTACTGCATGAGGAGGGAGTATGACGGAGCTCTTCAATTCATTGACTCATTTCTAAGAGTCTTTGATCCAAGAGATCTTCACGATCGTTGATCTTCAGAGTTTTCTGATGGAACGGGCATGAAGCTTCCCCTTGGGTCGAGTCATGGTTCGAGCATGGGTTTTCCATCTTCTGCTTCCCCTTTTCATTGATCAAAGGTCGGATAGCTGAGGTTGGCCATTCCTAGATCGGATTACGGGGCTCCAAAAAAGCTTGCTTTGATCGAACTGGTACCGGGGTCTGCCGATGTATGGCCTGCATGACATCCATAAGGCCATGAACCTACTGGACTAGTAGGTTGAACTGCTCCATATCCACCATAGCTATAGGTGAAGCTTGAGTCATCAGAGCTGGAATGGTTGTATTTGGACGAGATCTAGCTGTAGAGGTCGTTGATCATCGGATCGAAGCTTTCACTTAAGACGTTAGGAATAGGAGGAGAACCTCGTTCTAACACGAGCAAAGTCGAAGACCTCGTTTACTTAAGACGAGATGGAGGAAGAGGCCCTGACAAGTGACCCTTATGTGCCCCCACAGTCCATTAGGAATAGGAGGAGAACCTCATCCTAACATGAGCAAAGTCGAAGATCTCGTTCACTTAAGATGAGATGGGGGGAGAGGCCCTGATAATGGCCCTTATGTGCCCCCACAGTCCATTAGGAACAAGAGGAGAACCTCGTTCTAATGCGAGCAAAGTCGAAGACCTCGTTCACTTAAGATGAGATGGGGGGAGAGGCTCTGACAATGGCCCTTATGTGCCCCCACAGCCCGTTAGGAATAGAAGAAAAATCTTGTCTTAACGTGAGCAAAGTTAAAGACCTCATTTACTTAAGACGAGATGGAGGAAGTGGCTCTGACAACGGTGCTTATGTGCCTCCATAGTTCGTTAGGAATAGGAGAAAAACCTTATCCTAATGTGAGCAAAATCGAAGATCTCATTCACTTAAGATGAGATGGAGGAGAGGCCCTGATAATGGCCCTTATGTGCCCCCACAGTCCATTAGGAAATAGGAGGAGAACCTCGTCCTAATGCGAGCAAAGTTGAAGACCTCGTTCACTTAAGACGAGATGGAAGGAGAGGCCCTGACAATGGTCCCTTATGTGCTCCCCACAGCCTATTAGGAATAGGAGGAGAACCTCATCCTAATGTAAGCAAAGTCGAAGACCTCGTTCATTTTAGATAAGGTGAGAGGAGAGGCCCTCACAATGGCCCTATTGCGCCCGAGCCTTAACTTTAACGTCAATAGGAGATAAGATTTTCTTCAACCTCGGTCGGAGGTAAGATCTCATCTGTGCTTCAACCTCAATGAGTGTAAAGCCCAAAAAAAGACTTCGACAGTCGCATTTTTGGTACTCCCTTCCTTCGAACTTCGAACTTGAAAGTGGGAGGACTATTATTAGGGATAAATCCCGCTCCCATCGAAGTGGTGCTTAGCCTAATACAGCTGATAATCATGGAAGAGCTTCGATCAAGAATTCTCATCCCAGTGGTCGAACCCTACCCAATTTCCTCCAGCGGCTGAACTCGTCTAGTGGCCAAACTCCTCCAGCTGGACTCCAAAACCAATCAAACTCCACAACGGTCGAGCCCGAGCCAAACTTCTATAGTAGCCGACCTTCCGAACTCCTTTCGAACTCTTCTAGCAGTCAGGCTCCTACGAAAGCCGAACTCCTTCCAGACTCCTCCAGTAGTTGGACTCCTATGGGAGCCAAACTTCTTTCGGACTCCTCTAGTAGTCGGGCTTCTTCAGCAGTTGGGCTCCTTTCGAACTTCTTCTAGACTTCTCCAGTAGTCGGGTTTCGATGGAAGCCGAACTTCTTCTGCACTCCTCCAACAGTCAGACTTCTATGGAAATCAAACTTCTTCCGAACTCCTCCAGCAGTCAAACTTCTATGGGAGCCAAACTTCTTTCGAACTTCTCCAGTAGTCGAGCTCCTACGGAAGCCAAACTTCTTTCAGACTCCTCCAATAATCGAGCTTCTATGGGAGCCGAACTCCTCCAGCAGTCGGGCTCCTATGG
>QRFJ01000823.1:375889-415145 GCA_006176705.1 Cocos nucifera
GGAGCCAAACTCCTTTTGAACTTCTTTTGGACTCCTCCAACAGTTGGACCCTATGGGAGTCGAACTTCTTCCATACTCCTCTAGCAGTCGGACTCTTACGAGAGCCGAACTCCTTCTGGACTCCTCCAGTAGTCAGGCTTCTATGGGAGTCAAATTCCTTCTGAACTCTCCAGCAGTCGAGCTCCTATATTTGGGCTTCTACGGAAGTCGAACTCCTTCCAAACTCCTCCAGTAGTCAGGCTTCTATGAGAGCCGAACTTCTTCTAGACTCCTTCAGCAGTCGGACTTCTACGGGAGCCGAACTTCTTCCGGACTCCTCCAGCAGTCGAGCTCCTTTCGAACTCCTCCAATAGTTGGGCTTCTATGAGAGCTAAACTCCTTCTAAACTCCTTCCAAACTCCTTCAGTAGTCGGACTCCTATGGAAGCCAAATTTCTTTCGGACTCCTCCTCTAGTTAGGCTTCTATGGAAGTCAAACTGCTTTCAGACTCCTCCAACAGTCGGACTCCTATGGGAGCCAAACTTCTTTCGAACTCCTCCAGTAGTCGACTTCTACGGGAGCCAAACTCCTTCCGAACTTCTTCTGAACTCCTCCAGTAGTCGGGCTCCTATGGAAGCTAAACTTCTTTCGAACTCCTCCTTCAGTTAGACTTCTACAAGAGCCAAACTTCTTTCGGACTCCTCCTCCAGTCAGACTTTTATGAAAGTCGAACTCCTTACAGACTGTTTCTTCAGATGGATTTCTATAGACGATCCCACTACTGAATGATTTAATTATCATGATAATTATGATTTTCATTTATCAAGATAGTCATGATCGGCATTTATCATGATGATTATGATGGGCATTTATCAGAACGGTTATGATGGTCATTTATCAGGACAGTTACAATAAGCTCCATCTATAAAAAGGGATCCTCTAGATACGTTTTCTTTAAGCTTTTCTTTTCTTTTCGAAACTCTGCCGAACTTCTCTCTGAGCACTCCATTTTTGTTGGTCGAAAGAGCTAACTTGACCATCGGAGGATCCTATCGGAGTCACCACCACCAACTCCGGATGGAACTTTATTTTACAGATCATCGACGATGACCTCGTCTTCCTTGACTCCAGCTCAATCCAGCATCAATCAAATTCTGCACCAATAATTCATAATAATAGCAAAGATAATCTAGGTAACTTTGATACTAAGGTAGATGAAGATATCTTTCTTGGATATTCTATATTTAGCAAAGTGTATAAGGTCTTCAATAAGCATTTCTTGATTATTGAAGAATCTATTTATGTTGTTTTTGATGAAGCTAATAATCAATCTTCGAGAAAGAAAAATAATTTTGATGATGATGCAGGAATTCTTGAAGATGGAGTGAAGGAGCTTAATTTGAAGGACAACACCATTCATGATAAAGATAAATTCACAATAATAAATGAACAAAAAAAGAATGATGAGGTAGAAATAACTAAAGAATATGAAGATCAACCGAAAGAGTGGAGGTATGCACACAATCATCCAAGACAACTAATTTTAGGTGATCCTTCACAAGGGATAAGAACTAGATCTTCATTTAAAGATACTTTTGATTATCTTGCTTTCATGTCATAAATTGAACCTAAAAACACAGAAGAAGCCAAAAAAGATTCAAATTGGATGTTAGTTATGCAAGAAGAACTTAACCAATTTGAAAGAAATAATGTTTGGACTCCTGTAGATAGACCACTTGATCATCTCATAATTGGCACAAAATAAGTATTTAGGAACAAACTAGATGAACTTGGAAATGGAATAAGAAATAAAGCTAGATTAGTTGCAAAGTGATATAATCAAGAAGAAGGAATTGACTTTGATGAAATATATGCTCCTGTAGCAAGACTAGAAGCTATAAATTATTACTTTCTTTTGCTTGCTACATAAACTTTAAATTATTTTAAATAAATATTAAGAGTACCTTTTTAAATGGTTATATATTTGAAGAAGTATTTATAGAACAACCTCTAGAATTTGAAAATTATTAACTTTTCAATCATGTGTATAAATTAAATAAAATACTTTATGAATTTAAACAAGCACCTAGAGCTTGGTATGAGAGATTAAGTTTCTTTTATAAAATAAATTTACTAGAGGAAGTGTGGACACTATACTTTTTAAAAATAAAAATAATGATATTCTTGTAGTTCAAATTTATGTGGATGATATCATATTCGGAGCTATTAATGAGGATCTTTGTCAAAAATTTGCAAGGTTAATGTAGGATAAATTTAAAATGAGCATGATAGGAGAGCTGAGCTTTTTTCTTGAGCTTCAAATTAAACAATCAAAGAAAAGTATCTTCATTAGCTAAATTAAGTACATTAAAGAAATGCTAAAGAAGTTTAGTATGAAAAATGAAAAAGAGATCGACACACGAATGAGCACCTCATACAAATAAAAAGCTCTACAGAGGTATGATAGGATCTCTACTCTATTTAACTATAAATAGGCCTGATATATTATTTAGTATTTATATGTGTGCTAGATTTCAATTAAATTCTAAAGAATCATACTTATTAGCTGTTAAGAAAATTTTTAAATATCTAGTTAATACTCATAACTTAAGATTATGGTACTCAAAATACTCTTTGTTGGTGTAGAATCTGGTTGACGTCGGATAGAGCTGGAGTCGAGAAAGATGAGATCGCCGTCGGTGACCTACAAAATAAAATTTTATTCGGAGTTGGTGGTGGCAACTTCGGCAGGATCCTCCGATGATCAAGTCAGCTCTTCTGGCCAATGAGAATGGAGTGCTCAGAAAAGAATTCGGCAAAGTTTTTGAAAAGGAGAAGAGAGCCTAGAAAAAATATATCTGAAGAATTTTTTTTTATAGATAAAGTCTATAGTAGATTGATAGTGATAGCCATACTATCCGATAGTGGGCCACTTGGAGCCGCGTGAGATTTGCTATGGAGAGAGAGGTGTCACCAGACTGATAGTGATAGCCATATCATCTGATTGTGGGCTGCATGGGGCTTGTTATGGAGAGAGAGGTACCGTCAGACTGATAGTGACAGTCATATCGTCTGATTGTGGGTCGTATGAGATTTATTATAGAGAGAGAGGTGTCGTCAGACTGATAATGGTAGTCATATCGTCTGAAGAAAGCAGGCGTTCAAAATCCGACTGAAGAAGAAGTTTAGAAGGAGTTTGGCTCCTAAAAAAATTTGACTGAAGAAGGAATCTAAAAGAAGATCGGCTCCTGGAGGAACTTGACTGAAGAAGAAGTTTGGAAGGAGTTTGGCTCATGGAGGAACTCGACTGAAGGAGAGATCCAAAAGGAGTTTGCTCCTGAAGGAACTTGACTGAAGGAGAAGTCCGGAAGGTGTTTGGCTCCTAGAGAAATCCGACTGAAGGAGAAGTCCAAAAGAAGTTTGGCTCCTGAAGGAATCCGACTGAAGGAGAAGTCTAGAAGAAATTTAGCTCATGGAGGAATTTGACTAAAGAAGAAGTCCGAAAGAAGTTCGGCTCATAGAAAAACTTGATTGAAGGAGAAATTCGAATAAAGTTTGGCCACTAGAGGGGCCCGACTGATGAAGACGTCTGGAAGGAGTTCGACTGAAGTCCAAAAGGAGTTCGGCTGGGGTTCGACCATTGGAGGAGTTTGGTTGGGCTCGATCATCAGAGGAGTTCGACTACTGAAGGAGTTTGGTTGGGATTCGGCCAATGGAGGAGGGTGGCTGGGGTTCGGCCGCTAGAGAAAGAATTTTCGATCGAAGCTCTTTCGGGATTACCGATTGCATTAGGCTAAGCATCAGATTGGACTTCGATGGGAGTGAAATTTATCCCCAATAATAATCTCCCCACTCCTGAGTTTGAAATTCAAAGGAAGGGAGTACAAAAAAGGCGATTGCCGAAATTCTTTTTTGGGCTCCACACCCATTGAGGTTGAAGCTCGGAGCGAGATCTTATCTCCTACCGAGATTGAAAAAGATCTTATCTCTTGTTGACGTTACAGTTGAAGCTCTGGGGAGATCTTGTCTCCAACCGAGTTTGACATTGAAGTTGAAGCTCGAGGGAGATTTCATCTCCAACCAAGGTTGAAAGAGATCTTATCTCCTGTTGATGTTGCAGTTGAAGCTTGGGGGAGATCTTGTCTCCAGCCAAGTTTGACGTTGAAGTTGAAGCTCGGGGGAGATCTCATCTCCAACCGAGATTGAAGGAGATCTTATCTCCTATTATTGTTGAAGTTGGAGCTTGGGGGAGATCTCATCTCTAGCCGAGGTTGAATGAGATCTTATCTCCTATTGACGTTGAAGTTGGAGCTCGAAGGAGATTTTATCTTCAGTCGAGATTGAAGGAGATCTTATCTTCGATTGACGTAGATGTTGAAGCTCGGAGGAGATCTTATCTTCAGTCGAGATTGAAGCTGAAGCTTGGAGGAGATCTTATCTTCAGTTGAGGTTGAAGAAGATCTTATCTCCTATTGACGTAGACGTTGAGGCTCAGGGGAGATCTTATCTTCTGTCATTGTTGGACATGATGGGACCATTGTTGGGGCCTCTCCTCTCATCCCATATAAAATGAATAAGTTCTTCAACTTTGCTCACGTTAGGATGAGGTTCTCCTTCTATTCCTAATGGGCTATGGAGGCACATAAGGGCCATTGTCAGAGCCTCTCCCCCTATCTCGTCTAAAATAAATGAGATCTTTGACTTTGCTCACGTTAGGACGAGATTCTCCTCCTATTTCTAATGGACTGTGGGGGCACATAAGGACCATTGTCGAGGCCTCTCCCCCATCTCGTCTAAAATGATTGAGGCCTTTGACTTTGCTCATGTTAAGATGAGGTTCTCGTCCTATTTTTAATGGGCTGTAGGGATACATAAGGGCCATTGTCAGAGCCTCTCCCCCATCTCATTAAAATGAATGAGGTCATTAACTTTGCTCACATTAGGATGAGGTTCTCCTCTTATTTCTAACGGACTGTGGGGGCACATAAGGGACGTTGTCAGGGCCTCTCCTCCCATCTCGTCTAAAATGAACGAGGCCTTCGACTTTGCTCACGCTTAGGATGAGATTCTCCTCCCCATTTCCTAATGGACTGTGGGGGCACATAAAGGCCATTGTTAGGGCCTCTCCCTCCATCTCGTCTAAAATGAACGAGGCCTTCAACTTTGCTCATGTTAGGATGAGGTTCTCCTCCTATTTCTAACAGACTGTGGGGCCATATAAGGGCCGTTATCAGGGCTTCTTCCCCCATCTCATCTAAAATGAATGAGACCTTCGACTTGCTCATGTTAGAATGAGGTTCTCTTCCTGTTTCTAACATGGCCACTATTGATTGCTTCTTCCCTGTCATCACATAGTTTTTATACCAAGAAATAAAAATATTGAAATGGAAGAGTTTTATTGAAGAAAAATTACTAGTAGTGCATCCTCAGATTTTCTGAATTCCAAGGTTGTGGGAGCGTTGTTCGTCCGAGTTTCTTTAGACGATAAGTTTCAGATTGGATGATCTCCTTTGTTTCATACTGACCTTTCCAATTTGGGGCAAGCTTCCTCTGACTTTGAGACTGAGAGATGGTGGCTCATCGAAGCACCAAATCTCCTAGAGATAGTATTGATGATGTCGAGAGATGGTCGATCTTCTTATTGCTCCTTTCTTATTGGTGGTTCAGACTGTGACAGTGCCCTTAGCCAATCTTTCCGCCCTTCAAGCCGATGCCATAGGAATCGATCGAGTCTGCCTTGCCTGATGAGCTTCTTGATCTCATCTTGGAGCTGAATACACTCCTCAGTATCATGATCGTGGTCATAATGATAAAGGCAGAACTTATTAGGATTGCGCTTGTCGGGATGAGTATGCATCCTTTCCAATCTCGATAGTTATTCCCTGATTTTTATCAGTACTTAGATTTTGGAGCATTGAGAGGGACGTAGTTATAAAATCTTCGAAGGGAAGAATCCCACCGTGCCCTTCTATTGGGGCTTCTTTGATGATGAGCTCGAGGAGGAGTTCGGACTCACTTGCGCTCAGGGGAGTCCGTGAGCATGATCGAACTTCATTCAGCCCTTCATCAATAGTAGATCTATTAGACTCATCTGCCTGCCACTCTTCTGCGACTTATTCATCCTTCAACTTGAAGGCTTCTTCTGTACGGACATATCCCTCGGTCCGAGCTAGAAGATCGGCAAAGTTTCTGAGGTACTTTTTCTTCAGGAAGAATAGTAGATCGTTCTTTTGAAGGCCATCCTTGAGTGCGGCCATTGCAACAGATTGGTCCAGATTTTGGACCTCTAATGCAGCAATATTAAATCGAATGACATAAGTCTAGGTAGATTCCTTCTCCTTCTGCTTAATATTCATCAGAGAATCTGAACCTCGGTGGGGATGTCGGCTATTGACGAAGTAAGCTGCAAACTGATGGCTCATCTAGTCAAAAGAGAGGATCGTACTTGGCTTCAATGTAGAGTACCAATTTTTTGGTGCTCTTTTTAAGGTAGATGAAAAAGCTCAACATAATATGGCATCTGATGCACCATGGAGCAGCATCATGGTTCAAAAGGCCTCCAAGTGATCGACCGAGCCAGAGGTTTCGTCGTAGCTTTCAAGTTAGGAAAGCTTGAAGTTTGGCAGAATGGGCTCTTGCATAATTCAGGAAGAGAAAGGAGGATCAGTGCAGACATCATCATGGAGAGTCGGAGCGATGTGATGGAGTTCTTCAATCCATCGATCCATCTTTCGTAGTTTTTGATTGAGGACATCATCTCGATCGCAGATCTTGGATGACTTTCAGCTATAGATGGAAAAGATCTTTTTTGAAAGAGAATCATGATCCAAACATGGATCCTCTACTCTCTGTTTTTTCTATTCAGGGGTGATGGGTATGCTAGCCCAAGTGCTCCTCCTTGGAATCGATTTGTGACATCTCGATGGTGGGTTTTTCGATGAAACCGCCATCGAGGATTGCCGCATGGCTTGCACCATTTCAGTAAGGCCCTGAACCCACTGCATCAGTAGGTTAAACTGCTTCGAATCTACCATGACCGTCAATGGAGGTGGAGGTTGGAGTACCAATGATGGAGTAGGAATAGATGGATCCGACTCAGATCTAGCGGTAGAAGCGCTAGATCTTCGGATAGTCGCTTTCTTTGGAGGCATTTCTTGGGATTGAGGAAGAGGATGGAGTTGAACCTTGAAGAAGAAGATCGATAAGATCGACTGAGCACTCCTTTAAGAATAAGGGTACCTCAGAAATAGAGCACCTTTCTTCTACCGTCAATCCTGTTGGTGCAGAATTTGGTTGATGTCGGATAGAACTGGAGCCAAGAAAGATGAGGTTGCCATCGGTGATCTATAAAATAAAGTTTTATCCGAAGTCGATGGTGGTGGCTCCGATAGGATCCTCCGACGATCAAGTCAGCTCTTCTGGCCAACGAGAATGGAGTGCTCAGAAAAGAGTTTGGTAGAGTTTTTGGAAAGGAGAAAAGAGCTTAAAGAAAACATATCTAGATGATCTCTTTTTATAGATGGATCCTGTAGCAGATTGATAGTGACAGCCATACTATCCGGTAGTAGGCCGCTCGGGGCTGTATGGAGTTTGCTACGGAGAGAGAGATATCGTCAGACTGATAGTGATAACCATACCATTTGATCGTGGGCCATGTGGGGCTTATTATGGAGAGAGAGGTGCTGCCAGACTGATAGTGATAGTCATACCGTCTGATCGTGGGCCACATGAGATTTGTTATGGAGAGAGAGATGTTGCTAGACTGATAATGGCAGCCATGTCATCTAGAGGAAGCATGCATTCAAAATCTGATTGAAGAAAAAGTTTGGAAGGAGTTTGACTCCTGAAGGAATCCAATTGAAGGAGAAATCTGGAAGAAGTTCGGCTCCTAAAAAAACTTAACTGAAGGAGAAGTCTGAAAGAAGTTCAGCTCCTAGAGGAATTCGACTAAAGAAGAGATCCAGAAGAAGTTCGGCTCCTGGAGAAACTTGACTGAAGAAGAAGTTTGGAAGAAGTTCGACTCCTAGAGGAATTCGACTGAAGGAGAAGTTCGGAAGGAGTTTGGCTCCTGAAGGAACCCGACTGAAGGAGAAGTCTAGAAGAAGTTTGGCTCCTGGAGGAATTCGACTAAAGAAAAAATTTGGAAGGAGTTCGACTCCTAGAGGAACTTGATTGAAGGAGAAATTTGGTTAAAGTTCGACCGCTGGAGAGGCTCGACTGATGAAGAAGTCTGGGAGGAGTTTGGCTGAAGTTTGATTTTGAAGTTCGGCTGGGGTTCGATCGTTGGAGGAGTTCGATTGGGCTTAGCCATCGGAGGAGTTTGGCTACTGAAGGAGTTCGACTGAAATTCGATCATTGGAGGAGGTCGATTGAAATTCGACCGTTGGAGGAAGAATTTTTGATCGAAGCTCTTCCGTAATTATCGATTGCATTAGGCTAAGCATCAGAATGAATTTCGGCGGGAGCGGATTTTATCCGTAACACTCCTCTTGAATTGATAGAATACACTGATGCTGATTATGGAGGATGCAGAATAGATAGAAAAAATACTAGTGGCACTTACCAATTTTTAGGATTGAATTTGATTTCATGGTATAGCAAGAAGCAAAACTTTATGGCATTATCAATGATCGAGGTTGAATATGTTGCTGCAAGAAGTTGTTGTGCACAAATACCTTGGATCAAGCAATAGCTTGAAGATTTTGAAATTAAATAAAATAATATATCTATTATGTGTGATAACACTAGTGTCATAAACTTAACTAAAAATTCTATTCAACATTCAAGAACTAAGCATATTAAAATTAGACATCACTTTATAAGAAATCATGTTCAAAAAAATAATATTATGCTTGAATTTATCTTAACTAAAAATCAACTTGCCAATATTTTTACTAAACCTCTAAATAAAGACAGATTTTCTAAAATCAGAGGTGAACTTGGAATTTATGATCCATTCTAAATTTGTTTTATCCTATTTTTATTGAATACGAATTATGTCTCCTTTTGCCATCCTTAGGACCCTCATTTCTATCTAGAATTATCAAGAAAATTCTATTAAAAACTCATCTTTTTCAAAATTTCTATCCTTGTTCAAGAAGATCGAGACATCTCGGCTGTATCCGAGATGCCTCATCCTGAACTCAAGACCTCTCAATTTTTTTGAGACTTCTCATCTTTATGATGAGACTTCTCGAGTTTCGCGGATCCCTCTTTTTAATGGAAATCCATCAAGCCATCCTTTTTATTTTCTTCTTTCTTTCGCTAAGAGCTGTCGTTCTAAACTCTCACGAACTCCCTCCAACTCACTCCAAAACCCCAAACCACTATTTCATTGGCTTTCTAGTTGGATTTCAAGATCCCAATGGCTCCAGAAAGAAAAACCACCTTCGCTCAGAGACCGTCCACTTCTCCATCAGCTGAAAATAGGGCAAAACGATAGTGAGACAACTCCCAGGCATCTCTAGCAGCCCCTTCTTCTCGATCTCTTCTATTTGTTGCAACTAGAACTGTTCCTACTAGATGGAAGGTCGATTTCGGATTTCTTGATAAAGAAAACTTTCACATAGGTTCATGGCTTCATTAGCAAGGATGGGAGAAGCTCTGCTCACTTGAGGTAAAGATTTATCAAAACCTTGTCAAAATTTTTTTTGATAACCTTAGGTTTGAGGGGGAGTCAGAGATTGCATTTATGGTGAAAGGGGTTCATATTGCCTTAGATGAAAGGAGACTAGGGCATCTTTTGGAGGTACCAAGGTCAGGAATTTGTTATTTAAATTTGACTGATAAAATTGAAGCTTTGAAGTGTGACTTAGAACGAAAAAATGTGAATGAAAATAAGCAACTAATATCGAACCATCTTTTCATAGAAAATGAGATTGCTTCATAGTATTATAAGTCATATAATTTTTTCTAAGGTTGGAAGACATGATTGGATTGGGAAGAAAGAACTAGCAATCATGTACTATTTAGTGACAGGAACTCCCATGAACTTTTCATTCTTAATGATTTAGCAAATTAAGGATACTGCAAACAAGAGCAAAGCGTGTCTTTCATATGCAATGATCTTTGCACTAGTTTTCAAGAACTATCACATAGACTTAGAAGGTGAAGATTTCAAAGGATTGGCTCACACAGACTATCTGAATGAGGGTACTCTGTACAAAATAAAATTTATAAAGAAAGATGATAGATAGGTGAGATCAGATGAACATGCAGCTATTAGAAATGAACTTGAGGAACATAGACCCCCACCTCTTCCATCTTCTCCCTTTACTGCTGGACTATCTTTCACGGCATCTAGATCACCACACGCATCACAAGCTCATCCAAGCCAAATTCCTGCCCTACCTTCTGATTTTGATATGGATAGACTAGTAGAAAGGGTTGTAGAGCAGGTCGTGGAGAAGGTGTCTGAAAGGATGACTAAACTGCTCTCTGGACTAAAGCATCAACTTCTAGTTAGCATTGAAGAACATAGGATCTCTGCTAAGGGATGGACTGAGATGCTCAGCCAATAAATCAGTGGCTTATGTTAGAGACTTGAATTTCTGAAAAAAGAGCAGCATGGGTCATCTGCACAAATGAAATTTCTATTTTCTCAGACAGCCAAGGTAGCCCGAAGAGTGAAAGAAAATATTGTCACTCAGTACACCAGTGTGGAAGTGATCATCACATCTTTGAGGCAGATTATGGATCGCATTGGTAACCTTGGGTCTCGGATGCCTTCTACCTCTCGACCCTCACTCTTTCCTGGACTAGCCCCTCACCTTTCATCCACTAGACCTTGCTTTGCTTCTGAACCTATCATAGAATTCCTCTTTGTTGAGGATTAGGTCTAGTCTTCTCTCTTTTTCTATATATATATTTTTGGTTTGCCCTTGAGTATATTGGTGAAAATACCTTTTTGTAAATCAATATACATCTCTATTGATGTAATCTCTTCTTTCTGCAGTGAAATTAATGTTTCTTAGAAATGTACTTCTCCCTTTGCAATGAATATTTCATTATCTTTTGAAATGAATTTAATGTGATTTTGATGCTGACAAAAGGGGGAGAAAATGTGCATGTCAATCTTAATTAAAACTATATATAGCCAAAATATAACAAGAAAAGATCACTCAACTCTTATCTTAATCAAAATTATATATAGGCAAAATGTATATAGGCAAAATGTAAATGTAACAAGAAAGAATCACTCAACTCTTATATAAATCAAAAGAGCATACATTAAGGGGGAGCACTGATAAAATATTGCAAACTTGAGCACTTTAGAATTTGAACATTTTATATTAAAGAATTACCTCTTGCATTTAAATATACATGCTATATATATATTGCTTATTTTTTATGGAGTGTTTAATGTTTTATCATCATCAAAAAGTTTGTTGACCCCTTAAGTGATTTTGATGATAACCAAATATTAAAGTTGAAGATTACTGATAAATTTTTTTAAATATTCTAAAGATCAGAAGAAAGAGAGCTCTTTGACCAAAATGAGCAAAAAATCAAAAGCAATTCAAATCAGAATCAAAAGAGCATGTTTGGTGACAAATTTTATTTGAAAATGGCCTTGGAGCATTTTCAAGACATCTCCAAAAATTTTCAAGACGTCTCCTGGTGTTTGGCATGATGAAACAAGGCTTTGGTATAGTTTTGAGAGGTCTTGAGTTGAACTCGAAACATCTCTATCTCAAAAAGTATAAACTTCATTTCTTCACTCTGAGACTGAGATGTCTTGAAGAATTCTTGAGAGGTCTCGAGATTGCGGTGAGATGTCTCTATTAAAATCGAGAGGTCTCGATCTCAGACGGCAAGTTTTTTCTAGAAAGTAGATTTTTGAGCTACTAAGAATGAGACATCTCTTGATTAAACTAAGAGGTCTCGAAGTCGAGCGAGACATCTCGAGACACGACGATAGCTTTTTAATGGATAGTTCCAGACTTTCTTTTTTTCGCTTCCAATGACTAGTTCTTACCTCCAATGGTTAGATTCAAATTTTTTTTGGACTTTAATCATTTCAAACATGGTGGGAATGATCCAGATATAAAAGCGAAGAAGTAATATTCCTTGAACATCAAGAAAATGAGAGAAAAGTAAGAACGCCAAGTTTTTCAACGAGCAAAATCTTCTCAATCAAAGCTCTCTCAAGCATTAAAGCATCCTCAAGTGCAATAACTCCCAGCAATTAAGGAGGCAACTAACGAACTGCATCGACAATATTTTAGCTCAATTTAAGGAGTATTTCATGTTGTAAAAATTTCTTTTTTCTCTTCGTGTACAAGGTTTCAATAGGGGTTTGGACTTTTACTTTTCATTTATTGGTTTGTATTGCCTTAACTGAGGATTGTAAAGATTGTAGTTGGTGAACCTAAGAAAAAATCAACTAAATTTTAGGATAGTAAGTCTGAAAAAACTATTTGACTATAATCTTGAGAGATTATAGTGAAATTCCTAAGAGTCTTGCTTAGAAAGTGGATGTAGGTACTGAAAGTGCACCGAACCACTATAAATTTTTTTTATTTATTTATATATATATTTTTCTTACTTCTCATTGCTTTCATAACTCACTCATCTAGTATTTAAATAGTTTATTTCTGCACATACTTGCTTTAAATTTTAAAAATTGGATTACCCCCTCTCCCTCTTGGGTTGTCTAGCTGGGCAACAAGAGGATGATATAAGAGGTTTGATCATAGATGCTTTTAGACTTAGTGTTCAAAATTTAGAAGAATCCAATAGTACATATGAAGTAGTTAGGATGTTTAATGGATGTGTGCATACGGAACATATGCATGTTGAGGAGCTTATACGTACATCTAATGGTGAGATAGTTTGGTATCACATCTTAATGAAAGATGCAGATGAAGAATTATATTCGGATTGTACAAAATTTTTTAAGATTTTTTTTGTACATTATTTTATTTAAAATATTTGAATGGATAGTCTGGAAAAAGTTTTACCATGCTACTTAAGTTATTAAAGGATGCATTTCTAGAAGGCACCGATTTACCACCATCTTATTATGAAGCCAAGAAAGTAGTAAAAAAATTAGATCTTAAATATGAAAAGATTCATATTGTCTGAAAAATTTTATGTTATATCGGGATGAAAATACTAATCAAGGGTCATGCAATGTATATGGATCTTTACGATGGATAACACATAAAGAAGATCGGAATGATGTAATGAATAAAGTAGATGTAATGCAGAGTAAAAAGAAATCGACGAAGGTGTTGCATTATTTTTCTCTTATAACTAGATTGAAAGAATCTATGTATCATCAAAAATAGCTTTATCAATGAGATGGCATGATGAAGGATGCATGAAGGATGGAATATTGAGACATCCAACAGATAGTTTTTCATGGAAAGCATTTGATGATAGACATCCTGATTTTACCTCTGATGTTCATAGTATTAAGTTGGATTTAGCTTCCGATGGCTTCAATCCATTTTGGATCTTGAGTTCTACCTATAGCACTTTGCCAGTCGTTTTAATACCTTACAATTTGCTACCGTGGATGTGCATGAAACAATCTTCACTCATCTTGTCAATGGTTATTTCAGGTGATAAGGGTCCAGCCTTTAATAGAGAAATTGATATAGTTATGGAAGGGTATTGATGCATTTGATGCTTCCAATGGCCAAATATTTAAACTGTGGGTAGCTTTGTTATGGACTATTAATGATTTTCTAGCATATGCCAATTTATCTGGCTGGAATACAAAGGAATGGGTTGCATATCTTTGTTGTGGATATTTAACATATTTAATTTGGTTAAAATATGGAGGAAAATTTTATTACATAGGATATCGTTGATGGTTGGAAGCAAATCATCTGTTTCGATTTTAGAAAAATTTGTTTGATGGTACTATAGAATTGGGATGTGCCCCTATTCTACCTTCTAGAACTGATGTTCATAGATAAATGGATGGCATAAACTATTGTGATGGTAAGGACTCAAAGTCCTCTAAAAAAAAAGAAAGAAAGGATGTTGAAAGCTCAATGCACAAAGAATTACTAGAGGAAGTTAATACTAGTACTATAGATGCAGAGGTGTTTTAAGATCCTGATAATTTTTTTGAGAATGAAAATGAGGAAGATACACAGATGGCATCTACACACCAAACTAGTAAACAGTCATGGAAGAAAAAAAATATCTTTTTTGACTTACCTTATTGGGAACATAATCTTATTCAGTATAATCTTGATGTTATATACATAGAGAAGAATATTTGAGATAATTAGCTTAGAATATTTTTAAATCTTGATGGAAAGAGCAAAGATAACATGAAGGCGCTTCTTGATTTAAAAGAAATTGGTATCTAATAGAAACTTCTTCCTAAAATGCTTGTTAATGATAGAATTTACATGCCTCCTATATGTTACATAATGTTTGCTCGAGAAAAGGATAGTTTTTTGATAGTTTTGAAAAGTATCAAGGTACTTGATGGATATGCATCAAATATTTTATGATGTGTACATCTAAAAGATTGAAAATTTTCAAATCTTAAAAATTAAGATGGTCACATATTGATGTAAGATATCTTTCTAGTAGCTTTAAAATTATCGAAATAAGTTATTGCAGTTGTACTTCGATTACCGTCATTCTTTAAGGTATTATGTTCAAAAGTTATTAATCATCAAGAACTTGATTAGTTGGAGTTTGATATTGTAATTATACTTTGCTAGATGAAAAAGATTTTTTCTCCTAAATTTTTTACTATTATGGTACATCTATTCATTCACCTAGCTTCAGAAGTTAAACTTGGTGAACTGGTATACTATAAATGGATGTATCCCATTAAGAATTATTATTGCAAACATTAAATCTTTTAATAATTTTATTTAAACTTGGTGGACTGGTATACTATAAATGGATGTATCCCATTAAGAATTATTATTGCAAACCTTAAATCTTTTAATAACTTTATTAGATATAATGCCATACTGATATTTTAAGAAATATTTAATTTTTAAAAGTATCTTTTGTGCCTTAAAGATTATATTCGAAACAAAGCCTATTCCGAAGGCTTGATTAATTGTTGAAGGATATATTGCTGACGAGTATTTGATATTTTATTCAAGATATCTTTAAGGTGTAGAGATTATTTTTAGTTGACCTCAATTGTGTAATGACTTTATGGAGAATGCAGAATTGTATCAGTATTCAACTATTGGAAGAATCTTGAGAAGAGTTGAAAGTATTAAACTTGATAAAAAATTCTTAGCACAAGCACATCGTTATGTATTACTATATAGTGACATAATATTTGATCATCGCAGGTTAGTATTTAAGCCATGACAAGTTTAAATATTATACTTAGTATATTTAAGGCATGACAAGTTTAAATATTATATGAGATATAATGTTCTAAATCACATTTATTTTTTATATAGTGAATTTTTAATTTATTAGTGATGAGCCAATCATAATATTCATCCTAATATAAGGATTGAATAGTGATGGTTGGTCAAGTTATTCCCTATGTGGCTTTCGAATCATGTTTAAGATATATTTAATTAAAGGATACATTAATTTTGGATACATATTTAACATCGGAAAACTCATCAACACTTCATATCATTTTTTTAAAGGTATCAAAGATGATGGAGAAAAATAATTTAGATGAATTAATAGTCCTTGCTCAAGGATCTAATAAGATTGTGAATAGATATAATAGTTTCATAATTAATGGCTTTAAATTTTATATTAAAGAGAATGAAAAATTTAGAAAAATACAGAATAGCGGTGTTATGGTGGAAATGAAAAAATTTTTATTATGGTGCACTTAAAGATATCTATCAGTTGGATTATTATGAAAAATTTAAAGAGTATTGTTTAGATGTGATTGGACAGACATAAACTCACCAAGGGGTTTGAAACAAGATGCAAATGGATTTACACTTATAAATTTTTTAAGGTTGATACATACTGGTATGTTATCGAAGGATGACTCATTTATTTTTTTATCTCAATCTTTTCAAATATGTTATGTACAAGATGCAAAAGATAAGGATTAGATTACTATCATCAAAGCGAAACCTAAAGACTTATATGATATAGGAAAATCAAGTGGAGGATAATGATGATAACACTTATATGCAATGTATGCCTTACAATTTTGTACCAGTCGATGATGTAAATGCTACAATGATGTTGGTTAGAATAGAATTTGAAGAAAACACTACTACTTGATTGTTATTGATAATAAATATTTATGATATATAATTTATATTAATTATTATGTTAAATTACTATTTATGTTAACTGATTCTAACTTTTATTTATGTAAATGCTAGGTGATATCATGTATTGCAAGGGATGATATGCTGGTGTGGAGTTTCAATTTTTAGAGACAGAGGTCCGTAACTATTCTTCAGCATAGCAGCCTGAGGTTGGTTCAGCTGTATAGCATTTCGAGCTTTGTCCTTCTTCATCATTAGCATAGCACGATCCTTCTATTCATCAAACAGACGATGAGATACACGTTCATGGATATAATGTCTTTCATTTTATTTGATTTCATGCATATTCACTACTTCATTACTTTTATGTATTTTTTATAGATGGATCCGAAAGAGTACGCCTTAGATGCAGATCCATAGTAGTACGAGTTGTGTGGCAGATGTGTGATGACAAGAGAATTATTGTGGAGTGCAATTAACTAGGTTAGTTAGTTAAGAAAGCTACCATCTTATTGATCTTTTTTTTAGGGATTATTGTTTAGAGGCCTTAACTGTATCCATTAGGCTATGCAAAATAGAATGACATGCTTCCACCATACAAAATTGAGCTCCTTCAAGTTATAAAGATAATGAAGTGAATTCATACTATATATTAATTATTAAATATTTATATTATTTATTTGATTTAATATATTTTTTGTTTGTAGAGCAAGTTTGTACTCTTTTCATCCAGTCATGATTTTATAATGAAGTCTTTCAACCACAAATGAAAAGAATATAGAGTACAATTAAAAAAAGACTATGTGAGATAGGGTATGATAAAGGAGGAGGTTGCTAGGAATTGTCCTCTTGATGTACCCCCTCATCAGTGGATGGAGTTGGTCCATTATTGGTTCTCCAAGAGGGCATAGGTTTATTATTGGTTCATTGTCTCTTTCTTTTAAATATATTATAAACATATTAATTTATATTATACATTATATATTATATATATAATAAGTTATTTACTTTATTTTATAGATTTATTCTATTATTGGTAGAGCTGCACGAGCAACTTAATCTGTTTCTCATACATCAGGGTCAAAGAGTTATGCACGACTCCAATAGAAGTTCGTATATTCCTTATACTTTCATAATTAATTTATACTTTTTATGTCGAAACACTTAAATTTTTTTATGAAACTAATATGCATCATTATGTATTGTGGACTATGCATGTATCATGATACTTATATCTTCTTTTTAAAAAATTGTTATAACTATTTACTTAAAATTAAAATTATTCATGTAAGTGGATGAGCATGGGAGGGAACCCAATAAAGTGGAGTTTCACTGGATGACTCATACTCATAATGATGGTACTTTTATTTGGAATGAGTCGAGAAATTTATATGTATGGCATTATTAATATTCTATTTTATGTAATGACTTTAATTTAATTTTATTAGCTATTAATATATAACTCTTATTTTTAAAATAAATAAAAGAGAGGGCTACATCTCTCATTGCAGAGCATGAGAATGAGTCCGCAGCATTTATGCAGTAGAGCCATATCGAGGCCAAGGTGTTCACAGAGTTGATGGAACCAGAAAGCTATGGCTGAGTGAGGGGTTATCGAGTAGGAGTTACCCTTACTCAGTTATCTATAGTGAGTAGATATATGAAAGATGCTACAATAGATGCTCAGGATTTACACGTCCATAGACTTGAGGTGGAGATATAGGAGATTAGACAGAGTTGTACCACTGAGATGAAAGAGATGAGACGGAGTCATGCCGAGATGCAGGCCATAAGGAGGCAGATTGATTGGCTTACATCTTTGTTAGAGATATATGCACCATTTTAGGTAAACATATATTATTAAATATGTATATTTTTGTATCAATTTAATTATTAATATATTTTTATATATAAATTTATAAATCAAGCTTTTTATATGTTTCTTATAGGCTCCAAGTACATTAGGTACTCGTGAAGAAGGTGGCACATCAAGCATTCGTGGAGACAGCGACGACCACATGCCTGCAAATGATTGACATCTTTTTATTTTTGTTGTAGCCCCATATTTTCTGTATGTTTTTAGTTTGTTGAACTTTTGATCGTAATGGACCAACATTAATACTTTGATTTTATTTATATAAAATAATATTTTTTAGCCCAAATTTGTTATTGGTGTTTGCTTTTATCATGGATTATGGTATTTGTACAGGTTTATGTTGTTTAATTGATATAATTTTATATAAAAATTTTTGTATTCATATTTTTGTACAAATTTTGTTAAAAAAAATTGACGATGCTTTTAAGCATCATTAATGAGTTTGTTAATGATGCTTATAAGCATGGCTAGTCAATTTTAATAACGCTCAAAAGCGTCGCCGTTCTTTTGCTCGCCGATGCTTTTAAAAAGCATCTTGATACATCGCAGTGGTTATTGTCATTAACGACACTAAAAGGCACCAGAAAACTTTACATTTTCGATGCTTTAAAGCATTGGTAGGAAAGCTTCTGATGCTTTTTAAAAACATCAGTGTGTTTCGTCTCCGCTCTTATATATATATATATGACGCTTTTACAATGCTTTTTGAAGTATTGTGAGACTTTTTTTCAATGCTTATTAGTATTGGAAATGGCCTTTGTTTAGCATCACCTATTATCTTTTTCACTATAGTGTGGGATAGCTATCAAACTCATGGAAACAACCTAAATAATGTGTCAGTCTCATGGCTATCCCATTCTTTAGGAGTCATCAAAATCAACTTTGATGCCGCCGTTACCGATACTAAATCTAGTGCGGCCTTTGTTATCCGAATCCACACTGGCCAGCTTTTTAGAGCTGGGGTTAAACAACTAGCTGTAACTTCAGTACCTCAAGCATAATTAGCAGCTGTTTCGCTTGGTGTCTTAGTGGCAATGAATGAATTACAGGCCCATCAAATATGAGTGGAGGGGGATTCTCTCACTATCATCAAATGGATTGACAATCCTTCCTTGAGAATGGGGAAAAGTATCCCAACCCTAAATGACACAAAAGCATGGTTGGCCAATACCTCTAGATCTATGGTGTCTTATATTTTTCATGAAGCCAATAAAGCAGCAAAAGATGTATCTAAAACAGCTCTGACCAAAGATGTTAATTATTATTATGGAGACACCTTACCTGCTGATTCGTTTGATATTCTTATGGTCGATTGTAGAGGAGTACCTTTCATTCGAAAGCAAGGAGGATGATCATTCAAAAGTTTAATTGGAGGAAAAATCCTTTCCATATCTTTTTGATGCAGGTAGTTAAACTCAGGACGCTCCATTCAAAGATGATCACAATGTCGGTGAAATTCTTGTGGACTGATGACAGGCCCAGTATAGAGAGATGGGTTCACCTGGCACAGCAGTTATCGGTCGCTGCGAAGTGGTGTCAGTGGCCTCAAGGTGCCTGGTTGTTATTTAATCAACTGCCTCCAGGAGTACTACAGTATGTATTTTGGATATATGCTCCTGCTTGTCTGCTACCACACAGATGATGCAGATGGCCTTCTGTGCTCTCCTATGAGTAGCATATATGATTCTTCTGACTGCATTCCTTGGTTATGCTACTCGTATGTTTATGAGAGCGATCTCACTTTATATTATTTAAGCAGAAGACATTATCCTAATTTGAAGTATATTTCTCAAGCTATATACTTCCTGCAAAATATAGCTGCCTGATATTGTGTGGCTTTCAGAATTCACCACACTTGACTCGGATTATCTTATGTCTTGGCCCCCTTAATTCATGGTTGAATACAGATATGGATCCATTAATGCTGCTGAGCTCCTATGTTTATATTTTGCTGACTTTTGGATGGCTCTAGACATATAAAGGGTATTGGATTTCTATCTACTTAGGTGTTGTTTTTACTAGGGACAGCTGCGCCCTTCATTGCTATGTATGGTTTTCTTGTTTGCAGCAGCTTTATACTGGTTACCATCTATTCCAGGAAACCATGCATCTCAAGCTAGTGGTATGGATATGGAAGCTGCGGTTGATACTATGCATAGTTCACTACCACGGTAGGTTTCAGCTAGTTCATGTGAAGATGCATCTTACTGTGTCATTTGTGTGCCAAACAAGTTGTTCCTGATGGGAGTATGGTTCTTTGATGGCTACCATGATGCGTGTCTCTACTGAAGGCTTTTTATGAGATCCTACAGCACATGTATTCTTCATGTTCAACCACTTCAATTTGTTATGGTAGATAGAGGAGGAGAGGAGTATTTGTAGTATTTCTCACACAGGAGATGAAGAGATTTGACCTATTAGTAGAAGAGAATTTTTAACTTTGTTTGAAATTCCTTCAACTCTCTTGATCCAAAATAGCTCGTACATCCCTTTATATAGAAGATTTTACAACCCTTTACCTTCTACACAAAATGCTAAAAGCCATATTTCTAATTTTTATATAGATGATACTTTGGTTTTATATATAGAGAAATTCTAAGTGAATTTCATAGGAAATACTATAGGTCATTGTTAATAACAAGACAATATTAATTTGGTTTACAAATTCTAACACCCCCTCTTAAACAAATTTTTTTCTTGCCATCAAACATTCCTTCATTTTGTGAAATAATTCTAAATGAAGGGGTTGAAAATGCGACTTGATCTCCAGACTTAATGTACTCCAATTGAACTTCCTTTTCTTTTGTTTGATCTCTAATAAAATAGAAGCAAACATCAATGTACTTGCTTCGGTCATGATGAACAGGTTATTTGCTAATGCTATTGCTGACTACATAGATCTTTGTAGTTTCATTTTGAGGCTATCAAATCTCCTTTAGCAACTTTCTTAGCTACACCGTATGGCACATGCATGAAGATGCAGCTGCATATTCTGCTTCACATATAGAAAGAGTAACTATAGTTTGCTTCTTTGAAAGCCAAGTGAAAGCTGTATCACCAATGTAGAACACAAAGCCTGTGCTCTTTCAATCATTAAGATCTCCATCTCAATTGCTATCTGAATAGCCAACAAGTTAAAATTTCTTAGAGAAAGAATATAAGAGGCCATGACTTAGTGTACCATTGATGTCGTGAAGAATTCTTTTGGTGGCTAATGCGGATATTATAGCAGTCAGATATCTCGATTTGATGGACTGGGCCTGAAAGTGTGCAAAAATAATTTGACTACACTAGATCCTATAGAATTTTGACACTGTCGAGCTAGAATACTTATAACTTTCTCATTCGATGTCGGAATTCTTATCATGATGCCAATTTAAAAAGCTCTTTTAAAGTCCTATTAGCTTGATGACAATGCTATCATGATTTATTTCAGAGTCTAATTCAATTGTTTGATAGGTCAATAAAATTTCAGAAGATTCTAGTCGAGTTGGGACTTTAGTCTTTTTTTATTTTATTTAGGATTCTTATTGTAAGTCCTATTAAGTCTGTTAGTATTTTTCTCTATAAATAAGGCCCTTTAGACCAATGTTGTAATTAGTTTATTTAAGTTATTGAACTAGAAACTCTAGAAGAGAGTTCTTCTTCTTCTTTGCCGTTCTTTCCTTGTTTCGTATGTCTTCTTCTCTCTTCCTAATGAAATGTCGCACTATGTTGCATCAGCGGCTTTGAAATGCATTGATATGGGTTCCTCCATATATCGACTTACTAGCCCAACACTATATAAAATGTTATACATGTTAAATATCTTAGGCTTCTGACTAAACTTTTGAAGTAGGACCAACCACCTTGCCCTCATCTTGCTTCGAGAGCTTAATGCTGCATTCCACTAGGGGACCAACTGGTCTACAATCTTCTATTTTAAATCCTTGGAGTACTTCTTTTGTATGTGCTGCCTGCGAGATGAAGATACCTTCTTTACTTTGCTTCACTTCAATGTCGAGAAAGAATGGCATAAGCCTGATGTCCGTCATCTCAAATTCATGAACTACAGTGTTCTCGAATTCTTCAAACATGTATGGATTATTGCCTTTAAAGATAAGATCATCTACATACAAACAAGCAAATAAGATATCATGATTCTCATTTAACTTCATGTAGAGGGCACTTTCATATGGACATTAGATATAGCCATTTTGCTCAAAGGAAGCATCAATTCTTGCATTCCATACTCTAGGTGCTTGTTTAAGGCCGTATAAAGCCTTTTTCAACTTATAAACTTTCTTCTACCAAAATAAAATATAAACTTTTAATTCTTGACCCCTTTTAATATTATCCTGGGGTTGTTCTGTTGGGAATTGTGTCTTAAAGTTAATTATTAGCCTATTGACGATTGAGCTCATGTATATAAGTTAATTATTAATAAACATTATTTAGTTTTTTTTATTATAAATTGTGCATCTTCTTTTAACAAACTCCTATGTTGTGATAAAGTTCTTAGGACTATTTTAAATCGATAAAAGAGAATTCATCATTTAGTCATTAAACCTATCCACAACCCAATGATATGCTATTACTAGGACAATTGCTATATCAAATATAGATCATTGTATATCATATGGGTTGGTTATCCTCTTAATCAAGGAGTGTGGAGACACTGATAGATGAAATATAGGAGTATATTTCACTGAATATGATCAACTCTAGAGCATTTTGCTATTAAGACTTACTCCAAAGAGATATGGATATGACTGTCCCTCTGATCTGAGATCACCATGGTGACTTACAAGCAATTCACTGTACTTTGGTGCTGGGCTATCTGAATTTCTAATTCAGTAACAAAAGATTTTTGGATATAGTTAAGTACTTATGGAGTTAGTGTGTGAGTCAAGATGGGATTGATCACTCCGAGTTTTGAAAGATATATTACATTATCTTTCAATTTAGTAAAACTTTGGCTAGGATAGCCCTTGTAGGAAGTCACTAGACTGATTAGATTAAGATACTTTATGGATCTACTTATCTAAAGTTAGTAGCATAGCTCTTAATCATTTAAAATATGAAGGTCAAAGGGATGAATTATATGATAACCATATGCCACAGGTTCATGAATGTTGTGTTGTGACTATTCAACTTATCCAGACGTTAGATACCATTGCTAGATGGTCACATTGATTGGTACAGGAATTGGTTCCTATGCTATTAGCTTAGTATTCGAATCTATGGGATCATACATAATAGAAATTTCTATCCGATCAAGATGGCTGATCGAGAGTTCCATCGAACTGAGACTCTATGATCAAGAGTCTCGTCGGTCGATTGAGACTTTATGATCAGGAGTCCCATTGGACTGGGACTCCATTATCAAGAGTCTTACGGAATTGGGACTCTATCATTATGAAAAAATTAATGAGTAAATAGATTACTGATTAGCTTAATTTGATTGAGCAATGAGACTTGGATTAAATCTAGTTAAATTGGATTTAATTGGATTTGACCCGATTAGGTTATAAGATGATTTAATCGCTAAGAGAGATTGATCCCTAATTTGATAAGTGCTTGGACTTGATTAATTCTTAATTTGATTAGAATTTAATTGAGAGAATTTAAGTATAATTTGATTAGATTTAATCTAGTTAAATTGGATCTAGCTAAATATGTTTGGTTGGAGACTTAATTGGGTAAAGCCTAAAGTCCAATTGGATTTGACTTCTTATCTAGCACCTTGACCATTTGATGACTGCCCATTCTTTCATGAGAATTCAGATTCTCGTGAAGGAATTCACATGCCCTAGAGGTCTCTCGCCCCTTCTCTTCATGCCTAAGTGGATAAGAATGAATTGATTGAATTTTGAATTCAAATGGGATTTGAATTCAAAAGGCTAACCAATCCATTCTTATCCCTTTACATGCCATTCACTCATTTTCTCCTCTTTGTCGCCAATTTAAAATGGATTATGAGGAGGAGGTGTGCATGATCTGATAGAGAGTCCTTCTAAGAGAGAACTCTAGATTTTGGGCATGTGAAATCAGGGAATTTTACCATGAGGAAATTCTAAGAGAAAGAAAACTTGAGCACTACCTTATCCTTATTTTGTGTCACCATATTTTAAATTGTTTGAGAAGTTGGCGACGTGTGAAACCAGAGAAAATATTTCTCACCAAAATAGTGAGTGTGGCATGAAGGTTTTCTAGGCATGTGATAAAATCTAGTGAGGAGGGACTCTTGGGTTTTAGGGTGCGGGCTTTCCTAGGATTTCCACCTAGGATTTGGAAGTGAGAACAAGAGTAGTTGTATCATCTCTCCATCGAACTTTCCAGATCTTCTCCTTTTTCTGCCTAGTATCTCTTCTGATCTCCTAGAGCATCTTAATGATTGAAAAAAGAAGATCGATCGAGATCGATTAATATCATCCATCGAAGATTTCGGCTAGGAGCTAGCACTCTAAAGGAGCTAATTAGGATCATGAGCTTTGTGTGGACAATCCATAAAGATCGGACATCCTGTACGGCTATATCGCGATGTCAGGAGCTCCAATCCATGAATTTTGGTTGCAAAGATTATCTATCCATACTGAGGTATTGTGTTCTGAACATAAGTAGAGTAGTAAATAAGATTTACTGCTTCTTGTTTTTTGATTTCGTATGCATATATATTATGCCATGATTCTAACGTATGGTATTTTATGATTATATTATTAGCATGATTAGATTAATTAGATTAATTTTTAGTCTTCTGTTGTTAATATTTTTAAAAAATTTCAAAATGTATGCTAGAAATCCTTACATATTTTCTTCATGTTCTCCATATATCTCTTCTTCAATATAACAATTTAAAAATATGGATTTAACATCCATTTGAAAAATAGACCAACTATTTTATGTGGCAATTAAAATAATTAAATGAATTATTTTCATTCAAATAACAGAGGTGAATACCTCATTATAATCGATGTCGGCCTTTTGCCTTGTACCCTTTTGCCACCAATCGTACTTTATACTTCTCAACTTGGCCTCGTGCATTCTTCTTTGCCTTGTACACCCACTTAACTCCAATGGCCTTTTGTCTTTCGGGAAGAGAAATCAATTGCCACATGTACTTCTCTGTCACTTAATTTCTTTATCTATAGCATCTTTCCGATTTTCATCTTGTATGGCATTTTCAAACTTTAAAGGCTCACAATCTGCAAAGAGACAAATGAGATGGAGTTCATTAGTAACCTCGTAGAGTTCTCTTAAGCTTCCTGTCTTTTGGTTTAGCCTTGAACTATCTTCTGATGATGAGGACAAAATAGAAGGTGTTGGTGAAGATGGTGGCAACGACTCTTGAAGCTCCATGTTTGTATGTTCTTCTTCTTGAATTTCTTCAACCTTGTTGTGCCAATTCCATTCTTTTTCTTCCTTAAACTCCACACCTCTACTTACAACAACTTTAGAATTTATAAGGGTCAAATAATTTGTAGGCTTTAGATTTAGAATTATACTCGATGAAGATGAATTTAGAGCTTTTGTCATCCAACTTGGACCTCCTTCTTTGGAAACATGTGCATAGACGATGCACTCGAAAACCTTCAAGTGAGAGATATTCGGATTCCTCCCAGACCATGCTTCTTGTGGTGTCTTCTTCTCCAAACTTGATGAAAGGCACCTATTTAGAATATAGACAACACAAGCCATCGCGTCGACCCAAAACTCCTTTAGCAATTCTTACTTTTGAGCATATCTTGCACCATATTGAGAATAGTGTGGTTCTTCCTCTCAGCCATGCCATTTTATTGAGGGAGAATAATGTGCCGTTAGTTGATGCAGAATATCATGTTCTTCATTTTGAATATCTTTATTATAATAACATACAGAAGCATAATGGCCATATTTTTTACAAATATAACAATGAACTTTAAATTTGTTGTACCTCCGCCCTGTTGTTTCTCCTCTCCCTTGTCCACCATTTGGGCTTTGACCTCTTTCTTCATATATTCCTCATCCTCCACTATCATAGCCACGACAACAGCCATAGCCATGGCCTTGACCTTGGGCACTTGGACTCTCATTGCTTTTAGAAGCTTCTTTTCTATCCTTTAAAGAAAACTTCGATGGGAGGACTTGCTCAATTGTATCTAGCTTCTTCTTTTTTTTTTTTCTTTGTTCATATTCCGTCAATGAGCCCATAGGCTAATATATAGACATAGGCTTCATATCTTTTGATTCTTCAATGGTCACAACAATGTGCTCGATCTTGTCATTCACGAAGCATAGAATTTTTCCGACTACACGAACGTCCTCCAATTTCCCATCATTCCTTCTTAGTTGGTTCACCATAGAACAAACTCCGGTGAAATAGTCTGTATGGTTTCGGACTGTTTTATCTACAATGCTTCAAATTTGGCTCAGTGTTTGGAGCCAAACCTTCTTTATCTTTTCTAAGCCTTTATTGGCATTCTCAAGGATCCCCCATGCTTGTTTGGAGTGGTTCCTACAACCTTCTCAAAGTTTGTTCATCTAAAGCTTGATAAATGAAGAAGAGCACCTTCTTATCCTTCCTTCTTAACACCTTGAAAGTTTGGTTTGTTGTAGCATTTATTTCATCTTGAGGCTCCTCATAGCCTCTCTCCACCAATTCTCAAATATATATCACGAAAGCCGAGCAACATCTTCATTTGGATGCTCTAATTCTCATGTTCTGATTGCTGAGGTGAGGTACTTGAAGTTGCAATCCACTTGCCATCTTTTTTAGAATAGCTCTGATGCCACTTTGTTATGGTAGATAGAGGAGGAGAGGAGTATTTATAGTATTTTTTACACAAGAGATGAAGAGAATAGACTTATTAGTAGAAGAGAACTTTTAACCATGTTTGAAATTCCTTCAACTCTTTTGATCTAAAATGGCTCCAATACAACTCTTTATATAGAGGATTTTACAATCCTTCAATAATCTTATGCACAAAATATTACGAACCATATTTCTAATTTTTATATAAGTGAGACTTTGGTTTTATATATATAGAAAAATTCTAAGTTAATTTTACAAAAAATACCAAAAATTATTACTAATAATAAGATAAAATTAATTTAGTTTATAAATTTTAACATGATTTAGCCATCTAAATCACTCCTCTCAATTGTTAGTGGCATGACAGGGCATGTATTTATATATATATATATATATATATATATATATATATATATATATATATATATATATATATATATATATATATATATATATATATATATATATATATGTATGTATATATATATATATATATATATATATATATATATATGTATATATATATATATATATATATATATATATATATATATATATATTCACTCCTCTCAATTGTTAGTGGCATGACAGGGCATGTATGTATATATATATATATGGCCCTTTTCAAGACAGAGACAGTACATTCACATCACTTTATACTTTCAGAATGATACAAGGCTGGAACCTCAGCTGAAGAACCAATTGAGACGCTTTATGGTGGGGGAACTTGCTGCCAAGAGGACCTGTTCTTCAGTAGCCCATGCTTTGAGCGGGCTGGAACGCAGATTTGGCCCCTTGCTCGACACCATGCTGGATCTAATGCGAAGCATTACCTTTATATATTATCAGTTGTGCCAGATTATAAGTACAGTTATTCCATAATCTGTAAGTTAGTAAGCTTGGATTGTACGCTGATTACGTAGACGCGGAAGTATTCTATTTTATACTTATAGTAACGAAGCATGCTGCTGCTACTTTTACCCCCACCAAAAAAAAAAAAAAAAAAGGCTTGTAACCCTTAGTTATCTGAGCCTATTCACAATAATGGTTTTTTTTTTCCCCATCAAGTCAGTCAGCGTCTAAAGTTGGATAGGGACTTTTATTAGGAATTCTTTTGGATATAATTTTTTTCAATTATCGACATAATTTTTTGTTATATATATATATATATATTCCGAAATGCGAAAGAAGGGTTTCGGTTCACTGATGGCACGGGCTCAATTGGAGCCCCTCTTTCCATACGGAAGTCTATCGCCAGAAGCCAGAGTGAATGGAGAGAACAGACAGGGCGGAACAGATAGATTATACCAAAAAAAAAAAAAGAGAGACATACAGCAAACGGAGTTCTTTAACGTGGAGCCTTTTCTTTTTCTATTTTTTATTTTTAATATGTTGGATTTTGATCGACGTGGTTGAAAGACGGTGTGGTCAGTCTGATCCAACCAATAATTTTTCCTGTCTCTAGCGCTTGTAAGTGGACATCCCAAGCTTGAAGAGCACCCAAAATAATGCAAAGTCTACCAACTATTGTCCATCCCACAACAAAATAATCAGCAAATTGCCTCTGCCACTTTTTCTAACAATTTATCAAGCTTAGAACGCGTTCAACAATGATCTCTCTGTAGCCCTAGGGTTAGTGATTCAGCCGAACCTCATTAATGTTCTTATACTCTACTGTTATTTTCAGCACCGCATAGCTGAGGATCGCCACAGAAATGATTGGGCCCCACCTTCGAAGGATTGGAAGCCCAATGCCAGTCGTAAACACCACAAGCCATGATCTACACAAGCCTATGTTTTATTGATGGATTTTGCTAAGGTGCCATTTTATAATATTTTATTATAAAAAATATTTAAAATATCATATATTATTATTTTTTAAAATAATAATAATAATTATTATTATTTTATTTTTTTTTCCTGTGGCTCCTCCATCTTCCTTGAACTATGCCCACCTACCCTCGGCGTCGCCTGTGGCTTCTTCATGCCGCCCCCCCCCTCACCGACTGTGGCTCCTCTGGCCTCCCCCTCGTCACCTACGGCTCCTCCGCCTCCTTGCCTAGCTACTCTCGGCTCTTCTGCCCTTGGTCCTCCCTTCGTCTAAGACCCGTGGCTTCTCTATGCCACACACCTATGCCGTGCCCCCCACCACCTACAGCTCCTCCATCTTCGGTGGTCCATAGAGAAGTTTTTTTGAAAAAAAAATTAAAATTCAATTTAATTATGAAACTCATTATCAACTTTATTGCTACAAAGCTTCAGATTCTCGGAGAGGACTCGTGTTGGAGAGCTGATTTAGAGTTGGATCGATGTAGATCATCGATCAATCTGCAAGAAAAGTTTCAAGAATCAGTGGGTTATCCTCCAATTTAGAACCCTCTCATACTTAAGTCACATGAGGCCTTATGAACGGATAGTGAAAATGAAAGATTAAAGGCAATGAGAGAGGATTTGAGTAAAAAGAGTGATTCGATCTTCCATCAGTGGAGAAGTCAAGAGTAGATTTCAGCAGAGTATCGATTATGTGAATCTTGTGCTTACCTTCGAAAGGGTACCCTACCCCTCTATTTATAGAGAAGTTTGCTTAGGCTTTAAGAAAAATTTGTTAGACCATTAGTTTGTTATAACAGAATGGCTAACTGGACTGTAGTTATAGGCCATTTGCCTAGATGGCAATTAGCTATAATACGGCTGGAGGAGACCCATGGTTTGATTGGAAAGTGGCTGGTGCTTAATCAGCTTTCGAGTCATGTCGAGGTCTATTTTTTACCGATCTCACTGATATGGCGAGGTTGGTATTAGACCGATCTCGACATGGCAAAGTTGGCGGCATTTTTGCTTTGCTGTTGGCGATGTTGGCTTTCTGATGATCTCGAGAAAATAAGCTAGTAGTAGAGATAAACATGATCTCGTACTCAGCTGTCAGGTGAATTATCATTGTCATGATCGGTATAAATTTGATCTCCTATGGAGAGACTAGGGAGGTAGGCCATCGGCTTTAAGAATGGTGAACTACTGATCTCATCTTGTATAGCTAACCGTAGGTCGGTTTGTGACCGATCTTGATTTATAATGAATCAAGGTGTTGTTGAGAGTGGTGATTTACCGATCTTGTTGCGATTGTCGTTGGTATTTTATTGATTTGGTCCAAATATTTAGACCAATATGCCATACCTGGCTCTGGTACGGATTAATTTGAGCTCCAGATCAGTATTTTGCTGATATGAGACTGATACTTGTCATATTTTTTAGTAGTCATTAGAACCAACAACCTCTCTGATGATGCCATATGGCTAATAATGATTGTCTGTACCAATATTTGCCCCCTAATTTTCAAACTTGGAATGAAATTTTTCTATGATGGATGTAGAAATATTTTTCAAAAAACATCAATTAGTTTTCCTCATCAAGAATTATGCCATGTGACTGCCAGATTCAATTTTTTAATGATTTGAAGCGACACGTTGTCTCGTTTAAAGAAATTCTGCGGTATCCATTGTACCTGATATTTAAGAAAGCATGGAGAAGTGCAAAATCATCATGGGCAGCCTTGCTGTAACTTAGACGATGTGGGGCATGTGTTATCTTTTCATTGGCCAACTGAACCACCACATGGATTGAATCTATGTAGCTTGATCAGAATGGACATGATGAAATAGTCTTTTTGCAGTCTCTCTGGATTGTTGATAAGTGGATTGAATCCAATGGTGGGCAGATCAATCTGGACCATTGCTTCTCTTAATATATAGGGCGGTGTCTATTTTCACTGTCATTTTGCTGGTGCTTTTTTGGTGTGGAGGTCCTGCCTTTAAGGTTCCAGAAGCTCCCTTGTGCTTAATTGCTGGAGTTAAGGAGAGCCATCGGATCCAGAAGAGAAGGTTCTCTTTCCCTCTAGGTACATCTTCTCTTTTCCATTTCTAGGTTCAGAGTGCCCTTTGCTTAGGATTTCACTTCATCTTTTGCTATTTTTCTTCCTTAGTCCCCCCTCATCTCTCTCATTTCTCTTTCATCCTTTTCTCAGTCATGTCTTTCCAAGAGAGTACTTCTCTTGGTAGTGGTAGGAGGGGGAAGATAATCCTAGGTGACCATGAAATCTGGTCAACCCAGCCCTGACTTGTGCTTAAGGCGGGTGATCCATCTCAGGTGGCCACCAAGGACAGTATTTCTGGCAACGATGGTTCAGAGTATTGGGTGAGAGGATTTTTGGACTATTTTAGCCTAGGTATTGAGCCCTCCATCTTAATAGATGCTGATCTGAAGAAGCTCAAAAAAAAATATTTTATTTCTGAGAATTTTTCACTCATAGCTCTTAATCCCAGTGACCATGTCACACAGCCCCCCGAGGGTTGTGTGGCCTTCTATGATGAAGTACTTCGGTTTGAATTACATTTATGTTAGCATCCTTTCATCTATAATATTTTAGATTTTTATAGGTTGCATCCAACCCAAGCCACTTTCAATGCCATTAGAATCATCTTAGTTTTCATCATCAGCTGCAATTTTGCCATCATTGAGCTTGGGATTTTCTTTTTTAGGGCACTTTTCGTCTTGAAGAAGCATTCCATAGAGAAAGGTTGGTGGTATTTCTCACTCCAACCTTACTGTAAATTCGGTCCTTCCCTTCTTTTCTCTATCCATGACTAAAAAAATTATTTTTTCTTTGTTTCTTCTGATATACTTTGGGGTTTTAGTACCATCTGGGATAGACCTTGGTTTAACTGGAACTCCTATAAGCAAGTTCTACTTGGGGACAAAGAGGCCTTCGAAAAGCTACTGGGTATGAAGGTGCCTAAGCTTAGCCAACTGGTGACAGATCAATCATTGTTCAACTCTGGCATCAGTCATGTCTCCCCCCAAGGTGAGTTTGTCATTGGGGTTTCTTTAAATTTTCATGTACTTAACTTTTTCTGACCATCATACCTCTTCTTCATTGTGGCAGCACTCATAAGGTTTGACCTCAAAAGACTGGCGGAGCAAAGATAGAGGAAGCTGGAGTACTCCAGCCTTCCTTTAGGGAAGAGAGGAAAGGAGAAGGATACTGCTGTCTTCTCCTTGGCATCTCCTCAATCTGCACCAGCTTCTACTTTGGGGCATTAGTTATCAATACGGTGCCCATTAGCACCCTCCCATCACCTGTGTCATCTTCGGTATCTTGAAGACATCGGCAGTCCATCAAGGTGGTCCATCCAACTCCCAAGAAGCCAACAACTCGCCCGAGGTTAGGCTCAGCTACTGCACCATTGAGGTCTAGTCCATCAACTATATCGACCTCAGCACCTACTCGCCAAGCTCAGCCCTTTGGAGGGTCGAAGATTCCTGAGGTTGACCCATCATCAACCTCCATAAATAAAATTGATCTTGCCCAAGTTTCTTTGCAGAATACTATGATGCTGGGTAGGGATCTGCTGCTCGTCTTGATGCCACGGTGGGACTTGCACTCCCGTAGGAGGGATCTTGGGTTGGAATAGCTGATCAATTATGATTTTAGCAGCATTCTGGATGTAAGATTTCCTTTTCTCTTCTCTTCTTTCTTTTTTTGTTGACATCGATCTTTTACTGACCTAATATCATTCTTTTTCTTTCTTTTATCAGGCCACCTCATACTTCAAGCTATTTACTGAGCAAATGGCATGGCTTATTGAAAATAAAAAGTTCTTGGAAGAGGCGTTGCAGTCTATAAAGGATTGTCAGAAGGCGATGGAAGAAAAAGCCGCAAAGGAGCCCAAAGTTGCTGAGGAGCTGAAGAAACAGCTCTAGGAGAAACTGGCCATAATAAAGGAAAAAAATAAGGCCTTGATGGATCATCAGAGAGAAGCCAACGAAGGGGAACAAGAGGCTACTGGAGCTGTAATAGAAGATCTCCAAGATTTTTGAGCTAGAGACCAAGATGGAGCTGGAGGAGATGGCATCCTCTTGAGATGAGATGGTGGTCGCTCGAGACAAGGCCCTCCTGGTATACCAAAGGGACATAGAGCGATGGAAGGTCGCTGCCACTGGAGCTGTGGAGGATTACAAATCCTCTGAGGCTTTTCAAGAGGAAGTCATAGAAGCTTTGGGAGAGGCCTTCGACAGTAGGTTTAACAGCTGCAAGAGTATGGTTGGAAAGCTCTTTTCCAACTTAGATTTGAGCGGTATTACCTAGAAGGCCGGTCTTGCCCTGGTGTCGGAGATAGCTGCCCAGTCGTTACCAAACATGGCTTCTCTTGGAGGTGCATCCCAGCCTACCCCTGAGGTGACCGCTGACTAGCTCTATTCTTCTATTGTGGCCTCAGCCCCTATTGAAGTGCCTGCTCTCGCCGAAGTCTCAGCTCCTGCCAAGAGCCCAGCCATTGAGATTATATCACTAGAGGATAATCAGATGGCTCCTCCTACAAAAGCTCCTCAGGCAATGCTTGATTTTTATAATCTCACTTTCTTCCTCTTCTTTTTCTTTTTTTGTATCAGCCTAGGTTAGGCTTTTTGTAAGAATCTTTTCAGTGAAATGAAAATTTATTTTTCATATAACTGCTTGTGTTTGCAAATGTTGTTGGATACTTCCGATCTGATGTAACCTAATGTGGGGTACTATGGTTTTTGTTTATAAATTTTTCTAAGTCATGTATAACAAATAGCAATTGACTTTTAACCAATTTCGTATCAGTTGACCTCAGTCGAGTCGCGATGTGAATTGCCTTAGCAAATATATGCATGAAATCATATTTTTGAACTAGAAATTAAACTTTAATTAAAATTGAGTAGAAGTTTAGGAGTACCTTTACTTGAATTCAGAATTAGTAGGTCAGTTTTTCTTTCATTTTATAGGAATCCAACTGATTGCTTCTCGATTCTTTGAAGAATGTTTCTATAGATCAGGTATTTCATTGGAAGCTAGGATAACTTCAATCTTGAGATCGGTGTTTTATAAAATTTTAGAATAGTGTCAATCCAGAGATCGGTATTCAATAAAGATCCAGGATAACCTCGATTCAAAGATCGGTATTCAACAAAGATCTAGGATAATCTCAATTCGAAGATTGGTATTAACAAAAATCCAAGATAACTTCGATCCAAAGATCAGTATTTAATAAAGATCTAGGATAACCTCGATTCGGAGATCGGTATTAATAGAAATCTAAGATAACTTTGATTTGGAGATCGGCATTTAATAGAGATCTAGGGTAACCTTGATTCGAAGATTGGTATTTAAGGATAGAAAGATTTTATCTTCTTTTGTATCCTTCAGGGTTTTACCAATCTGAAGACCGATTTCAATGATAGGTAGATTTTATCTCCTTTTGTGCCCTTCAGGGCTTTATCGATTTGGAGATCAGTTTCAACACTAGGAAGATCTTATCTCCTTTTATGCCCTTTAGGGCTTTTCCAATTTGGGGATCAGTTTTAATGTTAGGGAGATCTTATCTCCTTTTGTGCTCTTTAGGGCTTTACCGACCTGGAGATTGGATTTATTGCTACATAGTTTGTCTTGGTTAGAATATAGCCTTCTTTGAATTTGCTCAATTTCAACAAATTTGAAAAGATGATTCAATGTTTTGGGATAATGTCTTTAGTGAGATAATTTTTGAAGGCTTTATTTAGAATCCATAGATGATACATTCTGAGATTCTCAGCATTCTATATCCTTGAAATATTTGAGCCATCTAAATTCTTAATTATGTATGCCCACGATCATATTACTTCAATGATTTGATATGGCTCTTTCTAATTTGGGGCTAGTTTTTCTTGTTCCAAGGGTTTTGAAACTTCAGCTCAATGGAGGACTAAATCATCTTTATGAAAAATCTTTGACTTTACCTTGGTATTGTAATATCTGGCCATCTTTTGTTTATAGGTTGTCATACGAATTTAAGCCTTTTTTCTAGTTTCTTCTAGTAGGTTGAGATTGGTTCTTAGCCGATCTAAGTTACTTTCCTCATAAAAAATTTTCATACTCTTGATGTTGGAAGGCCAATTTTCATAGATATCACTACCTCTAATCCAAACATGAGTTTGAAAGGCATTTCTTTAGTTAGTTGTCTGAAAGTGATTTTGTAGGTCCAGAGGACAATGTATAGTTCATTAGCTAAGAGACCTTTGATTTCAATGAGCCTTTTCAAACCTTGGAGAATTATCCGATTCATGACCATGGCTTCTCTATTAGATTATGGGTGCCCTACTAAGGTTAACCTGCAGTTGATGTGTAGCTCAGAACAAAATTTTTTAAATTTTGCATTATTAAATTGCTTCCTGTTATCGATAATAATCAATCGAGAAAGATCGAAATGGTAGATAATTAACTTCTAGATAAACTCTCGTATCTTTTTCTCAGTGATTTGTGTCAGTGGTTCAGCCTTTATCCATTTTATGAAGTAATCAATAGCGACCACCAAAAATTTTCTATCCTATCACCATGGGAAATGATCTGAGAATATTGATCCCCCAGATGGCTAAGGGCTAAAGAGCTATAATTGATATGAGTTTGGTAGCTGGTTGGTGCTGAATATTTGCATCCCTTCAGCATTAATCACACTTATTGATGAGGTCAGTAGCATTCTTCTAGTCAGCCAATAATAATCCTATCGGATTACTTTATATGCTAGAGATCTGGCTCCCAAGTGATTGCCGCAGATTCCTTCTTGAACCTCTCAAAGAGTATAATCGACCTTTGAGGGTCTTAGACATCGGAGCAGTGGAAAAGAGAATGATCTTTTATAAAATTTTCTATCTAGAATGACATACTATGGAGCTTGCCTCTTAATTTTTCTTGTATCGGCAGGATCATTAGGCAATATTTCTTTTGCTAAGCAATCCATTAAAGGATCTATCCAGCTGGATTCATGATCTACTTGAGCAATTATTAGGAGTTCTATATTGGATTTTTCAAAAATTTTGATGAATATTTTTTGGATGAGGTTGGAAAATCTCGATGTGGCAAGATATGAAAGCGCATTAGCTTGGACATTTTTTGATCTCAATATTTGAATGATTTCAAGGTTATCAAAGTTTTTTGTTAATTCTTTTGCATTATGTAAGTATTAAGACATAACAGAATCTTTCATTTCATATTGACCTCATATCTATTTGATGACCAGTTGGGAATTAGTGAAGACCTTGAGCTTCTTAATGTTGAGCTCTTTTGCCATTTTGAGTCCCATAAGGAGGGCTTCATATTTGGCTCTATTGGGGGTAAACCCCGCTCCTGCCGAAGTTTGATAAATTAATAGCCGTGGGAGAGCTTCAACCAATGGATCTTAGCCGTACCCCTTCAACTGACCGAACTCCTCAGCGAACGAGCTCCTTCGGACTCAACGGTCGGATCGAACCTCCTCAGCCGACTGAACTCCTCAGCGGCCTAGCAGCAGTCGAGCTCCTTCGAACCCCTTCAGACGGTCGAACTGCTTAGCGGCCGAGCTTTTTGGACTCCCAGCAGCCAGGCTTTAGTCGAACCCCTCAGCGGTCGAGCTTCAGTTAGACTCTTGTGAGAGCCGAACTCTCTCCACGCCCTTCCAGCCAGATGCCTGCAAGAGCCGAACTCCCTCCAGACGTCTCCTTCGGCCGAACTTCTTCAGGAGCCAGACTCCTCCCAGACATCCCCTTCGATTGGTCGGGCTCCTTTCAAACTCCTCAGTGGTTGTCCCCCGACCGAACTCTTCGATGGCTGTCCCTCGGCCGAACTCCTCAACAGTCGTACGCCTTCTGAACTCAGCAGTCGCACGCCTTTCGAACTCCTTCAGCTATGTTCCTCGTGGGTGGCCCTCTCCAGCCGTATTCCTTTTGGAAGCCCGAACTCCTCCAAAATGGGGACACGTCAGAGCTCTTCAATCCTTCATTCGGCTCTGAGCAGCTCAGTATCAAGATAGCTGCAGCCATCACCATCAGTCCACTACAGGCGACAGTGACCCACTGCCAGGTGGCAATGGCTATCGCCATCAACCTATTGCAGACGGCACTACAGACAGCACCTTTCCCCTAAGACTGACTTTGCCGAACCTCGAGCGGCCCACCATCATGCGGCTATGATTGTCACGATCAAGCTCTGTCTATAAAAAGGATTCTCTAGATACGCTAACTCTGATATCTAATCTCTAAGCTTTAAACTCTAAACTCTCCTCTCCTTCTTTAAGTTCTGCGGAACTCATTTTCGAGCACTCCATTCCTGTTGGCTAGAGCAGACTTGATCGTCGGAGGGTCCTACTGGAGTCACCCCCCATCGGCTTCAGACGAAACTTGGTTTTGCAGGTCTCGACGGTGACCTCGTCTACCTCCGCTCCAACTGATTCCGACGACGATCAGATTCTGCATCAATAGATTGGCACTAGAAGAAGGGCCCGAACCATCGAGGTTTCCTTGTTCTTAAATGAGTGCTCAATGATGATTTCTCTCTTTTCTCTTTGGAGATCTCTCTTCTTCCTCACTAGAGTTCTTTTTCAGAGAGAAAATACCTCCTAGGAGAGCTTTGACTCGGCGATCGACGGTCGACGTGTCGGGTCCGTCTGCTCCCACTTCAGCCTCGATAGCTTAGGTTCTACCTATATCCATGATAGATGTAGAGTAGCTCAACCGGCTCATCCAGTAGGTCTGCGGCCTCACCGAGGTAATGCAGGCCATATAGTAGCTCTCGGCGGTGGCTCCACCAGAAAACCCACCATCAAAATATCAAAAACCGACCCCAAAGAAGAGTACCCGGGCCAACGCACCCATCGCCCCTAAGAAGGAGAAACGGAGAGCCGAGGATCCATGTTCAGATCATGATCCTTCTCTGGAGGAGATCTTTACCATTTGTAGCCAGAAGTCCCCCAAGATCTGTAGCCAGGATGACGTCCTTGATCGCAGACTACAGGAGATGGACCAACAGATTGAAGAGCTCGACCACGTCGCCCTGACTCATCATGCCGATGTCCACATCGATCCTCCTTTCTCCCTCCAGATTATGCAAAAGCCCATCCCATCGAACTTCAAGCTTCCTCAACTTGAAAGCTATGATGAAATCTTTGATCCGATTAACCATCTGGAGGCCTTCCGAGCCATGATGCTACTCCATGGTGCTTTAGATGCCATACTGAGTCGAGCCTTTCCATCTACCTTAAAAAAAGCAGCGAAAAATCGATACTCGATATTAAAGTCGGGTATGATTTTCTCTTTTGATCAGATGAGCCATCAATTTGTGGCTCACTTCATCAGCAGCTGACGTCCGTGCCGAAGTTTGGATTTCCTGATGAACGTCAAGCAGAAGCAAGGAGAATCCATCCGGGCTTACATCACCCGATTTAATACTGTGACATTGAAAGTTCGAAACCTAGACCAGTCTGTTGCGATGGCCGCACTTAAGGATGGCCTTCAGAAGAATGACCTACTGTTCTCTCTAAAAAAAAAGTATTCCAAAGACTTCACCGATCTACTGACTCGGGCCGAGGGATATGCCTGTGCGGAAGAAGCCTTCAAGTTGAAGGACGAAGAAGCCTTAAGGGAGTGGCTCGTAGATGAGTATAATAGATCCACTATCGAAGGAGAGGCAAGCGAAGTTTGGCCGCACTCATGGACCCCCTTCGGGCGCAGGCGAGCTCGAACTCCTCAAGCTCGTCACCGAGGAAGCCTCGACAGAAGGGTGCGAAGAAGTCCTTCCTCCGAAAGATTCCGCGACTACGCTCCCCTCAATGCTTCTCTAACTCAAATTCTCACCAAAGTTGAGAACCAGCTGTCAAGATCAGAAGGATTACGATTTTTCCCAAACAAGCATGATCGAAGCAAGTACTGCCTCTACCACCGTGACCACGGCCACGATACTAAGGAATGCATTTAGCTCCAAGATGAAACTAAGGAGCTCATCAGAAAGAGGTGGTTGGATAAATTCCTCCGATGTCAGCCTGAACCAGAAGAAGATCGGCCAAGGGCGCTGCCATAGCTAGAAATGGCAAGGAGCTAGGGAGCTGGAGATCGGCCACCTCACGGCGTCATCAACGTTACCCCTAGGAGGAGCTTGGTACATCGACGATCCATCATCTCTCGGTGTCAAAGCCAAGAGAAGCATGCTCCAAATTGAGGAGGCCAGCATGAGATGGAGGAGGTCGTCCGGCCCGGAGCTTATCGCCCGAAGAAATGCGGAGGAACAACGCTACCACGATCCTGAAACATAAGGAATTTAGGAATGCACTGTTAGTAACTTTCTTTCAATAAAATTCTTTTCTTTCAATAATATTATTTCTGGATGCAAAAACTATACGATGATAGAAAAGAAGCAGTCAATAGTTACCGTGTTAGGAAAAGAAGGAGAATCTCGTCTTAACACGAGTAGGTCAAAGATCTTCAACCTCGTCCAGAGATAAGATCACTCCTGAGCGACCGCAGACAACCTCGGCTAGAGATAAGATCTCTTCCGAGCGATCGAGTCAATCTCGGCTAGAGATAAGATCTCTCTCGAGCGACCGTGGACAACCTTGACTAGAGATAAGATCTCTTTCGAGCGAT
>QRFJ01000823.1:416145-706119 GCA_006176705.1 Cocos nucifera
CGCACTCATGGACCCCCTTCGGGCGCAGGCGAGCTCGAACTCCTCAAGCTCGTCACCGAGGAAGCCTCGACAGAAGGGTGCGAAGAAGTCCTTCCTCCGAAGATTCCGCGACTACGCTCCCTCAATGCTTTCTCTAACTCAAATTCTCACCAAAGTGAGAACCAGCTGTCAAGATCAGAAGGATTACGATTTTTCCCAAACAAGCATGATCGAAGCAAGTACTGCTCTACCACCGTGACCACGGCCACGATACTAAGGAATGCATTTAGCTCCAAGATGAAACTAAGGAGCTCATCAGAAAGAGGTGGTTGGATAAATTCCTCCGATGTCAGCCTGAACCAGAAGAAGATCGGCCAAGGGCGCTGCATAGCTAGAAATGGCAAGGAGCTAGGGAGCTGGAGATCGGCCACCTCACGGCGTCATCAACGTTACCCCTAGGAGGAGCTTGGTACATCGACGATCCATCATCTCTCGGTGTCAAAGCCAAGAAAGCATGCTCCAAATTGAGGAGGCCAGCATGAGATGGAGGAGGTCGTCCGGCCCGGAGCTTATCGCCCGAAGAAATGCGGAGGAACAACGCTACCACGATCCTGAAACATAAGGAATTTAGGAATGCACTGTTAGTAACTTTCTTTCAATAAAATTCTTTTCTTTCAATAATATTATTTCTGGATGCAAAAACTATACGATGATAGAAAAGAAGCAGTCAATAGTTACCGTGTTAGGAAAAGAAGGAGAATCTCGTCTTAACACGAGTAGGTCAAAGATCTTCAACCTCGTCCAGAGATAAGATCACTCCTGAGCGACCGCAGACAACCTCGGCTAGAGATAAGATCTCTTCCGAGCGATCGAGTCAATCTCGGCTAGAGATAAGATCTCTCTCGAGCGACCGTGGACAACCTTGACTAGAGATAAGATCTCTTTCGAGCGATTGTGGACAATCTCAACTAGAGATAAGATCTCTTCCGAGCGATCGAGTCAACCTCCGCTAGAGATAAGATCTCTCTCGAGCGATCGTGGATAATCTCGATCAGAGATAAGATCTCTCCTGAGCGATCGAGTCAACTTTGGCTAGAGATAAGATCTCTTTCGAGCGATCGTGGACAATCTCGACTAGAGATAAGATCTCTTTCGAGAGATCGAGTCAACCTCGACCAGAGATAAGATCTCTTTCGAGCGATCATGAACAATCTCAACCTCGACTAGAGATAAGATCTCACCCAAGCTTCGAAGAACCTCATCCATAGCCCGTTAGGAACAGGAGGAGAACCTCGTCCTAACATGAGCAAAATCGAAGGTCTCATTCATAAAGGATGGGATGGGGGGAGAGGCCCTGACAACGGCCCTTATGTGCCCCCACAGTCCGTTAGGAATAGGAGGAGAATCTCGTCCTAACACGAGCAGATCAAAGACCATTTACCTCGACTGCAGGAGATAAGATATCCCCTGAGGGTCTGGACCAACTTCGATAGCAGGAGATAAGATCTCCCCCAAGGCAAACTCAGCTGCAGAAGATAAGATCTCCCTCGAGCGTCCGCATCAACCTCGGCTGCAGGAGATAAGATCTCTCCCGAGGGTCCGAGCCAACTTTGGCAGCAGGAGATAAGATCTCTCTTGAGGCAAACTCAGCAGCAGGAGATAAGATCTCTTCCAAGCATCCGCATTAACCTCGACTGTAGGAGATAAGATCTCCCCCGAGGCAACCTCGACTGCAGGAGATAAGATCTCCTCCGAGGGTCCGGGCCAACTTCGGCAGTAGGAGATAAGATCTCCCCCAAGCGCCCGCATCAACCTCGACTGTAGGAGATAAGATCTTCCTCGAGGGTTCGGGCCAACTTCAGCAGCAGGAGATAAGATCTCCCTCAAGGCAAACTCGGTTGCAGAAGATAAGATCTCCTCCGAGCACCCACATCAACCTCAGCTACAGGAGATAAGATCTCCTCCGAGGGTCCGGACCAACTTTGGCAGTAGAAGATAAGATCTCCTCCAAGGCAAACTCAACTGTAGGAGATAAGATCTTTCTTGAGCGCCCGCATCAACCTTGGCTGCAGGAGATAAGATCTTTCCCGAGGGTCTGAGCCAACTTCGGTAGCTGGAGATAAGATCTTTTCCGAGTGCCCGCATCAACCTCGACTGTAGGAGATAAAATCTCTCCCGAGGCAAACTCGATGATAGGAGATAAGATCTCCCCCAAGCGTCCGCATCAAACTCAGCTACAGAAGATAAGATCTTCCTCGAGCATCCGCACCAACTTTGATAGCAGGAGATAAGATCTCTTCCGAGGCAAACTTGGCTATAGGAGATAAGATCTCCCCCGAGCGCCTGCATCAACCTCAGCCGCAGGAGATAGGATCTCTTCTGAGAGACCGTGATAACCTCGATCATTGAAGATCTCTCTCGAGCATCCATATTAACCGCGGCTGCAAGAGAGGAGATCTCTCCTGAGTCAGCCTCAGCTGCTGAAGACAATATCGCCCCTCGAAGGAGCTCAACCCCCGATCTCGACTGCATGAGATGAGATCTACTTCAACCTCGGCTGGAGATGAGATCTCCCCCGGACTTCAACTTCAACATCAATTTTAGCTGGAGATAAGATATCCCCTGAGCTTCGACCTGAACTAGCATGGAGCCCAGAAGAGGACTTCGATAGTTGCCTTTTCTGCACTCTCTTTCTTCGAGTTTCGAACTCAGAAGTGGGGGGACTATTGTTGGGGGTAAACCCTGCTCCTGCCGAAGTTCGGTAAATCAGTAGCCACAGGAGAGCTTTAGTGGATGGGTCTTAGCCATACCCCTTCAGCCGATCGAACTCCTCAGCGATCGAGCTCCTTCGGACTCTCAGCAGCCAGACCGAACCCCCTTAGCCGATCGAACTCCTCAGCGGCCTAGCAGCGGCTGAGCTCCTTCAAACCCCTTCAGTCGGTTGAACTGCTTAGTGACCGAGCATTTTGGACTTCCAGCAGTCGAACTTTAGCCGAACCCCTTAGCGGCCGAGCTTCAATCGGACTCCTACGAGAGCTGAACTCTCTCCACACCCATCCAGCCAGATGCCTGTAAGAGCCGAACTCCCTCCAGACGTCTCCTTCGATCGGAATTCTTCAGGAGCCGGACTCCTCCCGACATCTCCTTCGGTCGGCCGAGCTCCTTCCAAACTCCTCAGCGATCGTCCCCCGATCGAACTCCTCGACAGCTATCCCTCGACCGAACTCCTCAGCAGTTGCACACCTTCCGAACTCCTTAGCAACCGCACGCCTTCTAAACTCCTTCAGCTATTATTTCTTATGGGTGGCCCTCTCCAGCCATATTCCTTTCAGGAGCCTGAACTCCTTCGAAATGGGAACACGTCAGAGCTCTTCAACCCTTCATTCAGCTTCGAGCAGCTCAGTATCAAGACAGCTGTAGCCATCACCATCAGTTTGCTACAGGCGATAGCGATCCACTGTCAGACGACGATGGCTATCGCCATTAATCTGTTGCAGGTAGCGCTGTAGACAGCGCCTTCTCCTTAGGACTGACTTCGTCGAACCTCGAGCGACCTACCACCATGCGACTACGGCTATCACCATCAAGCTCCGTCTATAAAAAGGATCCTCTAGATATGCTAACTCTGATCTCTAATCTCTAAGCTTTAAACTCTAAGCTCTCCTCTCCTTCTCTAAGCTCTGCGGAACTCATTCCCGAGCAGTCCATTTCTATTGGTCAGAGCTGACTTGATCGTCAGAGGGTCCTGCCGGAGCCATCCCCCATCAGCTCCGGATGGGATTTTATTTTGCAGGTCCCAACGGCGACCTCGTCCACCTCTGCTTTAGCTGATTCTGACGATGACCAGATTCCGCATCAACTGGCTCCATTGTTGAAAGCTTTGAAATTGAATCTTAAAGCATATTTAGTGACAACTCCTTCTGGATTAGCTAAAATCAAACTAGCTTCACTCCCTTAGATGTTAGAGGCTCCATCCATATATAAAAGCTAATAAGATCTCTAGTAGTTTCTCTCTAGATTTTTGGGATCAAATCTATTTTGGGTATTGAATATTTTACCACAAAATTAGCCAGCACTTGAGCTTTCATAGAAGGTCTAGGTCGATAACAAATATCAAATTTATTGAGTTTGATGGCCCATTTGGCCAATCGATCGGATGTGTCAGGTTGTTGAAGGACCGATCTCAATAGTTAGTCCATTAACATAATAATAAAATAAGCTTGGAAATATGGTCGAAGTCATTTGGTTGTTGTGACCAGAGAATAGATCATTTTTTCGATTCTGGAATATCGAGTTTTTGCATTATGCAATAATTTGCTAGTATAATAGATGAGTCTGTGCATCCCTGCATCATCTCAGACTAGAATCGACCTGACAGTATTAGGTGAAATGGATAAATATATAAATAAATTCTCATCTTTGACTGGTTTTAAGAGTAGTGGGATTGAGCCAAGGTATGTCTTGAGTTTGCCAAAGGTGGATTCACATTTCTCTGACCACTTAAAATCTTTGATTTGCTTCAAAGTCTTAAATAATGGAAGGCATTTTTCAGTTGACTTGGATATGAATCTGTTGAGTGACGTTACTCGTCCAATAAGCTATTGCACCTCTTTCGGAGAGCTTGGGGGTTTCATTTTAAGTAGCTCTTGGATTTTCTTAGGGTTGGCTTCTATCTCTCTCTGGGTTATAAGAAAATCAAGAAATTTTTACTACAAGAATCTAGACTATTAGTGATGACGAAGTACCATCACTAATAGTCCATTAGCCATTGCTAATAGGCATGCCATCACTAATACCATTGTAAAAGCCAATCTGAAAAATCTTTATCGCTAATTGGTATCATTAGCGATGGCAAAAATCACTGTTGCTAATAAGATAATTAGCAATGATTTTAAAGATGAAATAATTTTATCTCTAATTTTTTTAAAAATAAATTTTTTAAAAAAATTAAAAAAATATTAGCGACGATGGATTCGTAGCTAATACCATCATTAATTATTATTAGTGATCAACCATTCCATCGCTAATACCATCTCTAATTTTATTTAATTCTTAAATTAAATAAAAAAAATATTTTAAAAAATATTTATGATGATATTTTAGTATCTAATGCCATTGTTAATATATATTAGCGACGGCAAGCCGTCGCTAATACCAATAATAATAGTTAATTTTATTTTTTTAAAAATTAATTATAATATTTTTTAAAATTTATTTTAATTAATCATAATGAATTATGATTTCTAATACCTGTTATAATTAAAATCCAAAGATAATATGATAATTAAAATTTAAAAACTAATTATATTATATTAAAAAATTATATAATTTTTATTACAAATAATATAAAAAAAATACAATACATAAAAAAAAAAATTCGATCCTCATTGTCATCCACCTCCTCTTCCTCCTGCTCCTTTTCAGTAGCTGATGGATGAGAGCTGGATGTTCCAATATCCTATAATAAAAAAATAAAATAATATTAATAAATTTTGATCGATATGGAGACGTATCTTTTGATATGGAGATGTATCTTTTGATACACTCTTTTGATTTTTGAATAGATTATTTCTATATATTTTATTTGATGATACAGAGCTGTAAACACCTCCGATCTATTGATTAAATAGTTGATTAAATTTTTAGCCCCTGGATTTTTTTTTCACACTCAAACCTAAATATATGTAGCCTCTAAAAATAAAAATCTAAAATAATTAAAATAATTTAATAATATAATTATATGATGTGATGGCTGGAATGATGAGCTTAACTAGTTGTATAGTTGTGAATCTTGAAGAAGCTCCACGACTGTATCGTAGATGGCATCTAGAAGGCTCTGCGGTCGCTAGTTCAGAAGCCTCTGCAAAACCTCCTCTATGTATACATTGCTCCAAGTCTGGGACGTCGAGCCTTGTGAGGATGCCAAAATATATTGAGGTGGTAGAGGATTGAAGCTGTGGTCGAATCCTATGGCTCGACTCCTACTTACCCCACCGTTGGTGCTGAGCCATTCCTTAAGATTAGGAAAAGCTGAAAAGATGGGTCATCGCCATATCTCTCAGCAATATATATCGCATAATGCATCTGCACAGTTTAGAAATATATTAGTTATAATATAAAAATTAGATTCTATAATAACTTAATTAGTAAATAAAGTTTGAAGTTCATACCATGATCTGTCACGATGTAGAATCTAAATAGTCACCAGTCCTCCTAGACTAGTATGTGGTCAGCCATAACTATAGCTGATCTGATGGATGAGCCAGCTACCATATCTATAATAAGTAAATAATAAAATTAAATTAATTAAAACATGCATATAAGAGTTTTTATAATTCTAATAAAGAGCTTTGATATTGATTTCTTATCAGCCTGTCGACCGTAACATGTGTGCCAACCGAGCTGCCTGTATGTTTGATCGAATCCTACTGGATGGCCCGATTCTATCAGGTCCTTTATCACCTACCGAAGTACTCCTTGTTGCTTCACTGGTCACAGAGGGTCTGCCATATATCCATCCATATCTAGTGATCTATAAAGGATCTTCAGTCTGATGGTGACTAAAAATCAGAGTGCTAGATGGTGGATTGTTTGAGGCTCTAAAGGCCATCTCAGAGCCTTCGTATGGCCACCTCCTTGAAGATCAACGGCCAGCCTCCTCATCTTGGAGAGTCTCGAATTAGTAATACTCCTACAAGATAGAAGCAAGCCTATATTTATATATAATTAAAATACTAATATATCAAAAATTTAAAAATTAAACTAGTTTTGATTTACCAAAAATATCCTTCAGACTGCATCATGTGCTCTAGATGGTCAGCTAAAAAACTCGTTCATCAACCCCAGCATCAAGCATTGGATGATACTGGTAACCATACGAAATATTCTAGACTCACTAAACATGCTGCAAAATTAATTTTAAAAAATAAATATTAACTCTAGAATTACTAAATTAGAAATATATTAATTAAAGTTGTAGTACTTATGAATAGCTCTAAATATGGATGAGCTATCTATCCTCAGACCAAGTCAGAGGTGCTGCGATCTGGGTGGATCCTCGATCATGACTCTATATCTATGAGCCGATCACTACTGCATGTGATTGTTGGGTCACTGATAATTTCTTATCATCCGATATGATATGTGTGAAACCATATGAGCTGGCTGTATGATTGCTCTCTCTTCGAGAGCTCTATCTTTTGCTGGAATGACTTCGACCTTTAGAAGATATTACGTATAATATCTAAAAATAAAAATAAAAACCAAAGTAAATAGATGATCTAAAAATTGGTTCAAATAAAATATCTATCAAAATATAATAAGACGATCAAAATTTAACTCACGTATAATAAAGATTATGAGTTAGCATCTGTAATGTATCAACAGAAAAATAATTCTCATCCAACAATTAATGATAATGTGTTGGTTTGCTAATCCCCTGATTTAAGCATTATCTAATTCTCATTCAGCAGTATATGATAATCTCAGTATATAAAAATATAAAGAAAGCTCAGATCTGCCACTAAAAAATAAGGCATTGTAGGTTCCTCTGCACCTTTAACCATGAGGTGGCTGCAAGTGTTTGTCTACAATATAACAAACCATCCAAGCTTTCTCTGCATTGTAAGTTCTTCGGCACCAAAGTATAGTAAGATGGCTACAAGCGGTTGTCTGTGATGTAATAGACTATCCAAGCTTGACCATACAATAATAAGAACAGAATACATCACATCCATTTAGGTGCATCTTGCTGTTAGATGAGTACCCTAGAAGTCAGATTGGCTGACACTTGTAATATACATTTTAGAAGCATTTTTATAATTTTAACTTAAAATTAATAAAAAATTATTTTATTCTATCATATTATGTATAAAGTATCTGTAATACATTCTTTGAGTTAATAGGTATGACAATTCATATTTTCAAAAGTTGAAAATTTAAGACATGAATTTTCATAATTAACTTATAAACTGCTTCTGACCGTAGGATCATCATGAGGATGATGATCGATCTAAAAGGTTGGTGTATAATTATTTTCTTAGGATAGATGAGTCATAAGTATATGGTGTAGAGACATCAGAGCGAGAGTACAGATACTCGTTAGAGAATGAGGGCACTGAGCATGACCATCTTGAGCATCATAAGAGAGTCTACCTTCTCATCGATGACTAGCTCGGTGTTGCAGTTGTGCATCTAGTTCTTTGATCTGAGGTGCATCGATAGTTTACTTTAAGTGTGTTATAGTTTGACTACACCATAACTCGATCTTCTAACTATTCAAAATCCTGAGCTATATGTTGGCTATAGCATATTCATTATAGAAATTGGATTGTACCAAAAGAAGATTTATTTACCTTGGTAGATAAGTAGTCCTATGGTGATCATGAGATTGAGTCTTTAAGCCCATGGCAATGATAGAGTGATATAATAGAAAAGAGTTTTCTATAGGATTTCACATCGGACTCGATCGAATGATCTATTCATATGATAAGATGTTTGGTTTGATGAGTTCATCTTAACCCTAATCTTGTCGGAGCTCATGATAAAAGAATCCAATCACATAGATAGCTACACCGATAGGTTCATATTTGGTTCTGATGGATTGTCACTATATACTACTAGGTGTTACTGATGGATTTTGGGATCAATTAAAATAGTCTTGATGATCGATCATTCCAATTGGATGAATCGAAAGAGTTCTGGTCCATCGAAAGATGTTTCAATGATATCGGTGATTTAGATCATGATATATCTTATTATTATATCAAACTAAATCTAACTGGATCATATAAACAAGAATTTGAGTCTGGATGTGATCAATTAAACTAACCCAGTTTGATTGATTTGGATTAGATCCAATCAGGATCAAGAAAATCGTGCTAGCAAATGATGGAGCCTAACATTCTTTTTGATTCATCTCGACTGAGTCAAATTAGATTTGGCTCATTTCTAGATTGTTAATGGGTTTATTTTCATTTGGCTAGAGCTTATCCAGGTTAGATTGAATCTTAAAATAAATTCATTCTAAGTGTAACTGGACCAGGGTCAATAGTTGACCCAATTAAGAGAGTTGAGTGTCGTAGGGTCTGAGCCTCCTGGAGAATTTTCTAGGACTCTTTTCCTCTGATTTTTGGGCCTGTGATTGGGCTCGAGTCCTACTTTGGGCTTGCTTAATTTGGTGGAAATAGGTGGCATCTAGATTGGGTTAAATCGAAATTTGATTTGGATCAAATTCTAGAAGGAAGAGTCCTTGGAGCCATGGACTCTTCCTTATCCTTTCATGACACCATTTTGAGGATTGTTTTGGGCAACAAAAACATTGATGTTAATCAGTGTTTGGCATGGAGATCAGGCCTAGAGTCCACAATGATTAAGCAAGCTAGTTGCTTGATGCATTGGGACACTAAAGTTGGCGCAGGAGTCTATTTAAAGACTTTACACCCTAGGGCTTTTAACTCTTTCCCTTCCCACACCAAAGTACTACCACCAAACCCATCTCCACAACTCTCCTACTGCTCCTCTCTCTCTTCTTCATATCCATACTAGGTTTGGTGAAGGTTCAGCAATCAAGTGTTGAAGAAAGCTGACATAAAGATCAAGACAGGGTGATCTACATCAAGAGACTACATGCTGATTTTAAAGATTCTTTTGAAGGTTCTACAAATCAAATCTAGATCTGATCTTTTGAGATCAGATCTAGAAGTAGAGAACATCCAGAACTAGTCTAAGTGGACTTCGATAAAGGTCGGGCACATGCGTGGCTAGATCCAAAATCTTACGAGTAGCCGGATCATCATCAGGATAATAGTTTATCCTAAATAGGTAACAACTATTATTATTGATTTATTTTTAATTTTTATTTTTAATATTAGATCATTAGGATTAGATCAGACAACTCTCAGATTTGATTAGGTTTTATAGAAATTTTTGTAAAAAATTTTGCTACAGATCTAATTAGATCAGATTGATCCTCCGGTGGAAAATCTAGTTTTTCTTCAATTGGTATCAGAGCTACGTTTGCAGTTCTTTAGATCTACTTTATATCTAATTTTTATTTTATTTATGATCTAATATTAATAATTTTAGATATCACATCAGATGTGATCATATCTAAAATTAGTAGATTAATATTTTAATTAATATATGAGATATATTTGATGCATGTCTAGATTAGGTTTATAGAATTATTCTATGAATTATCTAGAATAAAATTTTATATGATATGATTATTTAAAATTTTATTTTTTAAATATTATATCAAATATATTAGATCTGAAAATATGCATATTTGATTTAATTTTTCATACATGAGATGTATAGAAAGCATACATAGTTAGATCTTTAATTATATATGCGATATATATTGTAGATCTAATAGTTTTATAGTGTAGATTAATTTTTGATTAAGGTATTCCCCTTAGCCGTTCAATCATAAGAGTAAGAAGCATTTAAAGGTCCTCTCTTTTCATTCGATGGGATGCTCTTATGGTGTGTAGGGGACGTTTGTCCTTAATCAAAAATCCAAAATTTACTTTTCTACAAAATCCTAGATTCTAAAATTCTAGGATTTTTATACATATTTTATTTTTTGAATTCTAAATTTTATTAAGAATTAAGATTATAAAATTAATTAGATCTAAAAATTATAAATTTTTAGATCTAAGATATTTTTATAAATTTAGGTTCGGATGTGGATAGCTCAATTAGGTTTAGTCGTTGATCAAATCGAATCAAGAGTTGGTTAGCTGGGATCAAGAGTGCTTAGAATTGACCAGCCTAATAGGATTAAGTCTAGATTAAGATCGAGTTACAGCCATATGTGGTTGATCAAGTTAAGACCTAATTTGACTCTATGGTTTGAGTCTAGATTATAGGCTAATCTGACCAATTTTGGTCAGATGAGTCGGTGTCTAAGGTAAGTTTGGCAGATTCGATCAGTGGCCTTTAATTGGAAGATATTCGATCTGAATGCATTCATGATGAGTTAATGGCATATTCCTCCCATCGATCTTACTTACCTGATCGATTGAGTCGATCCAGTTCTGATTTGAGATGGCTATCGATTCGAGCTAACCCATGCCCCTATTGTTATGACTAAGTGAAGTCAAGTCTAAGAGACCTAAATTAAATCTTTCTAAGAAAATATTAAGTCATAGGTCTTCCACCATTGTAGATGTGGGGGCTCTTTTCAAGGTTGATTGTTCTTGACTTGTTACAGTGGTTCAGTTGCACCGAAAAGATGCAACCATGTCTATTAGGCATTGGATGCTACGGGATGGGCTCAATATTTCGAATACGATAAGGATTCTAATCAAAAATCTAATTCATGCAAATGGTGGATTTGACTTAACTAAGGAGTGGAACAATATTTTGAATACAGTAAACTTCATGAATTAGAGACTAGGTTTGGATGCACCATGATTGTAGAATCATTGGACAAGAGTTGTCAACTCATTGATTGATCCATTACTAATAACTGCTAGATGAGGTAGTGAGCCAGTCGGTGAGACTGCACCATCCACTAAAAATCTATGATCATGAAGATTTTTGCATCTCTGTCAAGAGAATGTAGGGATCCCAAAAAATAGTGAAAGTCTAATTTATTTAAAAATAAAATTTTTAAATAAATTGATCAAATTTAATTATAAAATTTAACTAGAAACTTTGACTCTCTGCAAGAAAATATCTACGTCCAATCTCTTAACCAAAATCATAGATACCCATAGACTGATCGAATCCAATTATAAATATTGGCTTAGAAACTTCATAATTATTTTAGATTTTGAGAAGCTATCCTATGTGTTGGATCAGGATCCTCCCACTTTACCTGCCTGTTTGATCGCTGAACAAAGAGCATCTCTAAAAAAATGGATGGATAATGATAACAAAGCTAGGTACTATATGTTGGGCTCTATGTCTAATGAGCTACAGTGCCAATATGAAGACATCAAGAGTTTTCATCAAATATTGGCTCACTTGCAAGAGTTATTTGGTGAGTAAAGTTGCATAGCCCGATATCAAGTCTTTCAAAAAATTTTTAAGGCTTAGATGCGTGATGGGCAGTTGATCCAAGATCATTGTTTGACAATGATCAAAGACCTAGAGGAGCTTGAGAAGCTTGATGTCATCATGGATAGGGACCTACAGATTAATGTGATCCTGTAGTCATTGACTGATGCATATGAGCAGTTCATTATGAACTTTCATATATATAAGCTTCAATGTATCTTGGCTGAACTTATGAATATACTGGTTACGGCTGAGCTTTCTTTGAAAGGTTCAAAAGGCTTAGTACTTTCTGTGGAGCAAACTTCTTCTAAAGAAAAGTCTTTTGGAAAGAAGAAGAAGTTGTGAAGAAGTAGAAGGTGGAAGTTGGAAAGAAAAAGAAGGGAGAACCAAAGAAGAAGGCCATGAACAAAGAGAAGTGTTTGCATTACAATACCGATGGCCATTGAAAGTAGAATTGTCCTTTATACCTGGCCAGCCTGAAGAATAAGAAGAAAGTAGGTCTTTTTGAAGGTATGCTCGTAATTGAATCTAACCTTACAATTTTTTCTACATCCAGTTGGATGCTTGACTCTAGTTCGAGTGCTCACTTGTGCACTTTCATGTAGGATCTTAAGGAGAGTAGAAGGCCAAGGGATGATGAGATGATTCTGCACATTGAAAATGGAGTAAGAGTTACTATTGTGGCAGTGGAAACCTACCCTCTGCGATTACCATCAGGATTAAATTTAGTACTTAGAAATTGTTATTATGTGCCTACAGCAAGCAAAAATTTAATTTCTATTTCTTGTTTAGCACAAGAAGGTTATGTAATTACTTTCTTAAGGACCACTATACTATTCTTTTTGAAAAAAATAAAATTGCAAGTGGTTTCTTAATTAACGGTCTCTTCAGTTGCATGTTGATGTATCTGTGTTAAATGTTAAGCAAAACATGAATACCATAGGAACTAAATGACCTAGGGATAGTCTAAACAAAAGAAATTTATGGCACCTTAGGCTAGGTCATATATTTGAAGATAGGATTAACAAATTGAAGAAATTCGGACTTATGGGTCCGTTGACTTTCGAGTCATATCCGATTTGTGAATCATGCCTTCAATGCAAAATGACCAATCTCTCTTTTATAGAATATGGAAAAAGAGCTATAGACCTATTTATCTTAGTACATATAGATGTATGTGATCCATTTGATGTGCCAGTCAGAGGCAATTATGTCTACTTCATTATTTTTATCGATGATCTATCACGATATGGGTATGTGTACTTAATGTAATGCAAGTCTGAATCCTTTGAAAAGTTCAAAAAATTTAGACATAAAGTGAAAAAGTAAATTAAAAAGTTTATTAAGATTCTTTAATCAGATCGAGGAGGTGAATACCTTAGTCGGAAGTTTTTGAACTATCTCAAGGATAATAGCATAGTCTTACAGTGGACTCCACTTGAAATGCTTCAACTTAATGAGATTTTAGAATAAAAAAATCAGATCCTATTGGATATGGTCCAATCCATGATAAGCTTCAAAGACCTTGTTGATTTTTTTTGGAAACATAGTCTATTAACCACTATCTATCTACTTTAAAATCATTCCTACCACACCGTATGAGATATGGTATAGTAAGAAATCAAGTCTGAGTCACCTCAAAATTTGAAGTTGTTTGGCCTGTGTCAAGAGACAACAGGCAGAGAAATTAGAGTCTAGATTCTTTAGAGCTCATTTTATTGGATATCCTAAAGAGTCATTAGGATATTATTTCTATCTTCCGAAAGATCATAATATGATTATAAGCCGATATGCCATCTATCTTAAAAAATAGTTTATTCAAGATAGTGGCATTGAAAGATAGATTAGGCTTGAGGAAAAGGTCTCTGATGAGCAATGAGCTAAAAAACCTAAGGAACCAAATCAGTTAGAGCCAATCCAAATACTACCTCCACCATCTTGTAGATCAGGTAGGATTTTTTGTTCTTCTGAAAGATATCTAGATACTATTCAAAAGGATATAGAGAAAATATTCCTCATAGAAAATAAGGTACATGGTGATGATCTCAAAATCTATGACGAGGTGATATCAAATATCGACTCTAAGAAATGGCTAAAGATAATGAGATCAAAAATTGACTCAATATGCTCAAACCAAGTCTAGATCTTAGTAGATTCACCTGAGGGTATTGTATCAATTAGGTGTAAATGAATCTTCAAGAGGAAGATAGGTGTTGATGGAAATGTAGAGATATTCAAGGCTAGTCTAGTAGCAAAAGAATATAGTCAGCATAAAGGCATTGACTATTAGGATACTTTTTCACTAGTAGCCATGCTAAAATTCATCCGCATATTGTTTGCTATTGCAGTTTATTTTGATTATGAAATATGATAGATGTACGTAAAAATTACGTTCCTAAATGGATATCTTGAGAAAGATATCTATATGGAGCAGCCCCTTTATTTCATATCCAGTGATAATGATCATAAGGTTTGCAAGCTACAAAGATTCATATATGTACTTAAGCAAGTATCTCAAAGCTGAAATGCTCGTTTTAATGATGTGATCAAATTATTTGATTTTATCAAAAATAAGGAGGAGCTTTGTGTATTCAAAAAATCAATGGGAGCGCGATTGTCTTTCTTGTACTATACATAGATGACATTTTTCTAATTGAAAATGACATTTCTATATTGACCATGGTCAAAATATGGTTATCAAAAGAGTTCTTTATGAAAGACCTAGGAGAGGCATCCTTTATATTAGGCATAAAAGTCTATAGGGATAGACCGAATAGGATGCTGGGTCTCTCACAGAAGATGTACATAGAGGAGGTGTTGAAGAGATTCAGCATAAAAAACTCCAAGAGGAGATTAGTGCCCTTCAAATATGACATTCATCTCTCCAAAAAGATATGCCCTAGCATACCTAAGGAGATTAAATGCATTAGTAAGATTCCTTATGCTTCTGTAATAGGAAGCCTTATGTATGCCATGCTATGTACACAATTTGATATCGCCTATGCTGTGAGTGTCACGAGCAGGTATCAATCGAATCCAGATGAAGAGCATTGGACTTCTGCAAAGTGTATCCTTAAGTACTTAAGAAGGACTAAGGATATGTTTTTGGTCTTTGAAAATAGAGAACTCCAGATCCAGGGGTATACAGACTTAGACTTTATGTCTGATATAGATGATCGAAAATCGACATCTGATAATTTATTTATATGTAATGGTGGTGCAGTAAGCTAAAAGAGGTTCAAGCAGACAGTGATCGCAGACTCTACCATAGAAGCTGAGCATCGCTGCATCAAAAGCTGTGAGAGAAATATTCTGATACAAGAAGTTTCCCATAGAACTCGAAGTGATTTCATCAGATGCCGTCCCTTTGTACCATGACAACAATGGCACTATAGCCTTAGCTAAGGAGTTGAGGTCTTATCAAAAATCGAAGCATATCGAGTGGCGATATCATCTCATTCATGATTATCACGAGAAGGATTATGTCGAGGTTAAGAGAGTCGACACCATAGACAATGCAGCTGACTTACTGATGAAGTCGTTGAACCAGTAGAAGATTGAAGCCCACCTTGAGAAGATGTAACTTAAATTTGTAGCCAATTAGCTTTAGATCAAGTAGGAGTTTGTTAGATGAGTGCTCCAGAAGCTAGATTGGCTGATACTTATAATGCACATTCTAGAAATATTTTTATAGTTTTGGCTTAAAATCAATAAAGGGTTATTTTATTCTATCACCTTATGTATAAAGTATCTATGATTTATCTTTTGAGTTAATAGGTATGATGATTTATATTTTTAAAAGTTGAAAATTTAAGATATGAAGTTTCATAATTAACTCATAAACTACTTCCGATCATAGGATCATCATGAGGATGGTGATCAATCTGAAAAGTTGATGTACGATCACTTTCTTAGGATAGATGAGTCTTGAGTCTATAGTGTGGAGATACTAGAGTGAGAGTATAGATACTTGTTAGAGAATGAGGGTACTGAGCGTGACTACTTCGAGCAGTCATAAGGGAGTCTACCTTCTCATCAATAACTAGCTCGATGCTACAGTTGTGTGTCTGATTCTTTGATTTGAGATGCATCGATAGTTTACCTTAAGTGTGTTATAGTTTGGCTACACCATAACTCGATCTTCTAGTCTTTCAAAATTCTGAGGTATATGTTGGCTATAGCATGTTCATTGTAGGAATTGGATTGCACCAAAAGAGAATTTATCTACCTCGGTAGATGAGTAGTCCTATGATGATCATGAGATTGAGTCCTTAAGCCCATGGCCATGATAGAAGGATAGAATAGAAAAGATTTTTCTATTATAGTTTCACGTCGGACTCAAATTGAATGATCTATTCATATGACAAGATGTTGGGTTTGACGAGTTTACCTTAACCCTAATCTTATCGGAGCTCATGATGAAAAAATCCAATCACACAGGTAGCTACATCGATAGATTTGTATTAGATTCTGATGGATTGCCATCATATACTGCTAGGTGTTACTGATGGATTTTGGGATCAATTAGAAAGATCTGATGATTAATCATTCTAATTGGATGAATTGAAAAAGTTCTGGTCTATCGAAAGATATTTCAATGATATCGATGATTTAGATCATGACATATCTCATTATCATATGAAATTAAATCTAACTAGATCATACAAATAAGAATTTAGATTTAGATGTAATCAATTGAGCTAACCTAGTTTGATTGATTTAGATTAGATCCAATCAAGATCAAGGAAATCATGCTAGCACATGATTGAGCTTGATATTCTCCTTCTATAGTCTTTTTGATTCATCTCGACTGAGTCAAATTAGATTTGGCTCATCTCTGGATCATGAATGGGTTTATTTTTGTTTAGCTAGAACTTGTCCAGGTCAGATTGAGTCTTGAAATAAATCCATTCTAATTGTAACTGGACTAGGGTCAATAATTGACCCAATTGAGAGAGTTGAGGATCATAGGGTCTGAGCCTCATGGAGAATTTTCTAGAGACTCTTTTTCTTTGATTTTTGGGCATGTGATTGGGCTTGAGTCCTACTTTGGGCGTGCCCAATTTGGTGGAAATAGGTGGTGCCTAGATTGGGTTAAATCAGAATTTAATTTGGATCAAATTCTAGGAGGAAGAGTCCTTGGCACCCTAGACTCTTCCTTATCCTTTCATGATGCCATTTTGAGGAGTGTTTTGGGTGATAGAAATACTGATGCTGATTAGTATTTGGTGTGGAGATCAGGCCTAGAGTCCATAATGATCAAGCAAGCTAGTTGCTTGATGCATTGGGATACTAAAGTTGGTGTAGGAGTCTATTTAAAGACCCTGCACCCTAGGGCTTTTAACTCTCTCCCTTCCCACACTAAAGTGCTACCGCCAAACCCATCTCCATGCCTCCCTTACTGCTCCTCTCTCTCTTCTCCACATCCATGCTAGGTTTGGTGAAGGTTCAGCAATCAAGTGTTGAAGAAAGCTGACATAAAGATCAAGATAGGGTGATCAACATTAAGAGACTACGTGCTGATTTTGAAGATCCTTTTGAAGGTTCTACAAATCAAATTTAGATTGATCTTTTGAGATCAGATCCAGAAAGAGAGCACATCCAGAATCAGCTTGAGTGAACTTTGGTAGAGGCCAAGCACATGCTTGGCTAGATCCAGAACCTCAAGAGCAGCCGAATCATCATCAGGATAATAGTTTTTCCTAAACAGGAACCATTATTACTAATTTATTTTTAATTTTTATTTTTAATATCAGATCATTAGGACTAGATCTGAGAACTCTTAGAACTAATTAGATTTTATAAAAATTTTTGTAAAAAATTCTGCTATAGATCAGATCAGATTGATTCTACAATGAACAACCTAGTTTTTCTTCACTTGCACTAGCAGTCATCATAGCCTCTATCTCCAAGCCTCTGGCCACCTCCTTGACCTACAAACCAGAAGTATAAATTTTATTAAAAAATAAAATAATAATTTAAAAATAAAATTCATGTGCCTCGCATAGCCTAGTTATCTGGAAATCTCCAAGTCTGCATGCGGGGGATGCGTGTCTTGACCGTCTCCATTTGCAATGACGTCCTTTACTTCTGTGATTATGCTTTGGAGAATGCTGCACTCATATGGCAAGGATTGGCTCATTGTCTTTATAATAGATGTGTCAATAAAAAAATGCTTGATAGTAATACAGTAGTTGTCCATTTATATATGAGTGAATTTTTATCACACTATAAGTGTTGGTACTTGCATAGAAAGACGTGAGAGATAATATGCACGGACGGAAAGCTCTACTTGTCCAATACATTTACTGATGTGCAAGAGCTTAATGATGACAGGCTCGAGCATATGATTGGCACATTTGATGGATTTAATATGGTTATTAGTGAAAGCTCATATAATAATCTTTCAGATGGCAACCGCCATAGTCATGTTGGACTATAGAGGTTGCAATAGTTATAGCCTTGCTTAGCCTCTAGGAGGTAGCAATTCTATAGAGGTAAGCATGACTATAACCATAGCAACTCTATCCATCATGACTATAACAGTTGTAATTTAAAAGATTATTATATGGATATCCACCAATAACCAGATCAAACACCAAATATGTTAATCATCTTCTCAAACCATCACCATTAAGCGCTTGCACATCAGCAAGGTCTTGGACAAGTAGAGCCTTTGAAGCCCTTGCAATTGTCTCCTACATCTTGATCTCCATATAAGTACCAACACTTATAGTTTGACATAAATTCACTTTTATATAAATGGACAACTATTCTATCGCTATCAAATATTTTCTATTAATATATTTCTTACAAGACAATGAGCCCATCCTTGAACTTAGAGTGCAGCATTCTCAAAGCATAATCACAGAAGGGATATTATTGCAAATGAGATTGGTTTGCAATGCTATCCGAACCTTCTCTCGATTTGAGTGCTCTGCATGATAAGATTAGAGCATGTAGGGCATATCTCGGGCCCATGTTTGTAATGCTGCTGGAACCATCCCTCGATTCAAGTACTCTGCATGTCAAAATCGAAGCACACAGGGTATGTCTCGACTTCATGTTTGCAGTCCGAACCTTTTCTCGATTTGAGTGCTCTACATATCGAGATCAAAGTGCGTAGAGCACATCTTAAGCCCATGTTTGCAATGCTGCTCGAACCTTTCCTCAATTTGAGTACTCTGCATGTTGAGATCAAAGTGCATAGGGCATGTTTTGGCCTCGTATTTGCAGCCCAAACCTTTTCTTGATTCAAGCACTCTACATGTCGAGACTAGAACGTGCAGAATACGTCTTAGCCTCGTATTTGCAATGCTGTCCAAATCTTTTCTCGGTTCGAGCACTCTGCATGTCGAGATCTTAGCACTAGGGTACATCTTAGCCTCGTATTTGCAATGCTGTCCAAATCTTTTCTCGGTTCGAGCACTCTGCATGTCGAGATCGAAGCACGTAGGGTACATCTTAGCCTCGTATTTACAGCCCAAATCTTTTCTTGGTTTGAGCACTTTGCATATCGAGATCAGAATGCATAGGGTACGTCTCGATCCCATATTTGCAATGCTGCCCGAATCTTCCTTCGGTTCGAGCGCTCTACATATTGAGACCCAAATTTTATATAAATTAATACTTAATTAAATAATTTATAATATCTAATTATATTTAATTAATATAATTTAAATAAAAAAATAATTTTTAATGATGGTATTAACTATCTCTAATACCATCACTAATACTCACAATAGAAGAAGGTTACTATACAAGACTGAGGCATGGGTTGGCATACAAGAATTGAGGCACGAGAAGGCATAGGTAACTAGGGACTAAGGCTCGGGGATGCGGCCAAGGATGGGAGCTCAGAAAGGTAGAAGGCAGCCAGGGGAAGCTGCCTACTAAGGGAGAGAGGGGGTGGCGGGGGGACCGAAGGATGAGGGAGAGGGGCTGGCGGATAGAGTTCGAGGAGGAAGAAGGAGGTCGGTGCCTGGAGAGGTGGACCGGAGGGAGACGGCTAGGGAAAAGCCATCGATCGGGAGAGAGAGAGGGTGGCGGGGGAACCGAAGGGCTTAGGATTTGGGGATAGAGGTAAGAGGCAGTCGATGAAAGAGAATGGGTGGCGGGAGATTCGAAGGGCCAGGGTTCGAGGAGGAAGTAGGCAGCTAGTGGTTCGAGGAGGAAGGCAGAAGGTAGCTTGGGGAAGAGAGAGCATTACTACCAAAAAGGGCTATGGCAGTGGTTTGTAACCACTATCATAGCCCAAAAAATTGCTGTCATAGGCTATGGTAATAATTTTCTAACTACTGCTACTACGGCCGTCGCCGTAGCTCTATGACAGCGATTGTTGCAGTGGTTGTTAGAATCGCTGCCATAGATTGCCTATTACAGTGGTTTATAAACCGCTGTAATAGATCGACCTATCGCAGCGGTTATGTAACCGCTACCATAGGATATCTATAATAGCAGTTATATAACCACTACCATAGATAATCTATAGCAGCGATTTCTTAACCGCTGCTATAGGTTTAATGTAGTAGTTGGCATCGGACCTATGGCAGCGGTTGACACGGATATGACAGTGATTATAAAATCACTACCGTAGATCTTAAATAATTAAAAAAATAAAATTTTTATTTTTTTATATATTTTATCTGATAAATATAGATATATAATATAATAAAAAAATATAATAAATATAAAAATTATTCTAAAATACTAAAATTTTATTATCGAATAAAATTTATTATAATATTTTTTTTAAAAAATAAAATACATCAAAAGTCTCCTAAATCTACATCATCGTTGTCATCATCATCATCGAAAGTCAGAGTCGGAGCTGGAGCTAGAGCTGAAATGCGGGCCAACATATCCTCGAAGCCTATAACTTCAAAATGCGCACTGAGCATCGACATCATGTCTCTCACGATGCCCTCCAGATGAGATACGCACTCCTCAGCCCGATCTGCCCACATCGCAGCATGATCTGTCCGTGCCAACGCCTCCTCAAGCTCCTTCCGACTGACGATATCGAAAGTCTGTAAGGAGATGCTTGCCTCAGACTAGTAGCTCATCGACGTATGTCCGGATCTGCGTCGGATCCTCCTAGAGTGCTTAGGCCCCAAGACCTGAGACAGATGGTCCTCTGGACCCTCGCTCGTGAGCACATCTAACTGATCCTATAATTATAAATTAAAATAAAACTTTATAAAAAATACTATAATACTAATCATATATACTAATATATTTAATACTTACAAAAATATTCTCGATCGCGACGTTCATCGGCCTGCCTGTCTTATCCGTGCGATTGGATCGAAAGATCTTGCTATGGCTGTGCATCACTCTATCTCTTATCAGCTATAACAAAGAACAAATTTATCAAAAATATGATAAAAAATATGAATTTAATTTATCTAGTAAGATTTAGAATTAATCACCTCTCTATGCATACGACTGGCCATAGACTCGCGGTCTAGAGTGTGCGTATACTCTTGGGCTATACGGTTCTCTCAATTCTGATGGAAGATAGCCTAACAAGTATTTAAATAAATAATAAATATTTAAAAAATATTTAAATAAAATTTTAAGTATATTAAAAAATTTAAAAGTTAGAAATTTTATCTCAAACTTCTGGCTCCTCCAGTGTCTAACCATCCTCTCTTACTGACTTAGAGGACAGTCCTGTATCCAAGAAATAAGCTCCTTCGGAGTATCTCGTCGGTGCTTGAGCCATCCTCTGTGGAGCTTGACCTTATAACCTCGGTACAACTCTCCGATCTTCTTCGGTCGGGCATCTCGAGCCATCTCATGATTGGAGAAGTCGTACCTCCTCTACATAAATTTATCAAAAATTAGTTATAAAATTATTCTAATCAAATATATATAGTGTAAACATATAAAATGAATAAATATAACTAAGATGTGCGTACTTATCCATATCTCCTCCCATATCCAATTTCTGATGGCAGCATCCATCAAACATCAGTCTCTGGGCTCTATGGGAATGATGTCCGACTGTCTCATAAGTACTCCAAAAAAGAAATGCATCTCTCATGCGGTCTCTCCTATCGGCATCTCCTCCGCATCATACTACATCATCATCTGATGTTGGCGGTTCTGCATGTGTGCCATATGTGTGAGACCACAAAATATCTGACTGAATGATGTACCTATAATGCAAATGCATTATGCAAATATATAAGTGCATAAATACTATATAAAAAATAAAGTTGTGCTAATATAATAAAAATGTACACTTAGATGCTTGTGACGGTAGAGACTCAACTATCGATGGAGTAGATGCCCTCAGTGGAGTAGATGTTGGTGGTGAAGATCTCTGAGAAGCCGATGTTGAGGTGGATGGAGTATGCTCTGACTGCTCCTCAAATACGAAACTGTGCATAATCCACCGAGAGGCAGGAGTGAAAGCTAGATGGCATTTTGGTGCCATCGTGACCAGCAACGTTAATGAACATTAATCAATATAACATTATGACATATCAAATTCTATTCACTCGAAAGTCGAGTCGGCTCCGTGCCTGAGACAGCCGGCTCCGTGCCTGAGACATCCGACTAGGATCCTCCCCTAGCCGGCTTGATCATGACCTAAGCTGGCTTGACTGCATATCTGAGCCGGCTCAGCTATGTGCCATCCCCTCGATCACTCTCTCTCTCTCCCTCGATCTCTCTCGTCGGTGACAGCGACAAGGCCAAACCCCTCCCTCCTAACTTTTCCATCTCTTGATCTCTCTCTCTCTCTCTCTTGATCTCCCTCACCGACGAGGCTGGACCCCATCCCTCCCTCTCTCACTCTCTCGATCTCCCTCGCCAGCAAGGCCGGACCCCATCCCTCCCAGTGATGCCGGCGAGGCCAGACCCCCTCCCTCCCACTCTCGCTCTCTCGATCTCCCACTCTCCCTCTCTCGATCTCCCTCACTGGTGAGGCTGGACACCCTCCCTTCCAATGATGGCGGTGAGGCCGGACCCCCTTCCTCTTAATGATGACGGTGAGGCCGGATCTCTTCCTTCCTCTCTCAAGTACAGATCCATCAAGCATTCGAATTTAGATCCGATACCAGTAATTAAAATTGGATCCAGATCTGAATATCTAGATTTTGATCCAAATCGAATCCATTAATAGATCTAGTCCACAGTCACAAACATGGCACGATCTAATGCTACCACCACGGCACAGCCCAAAAACTATGACATGTAGATAATTATAATATTTATAATAAATATTTATAATATTTATTATAGATATTTTATAAATTATTATAAATATACATGATTAATAAATAATACTATAAAATTAAAAAAAAATACCTACGGCTATAGAGAGCGGATCGCATCGAAAGCTCTGAGGGTTGTCGACGACGATGCTAGAGAAGAATGATGGTACTAGAGGTAACTTATGAAATAAAAGCAAGATAGTGAGATAGAGAAGAGAGAAAAAAAAAGAGAAAGAGAGAGAGAGCAGGGGCGGTCGGGGATGGGGGGCCAGGGGGAGGGGCATAGTGATAAGGAGGTCGAAGGAGGCTTCGCATTCGATCGGAGGAGGGTCAGAATGATGGTGGTGGGGAGGGTGGGGTTTCGGAGGGGCCGAAGGAGGGTCGGATGGGGGGTTCGTCGGAGGGGGGTTCACTAGGGATCGTGGGAGGGGTCGGATGGAGGGATGGGGGGGTGGGGTGGGATTTCATGGGGGTCGAGCGAGGGTGGAGGAGGTTTCGTGGGGGATCGAGGAAGGGTTGGATGGGGGTTCGCTGGAGGGAGGTTTCGCTGGGGCCGAGGAGGGTCGGATGGAGGGTGGGAGGGCCGGGTGGGGGTAGCGGGGAGGGTGACTGGGGATGGGGGGCTGAAGAGGAAGGAGGAAGAAGGGCCGATGCTGGTTGAGGGAGAAGGAGGGGTGACGTCGGTCGGAGGGGGAGGAGGGGTGACATCGGTTGGGGGGAAGCAGCCTCATCGACGACGAAGAGGAGGGGGAGAGAGAGAGCGAGAGAGATTGAGCACGCATGGAAGGAAAAAAAATTTAAAAAAATTTAATCTAACCTTCGGTAGCGGTTATCAAACTGCTGCCATAGATCTACGGTAGCGATTCTATAACTACTATTGTAGATCTATAGCAGCGATTTTTGATAACTGCTGCCATAGGTTGAAAATTATTTTTTTTCTCATTTTTTTTAAATATAATATAATTTTAAAATTTAATATCCATCTTCATCATTCATTATCTAAATAATTATCATTAGAGTGTCGTCACAAAAGGTCACCTCGATCTGATGGTCCTAATTTCTTTGATCAAAAAAATTTAATTTCGACGATCACGAATAATGATGCGATGATCTGATAGATGAAGACCTTCGATGGATTCGAAAATCTGCAATGGTGATCTTGATGATGTTTGTAGCATACTAGCAAAGTTTCACTTCAATCGGATATCATTATCATGATCAATTTAGTATGGAATAATATCGACCGTTAAATTAGAAACAAGCGATCAAAGGGTTAAACGGCATCCGATTATGAGATAATTTTTTAGTTAAATGATCTTTGTTATAATTTTAAATATTTTATATGATGATGATAGTAAAATTTAAATTATTTTCGTATAAACTATTCATGTTAAGCAGATATTGTAAAAGTACGAGCATAACAACCAGTGAAGTTTTAGAATAGTTATCAGGAAATGTATAGTTTTAGATCGTTCTTCATCTTATGAGTTAAATTTTATAATCACCATCATAAAAAATAATTAAAATAGTAACCAAGATTATTTATAAAATAAATTATCTCATAATCAGATACCGTTTGGTCCTTTGATCAATCATTTATCATTTAACGGTCAAAACTAACTTATACTAAATTGACCAAAATAACGATATCCGATTGAAGTAAAACTTTGATAGTATGTTACAAACATCATCGAGATTATCGTTGCAGATTTTTAGATTCATCGGAGGTCTCCATCTATCAGATCATCGCATCGTCGTTCGTGGTCATCGAAATCAAATTTTTCTGATCGATGAAGCTAGGGCCATTGGATCGAGGTGACCTTTTACGATGACACTCTAATGACAATTTTTTAGATAATGAATGGTGAAGATGGATATTAAATTTTAAAATTATATAATATTTAAAAATATATATATATGGCAGTGGTAACAATTAACCGCTGCCATAAATCAGATTATAGCAGCGGTTCCCACTAACTGCTGCTATAGGTCCGACTTATGGCAGCGGTTGTAATGAACCATTGCTATAGGTCAATCTATGGTAATAGTTTTTTATAACCGCTGCTATAGGTCCGACCTACGGCAGTGATTTTCGTTAATCGCTATTATATATCGGACCTATAGCAGCGGTTATAAAAATCGTTGCTATAGGTTCGACCTATAGCAGCGATTATAAAAATCATTGCTATAGGTCCGATCTATAGTAGTGGTTAACGAAAATCACTGTCATAGGTGCAATGGCAGTGGTTTCGAATACTGTTACCATAGTAAGCACTGTCATAAGCTATTTTTATAGTAGTGGAGGGAGGTGGAGGAATTGAATGGCTGGAGAGAGGAGGGTGGCGGGCTAGGATTTTGGAGAGGCAGGAGGAGGCCGAGGGCTCGGGGAGGTACATCGGGTGCAACCAGGGGGAGACAGTCGAGGGAGAGAGAGTGTGGCAGAAACTAAAGGGCCGAAGGTTCGAGGAGGTAGGAGGTAGCTAGAGGTTCAAGGAGGAAGGTGGAGGCAGTCGGAGGGAGAGAGGGGGTGGCATGGAAATCGAATGGTAGGAGAGAAGAGGGTGGCGGACTAGGATTTTGGGGAGGTAGGAGGCTGAGAGCTTGCGCCCGAGAGCTCAGGAAGGTAGGAGACAGCTGGAGGTTCGGAGAGGCGAGCTAGAAGCAGCTGGGGGAGGCAATTGAGGGGAGAGAGGGGGTGGCGGTGAAGGAAAATCTTAATTTTTTGGATCAGGTTGATTCAGATCTGATCAGATCAAGAGATATATTTCAAAAAAATTTTTCTTTGATCCTAATCAGATCTGAAATATTTTAGATCTAATCCTTATTATTCAAATAATAAAATAAAATTTAGATAAATTAAATCAAATTTAATTTACCTTGAAGTGGGTAATCCTATTACTCGTTGATGATCCTGTAAGCAACGAAAGGTTTTGGATCTAGCCACGCAAGTGCCTGGCCTCTACTGATATCCACTTAGACTGGATTTGGAGATCCTCTTCATCTCTATCATGTCTCTAAAAATTAGATCTGAATCTGATCTGGAGGATCTTCAAAACTCCTTTCGAAGATCAGCAGTTGTCCTTCGCAGCAATGCAGCCTTCTAGCTTTTAGTTGCCTTTCTCTCATCTGGATTGCACCAACCAAGAATCCAAACCTCTTTGGATGTGGAGAGGAGAGGGAGAAGGTAGGTTTGGCATGGAGGAAGAGGGGAGAGGAGGCCTTGGGGCGTGGGAATTGAATTCCTTTCAATTATTCTTTGAGTTGGGCGCAGGGTCTAATTTATAGACTATCTGTGATCCAACTCCTCTTCTTCCCAACCAATCACAACCCTTTGTGAAATTAGATCAAAATCTAATTGGTAGGAATAGAGTTCCCTGGATTTCTCCTTAGATGGTGCCTAAGATCAGTCAAAGTTGGTTCGTAGGAGAACTCCAATCGGAATCCAAAAAGAAGATGGAGTCCCTGTCCAACAGGGACTCCTAGGCGCCTCTAGCTTGGGCACACGCCAAGGGTGGCGTGCGCCCTCCTCCTTGTCAGGTTTTGACAGGAGGACAAGCCCCCACCAGCCCTCCAATAGATGCGTGATACGTGGACAAAAGTCAAAGTGTCAATGGTCAATATTTGACCAGTCAAAGGTCAACTTTTGACCAAGTCAAAGGACGAGAAATGATAGGTGACCAAAAAATGGCAGGTATTATCTTACAAAATAAGACAACCCTTTTTTGATTTGGATAGGCTCCAGTCAGACTAGGTGAAGGCCTCTGAATGAGCACAAACTTCTTTGGCTCAGTTAGGACAACTTATTTATGATAGTAAAAGAAGAACGTTAGGTTCAATCAAATGCTAGCACGATTTTTTTGAACCTAATTGAATCTCATTCAGATCAATTGAACTGGATTAGTTCAATTGATGATCACCAGATTCAAACCCTTGTTTGTGTGATCCAGTTAGGTTCAGTTCTGTATGGTAATGGGATATGTCATGATCTCTATCATCGACATCATCGAAACTCCTTTCGATGGATCAGAACTCTTCTGATTCGAACAGCTAGAATGATCGATCATCTAAATCATTCTAATTGCTCCCAAAATCCACCAGTGACACCTAGCAGTATATGGTGGCAACCCATCAGAGCTGAATGCGAACCTCTTGGTGCAGCTATCTGTGTGATTAAGTTCTTCTATCTTGAGCCCCGATCAGATTAGGGTTAAGGTGAACTCGTCAAACCCTAGTCTCTGTCATATGATGTAATCATTCGATCGAGTCCGATGTGAAAATCTAAATAGAAACTCTTTCTATTATTTCACTCTGCCATGGCCATGGACTTCTGGACTTGATTCTCATGATCATCATAGGGCTGCTCCTCTACCACCGAGGTAGATAGATTCCATCTTGATGCTATCCAGTTCCTACAATGAACATGCTATAGCCAACATACACCTCAGGGTTCCATATGGCTAGGAGATCCGAGTAATGGTGTAGTCAAACTATAACACCCTCAAGGTGAACTGTCGATGCATCTCAGGTCAAAGAACCAGACACACTACTGCAGCATCGAGTCAGTCATTGACGAGAAGGTAGACTTTCCCTAATGACTACTCGAGGTGGTCACGCTCAGTGCCCTCATTCTCTAACGAGTACCTATACTCTCGCTCTAGTGTCTCCACACCGTAGACTCAAGACTCATCTACTAAAGAGAAGCGATTGTACACCAACCTTTCCGGATCAATCACCATCCTCGTGATGATCCTATGGTCGAGAGCATTTTATGAGTTAATAATGATTATTCATGTCTTAAATTTTCAACTCTTGAAAATATGAATTATCATAATCATTAACTCAAAGGATGTATCACAGACACTAAATACGTATGTGATAGAAAATAATTTATTTTATTAATTATAGTCAAAATTATAATTTTGCCCTTAGAAGTGTATTACAAGTGTCAGCTAATTTTGGCTTCTAGGGCATATATATCTAACAATCTTCCACTTGTCCTAAAGTCAATTGGCTACAAGTCTAAGTCCCATCTTCTCAAGGTGGGCTTCGATCTTCTGCTGGCCCAACAATTTTGTAAGTGGGTCTACCACATTATCTGCGGAGTTGACTCTCTTGACCTCGACATAACCCTTCTTGAGGTAATCGCGGGTGAGGTGGTCTTGCCGTTCAATTTGCTTGGATTTCTGGTGAGACCTTGGCTCCTTAGCAAGGGCTATGGCACCATTATTATTGTAGTATAGAGGAATAGCATCTGATGGCATTACTCCAATTTCTGTAGCAAACTTCTTGTACCATAATGTTTCCTTCGTAGCCTCTGATGCAGCGATATATTCTGCTTTCATGATGGAATCTACTATTACCGTTTGCTTGGAACTCTTCCAGCTGACAGCACCATCATTGCACACAAACAGACTCCCAGATGTCGACTTTCGATCATCTATATTGGACATAAAATCTGATTCTGTGTATCCCTGGACTTGGAGTTCTCCGTTATCAAAGACCAATATCATATCCTTAGTTCTTCTTAAGTACTTAAGGATACATTTCACAGAAGTCTAGTGTTCTTCACCTGGATTTGACTGATATCTGCTTGTGACACTCACAGCATGGGCTATATCAGATCGTGTACATAGCATGGCATACATGAGGCTCCATATTGTAGAAGCATAAGGGATCTTGCTCATGCATTCTATTTCCTCAGGTGTGCTAGGGCACATCTTCTTGGAAAGATGAATACCATGTCTGAAGGGTATTAATCCCATTTTAGAGTTTTTCATACTAAACCTCTTTAGTACTTTCTCTATGTACATCTTCTGTGAAAGTCCTAGCATCCTATTCGGTCTATCCCTATAGACCTTAATTCCTAGAATAAAGGATGCTTCACCTAGGTCTTTCATGGAGAATTTCTTGGACAACCATATTTTGACTGTCGTTAACATGAAAATATCATTTCCAATAAGGAGGATGTCATCCACGTACAATACGAGGAAGACAACAGCACTCCCACTGACCTTTTTAAAGACACATGGTTCCTCTTCATTTTTGATGAAACCAAACATTTTGATCACATCATTGAAATGAGTGTTCCAGCTCCGAGATGCTTGCTTAAGTCCATATATGGACCTTTGCAGCTTGCAAACCTTGTGATCAGTATCACTGGATGTGAAACCTAGCAGCTGTTCCATATAGATATCTTCCTCAAGATATCCATTCAAGAATGCCATTTTCACGTCCATTTGCCATATTTCATAATCGAAATAGGCTACAACGGCAAGCAATGTGCGGATGGATTTTAGCATAGCCACTGGGAAAAAGATATCATAATAGTCAATGCCTTCGCATTGACTATAACCTTTTGCCATTAGTCTAGCCTTGAATGTCTCCATATTTTCATCTACACCAATCTTTCTCTTGAAGATCCATTTACACCTAATAGGTACTATACCTTCTAGTGGATCTACCAAGGTCCAAACTTGGTTCGAGTGCATCGAGTCAATTTCTAACTACATTGCCTTTAGCCATTTCTCGGAGTCGATATCTGATATCGCCTCATTGTAGGTTTTGGGATCATCACCATTAGCACCATTACCTACGAGGAACATTTTCTCTACTTCCTATGAAATAATATCTAAGTATCTTTCAGGGGGATGGAAAACTCTTTCCGATCTATGAGGTGGAGGAGGTAGTGTTCTCATTGGCTCAACCTGATTTGGTTCCAATTGGTTCTTGGCTCATTGTACTTGTGAGACTTTCTCATCAAGCTTAATTTACTTTCCAATGCCGCTATCTTGAATAAACTATTTTTCAAGAAAGATGGCATGTCGACTCACAATCACATTGTGGTCTTCTGAAATGTAGAAATGGTATCCTAATGACTCTTTAGGATATCCTATGAATCGAGCTCTGAAGTACCTAAACTCTAACTTGTCCGCTTGTTGTCTTTTGACATGAGCCGGACAACCCCAAATTCTGAGATGACTTAGACTTGGTTTCTTACTGTGCCATATCTCATATGGTATGGTAGGAATGGTTTTAGAGGGAACCCTATTCAGTAGATAAATTGAAGTTAACAATGAGTGTCCCCAAAAAAAATCAGAGAGGTCTGTGAAGCTCATCATGGATCGGACCATATCCAATAGAGTTCAATTTCTTCATTCTAAAATCCCATTGAGTTGAGGTGTTCCTGATGGAGTCCATTGAGAGACTATGCTATTTTCCTTGAGATAGTCTAGGAATTCTTGGCTAAGGTATTCACCTCCTCGATCTGATTGAAGAACCTTAATGGGTTTTCCAATTTATTTTTTTACTTTATGTCTGAATTCTTTGAACTTTTCAAAAGCTTCAGACTTATGTCTCATAAGATACACATACCCATACCTAGACAGATCATCGATAAAGATGATGAAGTAGACAAAATTGTCTCTAGTCGGCACATCAAATGGGCCGCACACATCAGTATGTACTAGGGCAAGAAGATCTGTGGCCCTTTCACCATGTCCAATAAAAGCGAGTTTAGTCATTTTGTCTTGAAGACAAGATTCACAAGTTGGATATGACTCGGAAGTCAATGAACTCAATAGCCTATTTTTCTCCAATTTGTTGATTCTATCTTCTGCTATATGACCTAATCTCAGGTGCCATAGATATCTGTCGTTTGGACTATCCCTAGGTCGTTTGGCATTCACATTTTGCTCGATAGTTAGAACAAATACATCAATATGTAGCTGATAAAGATCATTAATAAAAAAATCATTTGCAATTTTATTTCTTTCATAAAAAATATTACAATGGTCCTTAAAAAAGGTAATCACATAGCCTTCTTGTGCTAAGCATGAAACAGAAATCAAATTCCTGCTAGCTGCAGGCACATAATAATAGTCTTTCAAAACTAAGTCTAAACTAGATGGTAATCGAAGAGGGTATGTTTCCACGGCTACTACAGCAACTCTTGCTCCATTACCGATGCGTAGGATCATGTCTCCATCCCTCAACCTCCTATTCTCAAGACCATACATGAAAGTGCATAGATGATCACTAGAACCAGAGTCAAGCACCCAACTGGATGCAGAAGAAATCGTAAGGTTAGACTCAATAACGAGCATACCTCCGAAAGGACCTTCCTTGTTCTTCAGGGTGGCCAGATAAGTAGGGCAGTTCTGCTTCCAATGGCCGTCGCTGTTGCAATGAAAACACTTTCCTTTGACATCGACTTTTTTCTTCGGCTCTGCCTTCTTCTTCTTTATTCCTTCCATCTTCTGCTTTTTCGCAGACTTTTTTTCTTTCCCATAAGACTTTCTTTTGGAAGAAGTCCGTTCCATAGCAAGAACTGAGCCTTTAGAACTTTTCATAGAAAGCTCAGCAGTGACCAGTATATTCATTAATTCAGCCAAAAAATTTTAAAGTTTATGCATGTGGTAATTCATGATGAATTGCCCATATGTATCAGTCAAGGATTGCAGAATAATATCATTCTGCAGATCCAAGTCTAACTTCACACCAAGCTTCTCAAGCTCTTCCATGTCCTTGATCATCATTAGATAGTGGTCTTGGACTGACTGCCCATCACGCATCTTAGCCTTAAAAAGTTATTTTATGACTTGATACTTGGCTGCGTGACTCTATTCACCAAACATCTCCTGCAGGTGAGCCAACATTTGGCAAGCAATTTCGATATCTTCATGTTGGCGTTGGAGCTCATCAGACATCGAGCCCAACATGTAATATCTGATCTTATTATCTTCGTCTATCCATTTTTCCAGAGATGCTCTCTATTCAGTGGATGGACGGGCTATAAGGTGGGAGGGTCCTAGTCCAATACATGGGTTAACTTCTCAGAATCCAAAACTATTTTGTAGTTTCTGAGCCAATCTTTATAATTGGATCCGATCAGTCTATGTGTGTCCAGGATACGTGCCAACGGGTTGGATGCAGATATTTTTTTTGTAGAGAATCAAAGATTCTAGTTAGATACTGTAATTTTGACTTGATCAATTTATTTAGGAATTTTATTTTTAAACAAATTAGCTTTTACTATTTTTTTGGATCCCTACACTCCCTCTGTAGAGATGCAAAAATCTTCATGATTAATGATTTCTAGTGGGTGGTGCGGTCTCACCAACTGACTCATCACCTCACCTAACAGTTATTGATGATGGGTTAGCCAATAAGTGAACAACTCTTGTTCAATGATTCTCTAATCATGGTGCACCCAAATTTGGTCTCTAATTCATGAATCTCACTGTATCCAAAATATTGATCCACTCCTTAGTTAAGTCAGATCCACTATTTGCACAGACTAAATTTCTAATAGAGTCTCTCACCGTATTTCGAAATATTGAGCCCAACTCATCCTCTAGCCCATAGCATCCAATGCCTAATAGACATGGTTGCATTTTTTTGGTGCAACTGAGCCACTATATCCAGCCAAGAACAATCAACCCCGGGAAGGGTCCGCACATCTACAATGGTGGAAGACCTCAGACTTAATCTTTTCTTAGGGAGAATTGATTTAGGTCTCATTAAACTAGACTTGTCATAGTCATAACAATTATGACTAACCTAGTGGCAAGGGTTAGCTCAGATTATTGACCACCTCAGATCAGAAATGTGTCAACAGATATGGTCAGGTAAGTGAGATCGGTGGAAGGAATATGCCATTAACTCGTACAGGAATGCATTCAGGTCAAGTAGCTTTCAATTAAAAATCAATCGATCGTATGTGCCAAACTTACCTTAGACACCAAATTGTTGAGCCAGAACCAATTGGATTAGCCTACAATCCAGACTCTAACCTCTGAGCCTAATTAGGTCTTGCTTGATCGTGACTCGATCTTGACCCAGACTTAATCCTATTAGGCTGGTCAATTTAAGCATTGTTGATCCCATCTAACCAACTCTTGATTCGGTTTGATCAACCGCTTAGACCTAATTGAGCTACCCAAGCCCGAACCTAGTATTATGAATATGTCTTAGATCTGAAATTCTCAATTTTAGACCTAATTAAATTTCATAATCTTAATTTTTAATTAAGTAGGGTTCATAAATAAAATATGCACAATAAATCCTAGGATTTCAGGATCTAGGATTTTGCAGAAAGTAAGTTTTGGATTTCTGATTAAGGACGAACGTGCAGCACCCCTACACATCATAAGAACACCCCATCGAATGGGAGGAGAGGGCCTTTAAATTCTTCTTCGTTCTTATGACCGGACGGCTAAGAGGAACGCCTTAATTAGGAACATGCAATACTACAAAATAGTTTTAGATCTATATCATATATCTCATATCCAAATTAGATCTAATCATGGCATATTTTGCATACATCTCATGTATTGAGTCATGCATATTTTTAGATTTAAATTATCTCATAATAATTTAAAAAATTAGACTTAAATTGATCAAATCAAAATAAATTTTAATCTAGATAATTATGTAGAACTATTCTACAACTAGTCTAGACATGCATCAATCATATCTCATATGATGTTTAAAATTAAATAATTTTTATTTAATATTTTTTAGATATTATTATAATAATTATAATATCAAAAAATAGTAAATAAATAAATTTAAAATATAATTTAATTTAATTAAATTAAAAATATATAAGACTATTCTATAGAACTATTCTATTTTAGAACTAGTCATGCATATTTTCTAATCTTAGATCCAAATCATTTAATTTTAATTTTTTTTGATTTCAGATCTGATCACATCTTATGTGACATCTAAAATTACTTATTTTCTATTTAGAATAAATTTAAAATTAGATCTAAATATTTTTAGAACCTTGGCTCTGATACCAATTGAAGGAAAATCTTGATTTTCCGGATTAGGTTCGTTCAGATCTGATCTGATCAAGAGATATATTTCAAAAATTTTTTTCTTTGATCCTAATTAGATCTAGAATATTTTAGATCTAATTTTTATTATTCTAATAATAAAATAAAATTTAGATAAATTAAATCAAATTTAATTTACCTTGAAGTGGGTAATCCTATTACTCGTTGATGATCCGATAAGCAGCGGAAGGTTCTGAATCTAGCCGCATAAGTGCTTGGCCTCTACCGGTATCCACTCAGACTAGATCTGAAGATCCTCTACTTCTCTATCACATCTTTAAAATTAGATCTAGATCTGATCTGAAAGATCTTCAAAACTCCTTTCGAAGATCAGCAGTTGTCCTTTGCAGCAGCGCAGCCTTCTAGCTTTTAGTCGCCTTTCTCTCGTCTGGATTGCATCAACCAAGAATCCAAACCTCTTTGAATGTGGAGAGGAGAGGGAGAAGGTAGGTTTGGCATGGAGGAAGAGGGGAGAGGAGGCCTTGAGGCATGGGAATTGAATTCCTTTCAATTATTCTTTGAGTTGGGCATAGGGTCTAATTTATAGACTATCTGTGATCCAACTCCTCTTCTTCCCAACCAACACAACCCTTTGTGAAATCAGATCTAAATTTGATTGGTGGGAATAGAGTCCTCTGGATTTCTTCTTAGATGGCGCCTAAGACCAGTCAAAGTTGGTTCTTAGAAGAACTCTAATCGAAATCCAAAAAAAAAATGGGTCCCTGTCCAACAGGGACTCCTAGGTGCCTCTAGCATGGGCACACGCCAAGGATGGCGTGTGCCCTCCTCCTTGCTAGGTTTTGGTAGGGGGACAAGCCCCCACCAACCCTTCAATAGGTGCGTGACATGTGGACAAAAGTCAAATTGTCAATGGTCAACATTTGACCAGTCAAAGGTCAACTTTTGACCAAGTCAAAGGATGAAAAATGATAGGTGAAAAAATTACTTATAAAAAACAACCTTTTGGATCTGGACAGGCTCCAGTCAGACCAGGTGAAGGCCTCTGAATGAGCACAAACTCCTTTAGCTCAGTCAGGATAACTTATTTATGATAGTAAAAGAAGAATGTTAGGTTCAATCGAGTGCTAGCATGATTTTCTTGAACCTAATTGAATCTCATTCAGATCAATTGAACTGGATTAGTTCAATTGATGATCACCAGATTCAAACTCTTGTTTGTGTGACCCAGTTAGGTTCAGTTCTATATGGTAATGGGATATGTCATGATCTCTATCATCGACATCATCGAAACTCCTTTCGATGGATCAGAACTCTTCTGATTCGAATAGCTAGAATGATCGATCATCTAAATCATTCTAATTGCTCCCAAAATCCATCAGTGATACCTAGCAGTATATGGTGGCAACCCATCAGAGCTGAATGCAAACCTCTTAGTGCAACTACCTGTGTGATTAAATTCTTCTATCTTCAGCCTCGATCAGATTAGGGTTTAGGTGAACTCGTCAAATCCTAGTCTCTGTCATATGATGTAATCATTCGATTCGAGTCTGATGTGAAAATCTAAATAGAAACTCTTTCTATTATTTCACTTTGCCATGGCCATAGGCTTCTGGACTTGGTTCTCATGATCATCATAGGGCTGCTCCTCTACCACCGAGGTAGATAGATTCCATCTTGATGCTATCCATTTCCTACAATGAATATGCTATAGCCAACATACACCTCAGGGTTCCATATGGCTTGGAGATCGAGTAATGATGTAGTCAAACTATAACACCCTCAAGGTGAACTATCGATGCATCTCAGGTCAAAGAACTAGACATACTACTACAGCATCGAGTTAGTTATTGACGAAAAGGTAGACTTCCTAATGACTACTCGAGGTGGTCACGCTCAGTGCCCTCATTCTCTAATGAGTACCTATACTTTCACTCTGGTGTCTCCATACCGTAGACTCAAGACTCATCTACTAAAGAGAAGCGATTGTACACCAACCTTCTGGATCAATCACCATCCTCATGATGATCCTATGGTTGGAAGCATTTTATGAGTTAATAATGATTATTCATGTCTTAAATTTTCAACTCTTGAAAATATGAATTATCATAACCATTAACTCAAAGGATGTATCACAGACACTAAATATACGTATGTGATAGAAAATTATCCATTTTATTAATTATAGTCAAAATTATAATTTTGCCTCTAGAAGTGTATTACAAGTGTCAGCCAATTCTGACTTTTATGGAACATATATCTAACAGGTGGGAGGATCGAAGGGCCAAGGAGACGGGGGTGGTGGGCCAAGATTTCGAGAAGGTAGGAGGAGGCAGAGAGCTTGTGGCTGGAGGCTCGGGAAGGCGGGTTGAGTATAATCGGAGGGAGATGGCTAGAGGCTTAGGAAGATAGGAGGTGGCTGGGGGCTCGGAAAGGTGGAGGAAAACAAGGGCAAATAGATTATTCACGATGGCAACTTTCGTCGCTAATAATCTTCTCCCGTCACTAATATTAAACAAATATTAGCGATGGCAAAAATCATCGATAATAATATTTTTATCACTAATAATTATATTTTTAAAATAATATTTTTTAAATTATTAGTAATGGTACTTTTATTATTGCTAAAGCCATTGCTAATATAAATTTTTTAATATTAATTTTTTTCCCAAGTCATTTTTTTCATAGTTAAAAATTAATATTTGATTTTATTTAATTTTTAGACTTAATTAATTTATGGATCAAGTTCTAATTGATTTAAATAAGATTTAATTTAATTAGGCTTGACTTAATTTGAGGCTTTGGATTTTAATATTTTAAGTAAAACTTAGATTTAAAGTCTAATTAAATTAGGTTTGACATGATTTCGAATTGGATTCGAATCGGATTCGAATTAGATTCAAATCAAATTTAAATTAAAAATTATTTTTTTATAATTAATTTAAATCATATTAAATTTAATTAGACTTGACTTAATTTGAATGTAATTAAGTTTTATAATTTAATTAGGACTTGGATTCAAAATCTAGTTGAATTAGGTTAGATAGGATTTCGAATTAGATTCGAATCAAGTTCCAATTGCATTTGGATCCAACATAAAATAAAAATTATTTTCTCTTAGTTAATTATAATTAGATTAAATTTAATTAGACTTAACTTAATATAAAAGTAATTAGGTTTTACTATCTAGGACTTAGATTTTAAAGTCTAATTGAATTAGGATGGACAAATCTTCTAATTGGATTCGAATCGGATTCGAATTAAATTTAAATTAAATCTAAATTAAAAATTATTTTCTTCTAATTGATCTAAATTAAATTTATTTTGATTAATCTTGACTTAATTGAAGATCAATTGGGCTTTATAATCCATGTAGGATTTGGATTTGAAGCCTAATTGAATTAGGTTTGATAGGATTTCTAATTGGATTCAAATTAGGTTTGAATTGGATTCGAATCGAATCTAAATTTAAAATTATTTTTTTCTAATTGATTTAATTTAATTTTAATTTAATTAAACTTGATTTAATTTGAGATTAATTAGATTTTATAATTCATGTTGGATTTAGATTCAAAATTTAATTAAATTAGGTTTGATAGGATTTCAAATTAGAATTGAATCGGATTTGAATTGGATTCGAATCAAATATAAATTAAAAATTATTTTTTTAATTATTTAAATTAGATTATATTTAATTAGGCTTGACTTAATTAAAAAATAATTAAATTTTACTACTTAAGTAGGACTTGAATTAAAAGTCTAATTGAATTAAGATTGACAGGATTTCAAATTAGATTCGAATTGAACTCAAATTAAAAATTATTTTTTTTAATTAAATTAAATTAAATTAAATTTAATTAATTTTAATTTAATTTAAGATTAATTAAATTTTATAATTTAAGTAGGACTTAAACTTAAAGTTTAATTAAATTAGATTTGATAGAATTTTGAATTAGATTCAAATTAAGTTCAAATTGGAGTAAAACTAGTTATGGATAATTAGCAATAGCAAACTTGCCATCGCTAATTCTATCACCAATAATATTAGTGATGGTAAATTTTCATCGCTAATAGCCAAAAACACCATCACTAATTTTTATTTTATATTTAAATATTATAAAAAATTTAAAAATTTTAAATAATTTTAGCAGTGGCTTGCGCCATCGCTAATAATAATCAAGCCATCGCTAATAGTTTATTATTAATAATGAAAATATTATTATCACTAATAATCTAAATTTACCATTGCTAATATTTTTTTAAATATTTTAAAATAATTTTTATACTTTTAGAGATGGCTGTTTTCATTGGTAATAATTTTGATGCTGTCACTAATAGTATTGGCGATGGCTTTTCATTTTTGGTCAGTGTTGCAGAGGCAAATAGCTTTATTAGTGATGAAAATTTTTGCTGTTGCTAGTACCATTGCTAATATTCAATTTTCTTGTAGTATTTTTAGCCGTAACTTCTAATGGGCACTTATTGGGGTTAAGCTTCATCTGATATTTATGAACCCTTAGAATGCTTTTTTCAGATCAACAATGTGCTGATTTTTTTGGTGCTCTTGACCAGTATATCATCAACATATACCTCCATATTGCAACTAATTTAGAACTTGAAGATCTTATTGATCAAGCGTTGGTAGGTGGCACCTACATTTTTCAAATTAAAAAGCATCATTTTATAATAGTATAAATTATTATCGATGGTAAAACCTATATTTTTCTCATTTTCAAGAGCTATTCTAATTTGATTATAGCTAAGAAGGCATCCATAAAGCTTAATAGCTTGTGCCCTGAGGTTGCATCGATAAGTTGATCAATTTTTGGTAGAGAAAAGCTATCCTTGAGGCAAGCTTTGTTGAGGTAGATAAAATAGATGCAGATCTTTTATTTTTCATTTGCCTTTTTGACCAACATAACATTGGCTATCTAGTTTAGATTTTGTACTTCTCTGATGAATCCTGCCTTCAGAAGCTTATCGACTTTTTCATCTATTATCTTTTGCCTTTCTGGAGCAAAGTTTCTTTTCTTTTATTTTACTGGCCTGAGTTTGTGGTCGATATTCAGTTTATGCATAATGACATTGGCAGAAATTCTTGGTATATCTGAAGCTGACCATGCAAATACATTAGTATTCTATCAAAAAGAGGATACTAATTTTTTCTTAAGATCGGTATTCAGCTGAGCTCCTATCTGGATGATTTTCTCTGGATCTTTTCCTAAGGGGATGGTGATAATTGGTTCAACAGACTCATCTCATCCTTTTCTATTCTCAATCTTTAACTCCTGGTTGGAAATTTCAATCGATGGATTTCTAATGGGCTCATTTATTTTTGAAGTTATCAAAAAATATTATCTAGCTATTATTTGATCTTCGCATATTTTTTTGATGCAAAATTTGATTGAAAATTAGATTAGCAGGTGATAAGTTGAAACTATTGCCTTAAGAGCATTGAGCATAGGTTGGCCAAGATTGACGTTATATGCGGATGGTATTTTGACAACTAAGGATATAAGTTGCATAGTTGCTTGATAGGGTTCCTTTCCAGCAGTGACTGGCAGCGTGATTTCTCCTTCGACTGCTATTGAATTACTTAAAAATCCAACCAGTGTGCTGCCAACTTGTCTCAATTTACTCAGGGCATTCATTTTTAAGAGGATATTATAGAATAATATATCTACTGAGCTTTTATTATTCACTAAATTTTTTTTTACATCTTAATTTGCTATTGTCATTGAAATGACAATAGCATCATTGTGGGGTGGAACCCCCAAGCATCATTATCAAAAAAGGATATAATATTTTTAGGGCACTGTCTTTTAGGAGAAGTACTCCTGCAGCCGGCCGATTGTGCTCAGCAGCATCGTTAGACTTCTGGCGCAACTTCAGGGCTTAATTTACTCGATCTTTGACATATTTGCTAAGATAATCTTGGTGAATTAAAATCTCAATCTCATCCTTGAGTTGATGGCATTTTTCAATATTGTGCCCATGGTCCCAATGAAAGTGGTAGAATTTGTTCTTGTCTTACTTAGTAGCAGGAGCCTTTATGGGATTGGGATGATGGAGATATTCTTGATTCTTTATCTCCATTAAGATCTATGATCGAGAAGATAACAGAGAAGTGTAGCTATCAAATTTCTAAGGGGGGCTTCGGGACCTCGGATTTTTTTGGATGGTTCGCTGCTACTTCCTTGGTTTTCATGTTCTTCCTCACGATGTCGCTTTTTTCCTTCTTTATTTTTCCTCTCTTTTTTGCTCAGCTTTTCTTCTTCCTCTGCATGGATGTACTTCTGAATTTAGGTTAACATTTTCTCATAATTCTCCAAAATATTTTTGTTGAGAGAGAAGACCAGACGATAGCACTTGAGTCCCTGCTTCAAGACCAACATAGTGATGAACTCATTGAAGTCTTTTACTTTCAGAATGGTCATATTGAAATGGACCATATCCTCACTGAGGGATTCATCCTTCTACTACACTATGGAGAAGAGGCTGTCCGAGTGCTTTAAATGAAAATGACTGCTTCCAAAATAGGCCATGTAGAGCCTGCTTAACTGATCAAAGGATGAAATGGACCCTGGGTGGAGTCACAAAAAAACCACACTCTTGGAGACTTTTGGAGAGTGATAGAAAAAGTCATGCAAAGAAGGACATCGGACGCTCCTTGAAGCCTCATTATGTCCCTGTATCCCTCAAGATAATCTTGAGGGTCTATAGAACCATTGAATGGCTCTAGTGTAGGCATTTTGAGCCAGAAGGAGACTGATTTATTCAGAATTTTAGTAGAGAGCAGAGATGTGAGGTGGAAATCCTTTTTACTCTAAGAAGATTTTTTAAGCTATACCTCTTTTAATTTTTTTTCAAGATCTTGAAACTTCTGCTCGATACCTGCCTTCCATAATGGTTTCTTATAATAGGAGGTTGATTCAGCTTCATAGGATTGTTCTTCTTCTTAATCAAGAACATGCTTCTGATGGAATTTTTGAGGGACTAGAAGATGGCTAGCTCGTGACGCAGCCTCTTGGAAAATAGATTCTTGTCGTCGCTTTGTTATTTGTTAGAGCTATTGCATGGAATTGGTGGGGGCTTGGACCAGCTGTACCAAAAGCTTGAACTATCCAACGCCCTTAAGAGCGCTGAGCATAGGTTGACAGAGAAGCGTAGCTATCAAATTTCTAAGGGGGCTTCAGGACCTCAGATTTTTCTGGATGGTTCGCTGCTACTCCCTTAGTTTTCATGTTCTTCCTCACGATGCCACTTCTTTCCTTCTTTATTTTTCTTTTCTTTTTTGCTCAGCTTTTCTTCTTCCTCTACATGGACGTACTTCCGAATTTGGGTTAACATTCCCTCATAATTCTCCAAAATATTTTTGTTGAGAGAGAAGATCAAACGGTAGCTCTTGAGTCTCCGCTTCAAGGCCAACATGGTGATGAACTTGTTGAAGTCTTTTACTTTTAGAATGGCCATATTGAAATGGACCATATCCTCACTGAGGCATTCATCCTTCTGCTACACTATGGAGAAGAGGCTGTCCGAGTGCTTTAAATGAAAATGATTGCTTCCAAAATAGGCCATGAACAACCTACTTAGCTGATCAAAGGATGAAATGGACCCTGGATGGAGTCACCAAAAAACCACACTCTTGGAGACTTCTGGAGAGTGATAGAAAAAGCCATGCAAAGAAGGACATCGGATGCTCTTTGAAGCCTCATTATGTCCCTGTATCCCTCAAGATAGTCTTGAGGGTCTATAGAACCATTGAATGGCTCTAGTGTAGGCATTTTGAACCGAAAGGAGACTGATTTATTTAGAATTTCAGTAGAGAGCGGAGATGTGAGGTGGAAATCCTTTTTACTCTGAGAAGGTTTTTCAAGCTATACCTCTTTCAGTTTTTTTTCAAGATCTTGAAGCTTCTGCTCGATACCTGCCTTCCACAATGGTTTCTTATAATAGGGGGTCGATTCAGCTTCATAGGATTGTTCTTCTTCTTAATTAAGAAGATGCTTCTGATGGAATTCTTGAGGGACTAGAAGATGGCTAGTTCGTGATGCAGCCTTTTGAAAAATAGATTCTTGTCGTCGCTTTGTTATTTGTTAGAGATGTTGCATGCCATTGGTGGGGGCTTGAACCAGCTGTGCTAAAAGATTGAACTATTATGGGTCAATCATTATTGGAGGATGGGATTGGACCATCTTCAGAGGAGCTCCTAGAGAAGATGGAGCCAAGTTCTACGCTTTTTTCACCATTTTCATAAAAATTGGATAAAAATTCTTTCTCTAGCGCCAATTTGTTGCTACAAGACTTCAGATTCCTGGAGAGAACTTATGCTAGAGAGCTGATTTAGAGTTGGATTGACGTAAATTATAGACCAACTTGCAAGAAAAGTCTCAAGCATGGGTGGGGTATCCTCTGGTTTAAGATCCTCCAATGCTTAAATCAGCTGAGGTCTTGTGAACAAATAGTGAAAATGAAAGATTGAAAGGCAGAAAAAGAAGGTTTGAGTAAAAAGAGTAATTTGATCTTCCTTCAGTGGAAAAGTTGAGAGTAGATTTCAGCAAAGTATCGATTCTGTGAATCTTGTGCTTACCTTTGGAAGGATATCCACTCCCTCTATTTATCGATGAGTTTGCTTAGATCTTAAAAAAAGTTTATTAAGCCGTTAGTTTATTATAATAGAATGGCTAGTTAGATTGCAGCTATAGATCGTTTGCCTAGATGGCAATTAGTTGTAATACGGCTGGAGGAGAGCCATGGTTTGATTGGAGAGCGGCTGGTGCTCAATCAGCTTTTTAGGCCATGTCGAGGTTGATTTTTAAATGATTATATTGAGATGGCGAGGTCGGTATTAGATCGATCTTGACATAACAAAGGTGGCGGCATTTTTACCCTGCTACTGGCGACTTCGACCTTCCATCGATCTCGAGAAAATAAGCTGGTAGTAACAATAAACCTGATCTCGTGCTCAGCTGTCAGGTGAATTAGCATTGTCATGGTTAGTATAATTTCGATCGATCTCCTGTGAAGAGACCAGGAAGGCAGGCTACAAGTTTTTAGAATGGTGAACTGATGATCTCATCTTATATAGTTAACTGCAGGTCAGTTAGTGACTGATCTTGATTTATAATAAATCAAATTATCATTGAGGATAGTGATTTACCGATCTTGTTGTGATTGTCGTCGGTATTTTACCGATCTGATCCAAATATTTAGACCAATATGCCATACCTGGCTCTAGTAAGGATTAAATGAGCTCCAAATTGGTATTTTGCTGACCTGAGACTGATACTCGTCATATTTTTTGGCAGTGATCTGGACCAACAACTTCTCTGATAATGCCACGTGGCTAATGATGATTGTCTATACCAACAAATGTCAATGTTGAAATAATTTTAATCTTTGAAATATATATCGTACTAGCCATATACATTAGTACTTCAATTGATTGAAATTCTAATGGTCCATATTTAATCAAATGGATAGAAATAGATAAATGATAAGAGGATGAAAATATCCTTTGGAGCACAGTAATAAAACCCTTTATTGATCGGATAAGGCCATTTCATTTTACTCAAACACACTGGCTCTTGGCTGAATAAAAAGGCCAAACAACTTTATTTGCACCCACATCCCTGCATCACACCTCTTTGCATCTGATAAACTTAGCAATGTATTTTAGATTTGAAATAATGGACTTCCAAAGAACAATCATTGTTTGCTTATTAATTGCTATAATAACTGTATAAAATATGAATAGTTATCGTTATCTTTTGATGTTCTCACTGCTGATACTATTACATATTAAATAAAATAAGTTCATTTAACTTGAACATTGACGCTACTAGTTGAAAGAAATCATTTTTATATGATGAGCTAGCATGATCTAATAATGATGTTATCTTGTTGCTATTTATCACTAAATAATAATTGATGATGGCTATAATAATTATTAATGTATTAATAATAATATTTCTAGAAAAAATAACAATTTGAGACTAAAGAGATTCGAGAGCCTAGTCAAATATAACAACATTAAAAAGGAAAGGTTTTTCAGAAGTTATTGGAATTATTAAAACCTTGTGATCGGAGGTATGAGGTAAGATCAGTCGTTAAAATCTGTGCTCAGGAGAGTTTTTTTGAGTACCATGAGAAGATTAAAACATGTAGCTCCGAGGAAAGCTATAGTCCAAATCGGATGGTCGAGGCAGTTGGGCCGCAGAATGTGAATTTTGTGGTTTATTGGGCCCAATTTGCTGTTATCTTGGATCTAAAGTGATCCATGTTTCGTTAGTGGGAAACTTATCCCTTATCGTTCTTTGGTTTAAACATAAACCTTGAGTTTTAGATTTGTCTACAGTCTCTTCTTTTTCTTGAATTTCACTTTTTGGAACCATTGTAATATATCATGTGCCTTGACTCTGTTAGCCCAAATGGGTTCAGTAGGGAAGTCGATGGACTAGGCTGGCACATGCACCCGAAGAGCCAACATCAAACCAAGTTCCCATGGTTTCATATGCCAAAGTCAAACCCTAAAACCCTAAGTCCCAACTTTAAAGCTCCACCAGCATTATGAAAAGCGAATCATTATATTGATAAACATCGATATGCCATTTATGAAGCACTTTTCTAAATTTATAAATATACTTTCTTCTGCAAAATGATATCTATATTTATCTAAACTTTGAGCGCACCATCCATCTCATGATGGATGGCTACATCATCCATCGCACAGCCATCCATCACACAGTAGACAGCGCACTATGCACTGCACGGTGCGGTGCACAATAGAGGATCCGCATGGCCCAACTTTTCTTTTGTATACTATATGCTTGATCTAAGTGGCGGTATGGAGATAATTTATTGGGCTTAAAGATGGCAACGCATTGTATATGGATCGGATCGGTTAATATCCATATCCATCCCGTAATTACAAATCCCATACCCACCCAGATTTAGATCGGATCGGATAAGAAACTCATCATGAAAACATTATAAAATAATCATAACTTTGAAAAAAGGATTTAGATTAATATTATATTGGATCGGATTCGGGATAGGATATACCATCACCCATATTCAACTTGAATCGGCTTTGGATGCGTATTTTATCTAGAAACTATACCCGTCCTATGTTTTAATCTAGTTTGATAAAGCCCGTCTTATTCGAATTAGGTTGGGTTGGATATCTGGTGAGTCAACTAAAATTGCCATCCTTAATTGAGATTATATCATTTTTCCAAATATGGAGTAGCATGGACAATGTTTGGATGGTGTGGTGGGGAGTTAGGGTCTAGTCGTGGCCATTGCTTTGAAAATTTTAATAATAATTATATCAAGTTTATGTGTTATCCAGTGTTGCATTAGAAATTCTTGGTGCTATTTAAATAATGTTCAAACCATCTTATGGGAAATAATTTTTAAAATATCTTATAGGGCTAAGAATCAGGATTCTCTGTGGTGTTTGTTTGGCATCACACTGAACTATGTATCTTTGGATGGTTACCACATCACCGGTCTAAAAAATGAGGAGTTATGGCATATCTCTCTGTTAAACATCAAAAGCCTTGCATATATATATATTCAATATGTAGCATAATGATCTTTACTTTTGAGATGAGTGATAACTATCTCTTTTCAAGATAAATGATATGAAAGCTATCCACTAATTCAGAAGGCTCTTTGCGGTGCAAAACATGCATCACAGAAAATTCGGACTCCGGGCTAAACTCTCTTCAGGCCACCGCTCGTGTTGTGCTCGGCCAGGACAGTCCCAAAACGGTACTCAAGGCCACCTCGTCCTCCGTCATGGGATCCCATTCAAAGCATTGGAGAGCCTAGGTTTTCCCCTGGGCACCCCCTCCTTCCTGCCCCAAATGGTATGAATCGAAGCCCTTTCCCCGCCCACCATCCTCGACAAACCTCTCCGGCTTGAATGCCAAGGGGTCGTCCCACAGCTCGGGGTCCCTCTGGATGTCCCACTCGTTGATAAAAACCATAGTTCCCCGTGGTACATGGTAGCCTTGGATGGTGCAGTCCTCAGATGGCATGCGGGGAGGAAAGCCGCGCTTCGACGGGGCAAGCCGCATCGTTTCTTTGACGATGCAGTGGAGGTAGGGAAACTTAGGGAGGTCCGACTCCTCAAGAATCCGGCTTGGCTCCAAATTGGCTTCAATCTCAGACCTTGCCTTCTTCATTATTTCTGGATGGCATAGTAGAAACCTCATTGCTGCTTCAGCTGTCTCAGGTGAGTTGGTGACCCCTGCTGATAGCATACTCTGATGACAAATTTATGCATCAATCCAACAACATGTTAGCATGGGAAAACCGGATGCGAAACTCTTTGCAAATTTACTCCTAGATCATCAGAGATCTAGCCTTTGGATATATATATATATATCAAATTAGGTAAGTGGTGGTCGGAGAGAGCGAGCTGCCACACCATAATATGAGTTTTGATGAGGTCATCTGAATACACTTCTGGCTCGTACTCCTGTAAAGAGGGCATGGCGTTGATCAGAGTTCGTCTTCCATCTGCTGCATTCTCTTCTCCGGAGGCCTCCTCCTTTTCCATTCTCCTCTTCCTCCGCTGCTCTTCTATCAGTTTGGCCAAAAACCGGTCCATCTTCACCGTCAGCTTCTCTATCCTTGTCTCCACCCCCATCAAGTCCATCCACCCCAATGCCGGAAAGAAATCCCGTGGGTTGAATGCGAATAGCAGTTCCATCCCCTCACCGTATATCTCCCTGAACTGCTTTGCCACCTCAACGTCCCTCTACGGAACGTCCTCACCGTAGTATCTCTTCCCCACCACCATCTTCAGCATCGCGTTGCACGCCATCTCAAATATTTGCGTGTTGAGATCCACCTCCCCCAGCCCGCCGCCTGCGGCACCGTGGAACATGCTGCGGACAATGCATAGGAGCTCCTCCGACCGGACGGCAGCTAATTGGTCGAGCCAGGAGGTGGAGAGGAGCTCGGCGGTGGTGAGGCGGCGGAGGTTGCGCCAGTGAGGGCCGTAAGGGGCGAAGAACAAGGAGTTCTCTCCACAAGCAAGTATGCTGGAATGGACCATGGGGTGGTTGGCAAAGATGGGGTCTTTGTGGATGAGTGCTTCCTCTATAGCAGAGGGGGAAGAGATGATGAGTGCCTGCCGGGAGCCAAGTCGGAGGGAGATCACGGGGCCATAGCGAGCGGCAAGTGCTGCGAGGGAGAGGTAGCGAGGGGGTTTGAGTAGGTAGAGGTGGCCGGTGATAGGGAGGGCGGCGGGGCTCGGGGGAAGAAGCTTCTTAGACCCGATGCCAGAGCGGGATAGGTGAAGCGAGATGAAGAGAAGGAAGGCCATGGAGCGGATGGCATAGTGAAGGGTCTCCATGCTGATAACACCCCACGTTGTACCTTACGGTTCCATTTTGAGTGTAGATGTAAGATGTCATCGACTCACAGTATTAATTATGTAAAAATGAAAATATTTAAACATTTTTAATTTCATCTTAAATTTAAATTTAGTAATTGATGTATCTAACTTTTTAATTTATTCAGTTCGGATATTGTTGGTGCAGAAACTGGTCGTCGTCGGAGGTCGCTGGAGTCGAGGCCGCTGAGGTCGCCACCAAGGACCTGCAAAATAAAGTTCCGTCCGGAGTCGGTGGAGGGTGGCTCCGGCAGGACACTCCGACGCTCAAGTCAGCTCTGGCCAAGAGAAATGGAGTGCTCGAGAATGAGTTCCGGAGCTTAGAAAAGAAGAGGAGAGCTTAGAGATCAGAGAGATTAGAGTTAGCGTATCTGGAGGGGTCCTTTTTATAGCGGAGCTTGATGGTGACGGCTGCAGCCGCGTGCTGGCGGGCGGGCTGCTCGAGGTTCGGCGGAGCCAGTCTCACATGCTGGCGGGCGGGCCGCTCGAGGTTCGGCGGAGCCAGTCTTACGGGAAGGTGTCGTGTGCGACGGGTTGATGGTGACAGCCATCGCTGCCTCATAGCGGATCGCTATCACTCACGGTGGACTGATGGTGATGGCTATAGAGCTTGGGGCGGACTGATGGTGATGGCCGCAGAGCCAGCCGAATGAAGGATTGAAGGCCTTCGTCGTGCGCCCATTTCGGAAGAGTTCGGGCTTCTGAAGACGAAGCTTGGAGGGAGTTCGGTTCCCATAGGCGTCTGGCTGGAGGTATGCAGCTAAGGCTCGTCCGCTGGGACTCCGAAGCTCGACCGTTGGGGAGTTCGGCCGAATGTTGGACTTCGGCTGAGGCTCGTCAGCTGAGGAGTTCGACCGCTGGAAATCCAAAGCTCGACCGTTTGGAGAGTTTGGCCGGTTGTTGGACTTCGACTGAGGCTCGGCCGCTGTGGAGTTCGAGGAGCTCGACCGCTACAGTTTGGCGCGAGATAGTTCGGTCGACTGTAGGAGTTCGGCTGAGATCCGTCCGTCGAAGCTCTTGGGGGTTTGGCTACGGCTACTCTCCTGCGGCTAGGTTGCATTAGGCTGAGCATCGAGCTAGACTTCGATGGGAGCGGGATTTATCCCCAACACTAGCCCCCCACTTCCGAGTTCAAAAATCGATGGAAGGGAGTGCAGGAAAGGCGACTGCCGAAGTCTTCCTCCGAGCTCTATGCTGGTCTAGGTCGAAGCTCGGGGGGATCTCGCCTCCAGCTGAAGTTGATATCGAGGTTGAAGCCCGACGAAGATCCCATCTCTAGCCAAGGTTGAGGGGGGCTTCGTCCGCGGCGATCGAAGCCGGAGGTTGCGCTCCTCGGGGGTGACATTATCTCCTATAGCTGAGGTCGATGTGGGCGCTTGGGAGAGATCTGATTTCAGGGCGAGGCTGTCTCCGATCTTATCTCTGGCCGAGGTCGAAGATTGAAGCTCTCCAGCCGAGGTCAGCCGAGGTTGACACGGTTGCTTTCTCCCGAGGTTATATCAGGCACCCGAGGTCGAGATCTCATCTCCTGAAACTCTCCAGATCTTATCTATGGGAGGTTGTCAACGGTCGCTCGGGAGAGATCTTAGCCAAGGTCTCGGGGGAGATATCTCTTAGCCGAGGTTGATGCTCGCGTTAGGACGAGGTTCTCCTTCCTGTTCCTAACCGAGGTTGTCCACGGTCGCTCGGGAGAGATCTTATCTCTAGCCGAGGTTGACTAGGTTGCTCGGGAGAGATCTTATCTCTAGCCGAGGTTGTTGCTCGGGAGAGATCTCATCTTTGGCCGAGGTTGCTTTTCGGGAGAGATCTTATCTCTGACCGAACTGCTCGGAGGATATCTTATCTTCTGCAGCTGAGCTTTCTTCGGAGGAGATCTTATCTCCTGCAGTCGAGCCTTCCTCGGGAGAGATCTTATCTCCTACGACCGAGCTTCCCTCGGGGGAGATCTTATCTCCTGCAATCGAGGTCGAAGTGCACGCTCGGAGGAGATCTTATCTCCTTCGGCCAAGCTTCCCTCAGAGGAGATCTTATCTCCTGCGGTCGAGTTTCCCTCGGGGGAGATCTTATCTCCTGCAGTCGAGGTCGAAGTGCGCGCTCGGAGGAGATCTTATCTCCTACGGTCGAGCTTCCCTCGGGGGAGATGTTATCTCCTGCGGTCGAGGTTGAAGTGCTCGCTCGGAGGAGATCTTATCTCCTATGGCCGTAACTTTTCTTCGGTAAAATTCTTTCCTTCCAATAATGTTATTCCCTGGCGCAGAAACTGTGGTAACAGGGGATGGAATAGTCAAATAGTTGCCGTGTTGGGAATTGGCGGGGGACCACGTGCTAACGAGGGCAGGTCGAGGGAAGCATGGCCGTAGGAGATAAGATCTCTCCCGAGGAAGGCTCAGCTGCAGGAGATAAGATCTCCCCTGAAGGAAGCTCGGCCGAAGGAGATAAGATCTCTCTCGAGCGCGCACTTCGACCTCGGCTGTAGGAGATAAGATCTCCTCCGAGGGAAGCTCAATCGCAGGAGATAAGATCTCCCCCGAGGGAAGGCTCGGCTGCAGGAGATAAGATCTCTCCGAGGAAAGCTCGGCTGTAGAAGATAAGAATCTCCCCCGAGCGCGCACTTCGACCTCGACTGCAGGAGATAAGATCTCCCCCGAGGAAAGCTCGCCGCAGGAGATAAGATCTCCCCCGAGGGAAGCTCGGCCGTAGGAGATAAGATCTCCCCCGAGCGCGCACTTCGACCTCGACTGCAGGAGATAAGATCTCTTCCGAGGGAAGCTCGACCGTAGGAGATAAGATCTCCCCCAAGGAAAGGCTCGACTGCAGGAGATAAGATCTCCCCCGAGGGAAGCTCGACCGCAAGGAGATAAGATCTCCCCGAGGGAAGGCTCGGCTGCAGGAGATAAGATCTCCCCCGAGCGCGTACTTTGACCTCGACTGCAGGAGATAAGATCTCCCCGAGGAAAGCTCGGCCGTAGGAGATAAGATCTCCCCGAGGGAAGCTCGGCTGCAGGAGATAAGATCTTCTCCAAGCGCGCACTTCGACCTCGACTGCAGGAGATAAGATCTCCTCCGAGGAAAGCTCGTCCGTAGGAGATAAGATCTCCCCCAAGGAAAGCTCGGCCGTAGGAGATAAGATCTCCCCCAAGCGCGCACTTCAACCTCGACTGCAGGAGATAAGATCTCCCTCGAGGAAAGTTCGATCGCAGGAGATAAGATCTCCCCCAAGGGAAAGCTCGACCGTAGGAGATAAGATCTCCCCGAGGGAAGCTCGACTGCAGGAGATAAGATCTCCTTGAGCGCGCACTTCGACCTCGACTGTAGGAGGTAAGATCTCCCCCGAGGAAAACTCGATCGTAGAGATAAGATCTCCCCGAGCGCGTACTTCGACCTTGGCTGCAGGAGATAAGATCTCCCCCAAGGGAGCTCGGCCGTAGGAGATAAGATCTCTCCGAGGAGGAAGGCTCGGCTGCAGGAGATAAGATCTCTCCCGAGGAAAGCTCGGCTGTAGGAGATAAGATCTCTTCCGAGTAGTTCGGCCAGAGATAAGATCTCTCCGGAAAAGCAACCTCGGCCAGAGATGAGATCTCTCCCAAGCAACAACCTCGGCTAGAGATAAGATCTCTCCCGAGCGACCTAGTTAACCTCGGCTAGAGATAAGATCTCTCCCGAGCGACTATGGATAACCTCGGTTAGGAACAGGAGGAGAACCTCGTCCTAACGCGAGCATCAACCTCGGCTAGATATAAGATCTCTCTCGAGCGACCGTGACAACCTCGGTTGGAGAGTTTCAGCTTTGGCCTCGACTGGAGAAAGCATCCATGTCAACCTCAGCTGAAGAGCTTCATCTTCAATCTCGGTCAGAGATAAGATCGGAGACAGCCTCGCCCTGAAATCAGATCTCTCCCAAGCGCCTACATCGACCTCAGCTATAGGAGATAATGTCGCCCCCGAGGAGCGCAACCTCCGACTTCGATCGCAGCGGACGAAGCCCCTCTCAACCTCGGCTGGAGATGGGATCTTCGCCGGACTTCAACCTCAATATCAACTTCAGCTGGAGGCGAGATCCCCCCGAGCTTCGACTTAGACCAGCACAGAGCTCGGAGGAAGACTTCGGCAGTCGCCTTTCCAAAGATAAGATCTCTCCCGAAAAGCAACCTTGACCAGAGATGAGATCTCTCCCGAGCAACAACCTCGGCTAGAGATAAGATCTCTCCCAAGCGACCTAGTCAACCTCAGCTAGAGATAAGATCTCTCCCGAGAGACCGTGGACAACCTCGATTAGAAATAGGAGAAGAACCTCATCCTAACGTGAGCATCAACCTCGGCTAGAGATAAGATCTCTTCCGAGCGACCGTGATAACCTCGGCTGGAGAGTTTCAGCTACAGCCTCGATTGGAGAAAGCAACCGTGTCAACCTCGACTGAAGAGCTTCATCTTCGATCTCGACTAGAGATAAGATCGGGGACAGCCTCGCCCTGAAATCAGATCTCTTCCAAGCGCCCACATCGACCTCAGCTGTAGGAGACAATGTCGCCCCCGAGGAGCGCAACCTCTGGCTTCGATCGCAGTGGACGAAGCCCCCCTCAACCTCGACTGGAGATGGGATCTTCATCGGGCTTCAACCTCGATATCAACTTCAGCTGGAGGAGAGATCCCCCGAGCTTCGACCTAGACCAGCACAGAGCTCAGAGGAAGACTTCGGCAGTCGCCTTTCCTGCACTCCCTTCCTTCGATTTTCGAACTCGAGAGTTGGGGGGGCTAGTATTGGGGATAAATCCTGCTCCCGCCGAAGTCTAGCTCGACGCTCAGTCTAATGCAATCTGTAGCCACGGAAGAGCTTCGACGGATGGATCTCAGCCGAACTCCTACAGTCGGCCGAACTACCTAGCGACCGAGCTCCTCGAACTCCACAGCGGCCGAGCCTCAGTCGAAGTCCAACAGCCGACCGAACTCTCCAAACGGTCGAGCTTCGAATTTCCAGCGGCCGAACTCCTCAGCTGATGAGCCTCAGTCGAAGTCCAACATTCGATCGAACTCCCGAATGGTCGAGCTTCAGAGTCCCAGCGGCCAAACTCCTCAGTGGATGAGCCCTAGCTGCGTACCTCCAGCCAGATGCCTATGGGAGCCGAACTTTCTCCAAGCTTCATCTTCAGAAGCTCGAACTCCTCCGAAATGGGCGCACGATGAAGTCCTTCAATCCTTCATTCGGCTGGCTCTGCGGCCATCACTATCAGTTCGCCCCAAGCTCTACAGCCATCACCATCAGTCCACCATGAGTGATAGCGATCCGCTATGAGGCAGCGATGGCTGTCACCATCAACCCATCGCACACGGCACCTTCCCATGAGATTGGCTCCGTCGAACTTCGAGCGGCCCGCCCGCCAGCACGTGAGACTGGCTCCGTCGAACCTCGAGCGGCCCGCCTACTAGCACGCGGCTGCAGCCGTCACCATCAAGCTCCACTATAAAAAGGATCCCTCCAGATACGCTAACTCTAATCTCTCTGATCTCTAAGCTCTCCTCATCTTCTCTAAGCTTCGGAACTCATTTTCGAGTACTCCATTCCTATTGGCCAAAGCTGACTTGAGCGTCGGAGGGTCCTACCGGAGCCACCCCCCATCGGCTCCAGACGGGACTTTATTTTGCAGGTCCCCGATGGCGACCTCAGTGGCCTCGACTCCAGCGACCTTCGGTGACGATCAGTTTCTGCACCAACAGATTGGCGCTGGAAGAAGGGAATGAACCTTCGAAGTCCCTTGTTCTTAAAGGAGTGCTCGACGACTCTTCTCTTCCCTCTTCGAAAATCTCTCTTTTCTCTTCCGAAGAGGAAATGCCCCTAGGAGAGCTTCTACTCGACGATCGACATCCTACGTGCCAGGTACGTCTGCTTTCGTTGCAGCCCCGGTAGCCTAGGCTCCACCCGAAGCCACCACATATGTAGGCAGTTCAACCTGCTGGATGGGTTCGTGGCCCCGTTGAGGTGATACAGGCCATGCGATAATCTTCGACGGAGACTTTGCCAGAAAAATGGGAGAAACCGGCCTTAAGGAAGAGCATTTGGGCATGCCAATAGGAGAGAAATGGAGAGCAGAAGTTCTTCCACAGAAGCGAAATGAAGTTTGGTGCGAGGAAGATTCTGCGGGAAAGCGAAATAGAGTTTGCCACGAGCAGAAAAGCGGAATGAAGTTCGGTGGTAGCAAGGTCGAACTTCACCTGAAATCTCATCATCGGAATGAAGTTTGGCGCAAGTGAGGCCGAACTCACGCCCAAGTATGACACCAAGGGAACCACCTACGAAGAAGTCACAGAAGGTGGAATGAAGTTCGGGCAAGCAAAGTCGAGCTCGTCGTCAAGGAAGTCCAGACAAAAGCAGCAGAAGAAGTTCTCCCACGGAGGGTCTTGTGGGAAAATAGAATGAATTTCAGTGCAAGTGAGGCCGAACTTCACCTCGAAGCTCGTCATCGAGGAAGGGGCATTAGTCCTCCCGCGGAGGCTTTCGCCGGAAGGCGGAATGAAGTTTGGCGCACACAAGGTCGAAATCTCCCCTCAAACCTCATCATCAGAATGAAGTTTGGCGCAAGTGAGGCGGAACTTCAGCCCGATTATGTCACCAAGGAAGCCCCCTACAAAGATCTCACACAAGGTGAGACGAAGTTCGGCCGAGCTCACAACCGCCCCAGGACAAGCGAGGACTTCCTCTCGAGTATGACTCCAAGGAAGCTCCGACAACTGGGCATAAAGTTCTCCCGCAGGTTTTACAATCTCGAACTCCTTGAGCTCGCCACCAAAGAAGCTCCGACAAAAGGGCGCGAAGAAGCCCTCCCGAAAGGTTTCGCAACTACACCCCATTCTTCTAACTCGAATTCTCAGCGAAGTTAAGAGCCAGCTGCTAAGACCAGAAGATTTACGGTCTTCCCTAAACAAGCACGATCGTACTACATCTACCATCGCGACCACGGCCACGACGCTGAAAAATGCATCCGACTGTGAGACGAAATTGAGGAGCACGTCAGGAAGAAGCGGTTGGAGAAAGTCGGCTAAGGGCGCTGCCGTAACCAGAAACTTCAGGATCGACCGCCTCACAGCATCATCAACGTTACCCCGGAGAGGAGCTTGGTACATCGGCGGTTCGTTGGCTCCCAGCGACAAAGCCAAGAGCTTGCTCCAAATCGAGAAGGCCAGCATGGGATAGAGGAGGTCGTCTGGACGGGACTTACTGTCCGAGGGAGCTCCGAGGAATAACGCCCCGACGACCTCTCAAATGGGGATGTGCTGCCCGTAACTTTCCTTCGGTAAAATTCTTCCCTTCCAATAATGTTATTCCTTGGTGCAGAAACTACGGTAACAGGGGATGGAGCAGTCAAATAGTTACCGTGTTGGAAATTGGCGGGGGACCTCGTGCTAATGAGGGCAGGTCGAGGGAAGCTCAGCCGCAGGAGATAAGATCTCTCTCGAGGAAGGCTCGACTGCAGGAGATAAGATCTCCCCCGAGGGAAGCTCGGTCGTAGGAGATAAGATCTCCTCCGAGCGTGCACTTCGACCTCGACTGTAGGAGATAAGATCTCCCCCGAGGGAAGCTCGGCGCAGGAGATAAGATCGACTCGCAGGAGATAAGATCTCCCTGAGGAAGCTCGACTGCAGAGATAAGATCTCCCGAGGAAAGCTCGGTATAGGAGATAAGATCTCCCCCGAGCGCGCACTTCGACTCGACTGTAGGAGATAAGATCTCCCAAGAAAAGCTCGGCTGCAGGAGATAAGATTCTCTCCGAGCGTGACTTCGATCTCGGCTGTAGGAGATAAGATAGGAAAGCTCGATCGCAGGAGATAAGAATCTCCCCCGAGCACGCACTTCGACCTCGGCCGCAGGAGATAATCTCCCCGAGGGAAGCTCGACGAGGATAAGATCCTCGAGGGATCCGGCTGCAGAGATAAATCCCCGAGCTTCGCGGATAAGATCTCCCCCGAGCGCGCACTCGGACAGGAGAAAAGATCTCGAGGAAGCCGGCTGAGGAGATAAGATCTCCCCCGAGGAAAGCTCGGCTTAGACCGCGCTAAGAGATAAGATCTCCCGCGAGGAGAGGCACGGCTGTAGGAGATAGATCTCCCGAGGAAAGCTTCGACGTAGAGATAAGATCTCGAGGGAAGCTAGAGCAGGAGATTAAGAAGGCTCCTGATATCCCGAGGAAGCTCGACCGCGGCTGTAAGAAAGATCTCCCCCGAGGAAAGGCTGCGGTCACTAGGAGATAAGATCTCCCCTGAGGAAGCTCGGGAGGAGAAAGATCTCCCCCGAGGAAAGGCTCGGCTGCAGGAGATAAGATCTCCTCCGAGCGTGCGCAGCTTTCGACCTCCGAGCATGCACTTCGACCTCGACTGCAGGAAGATCTCCCAGGAAAGCTCGGCGTAGAGATAAGATCCCCCCGAGCGCGCACTTCGACCTCGCCGCAGGAGATAATATCTCCCCAAGGGAAGCTCGTCGTGGAGATAAGATCTCCCCCGAGGCGCACAACTTCTCCCCCGGCTCGTTAAGATAAGATCTCCCGAGCGCGCACTTCGACCTCGGCTGCAGGAGATAAGATCTCCCTCGAGGAAAGCTCGGCCGTAGGGGATAAGATCTCCGAGCGCACTTCGCCTCGGCTGCAGGAGATAAGATCTCCCCCGAGGTGCTCGACTGCAGGAGTAAGATCTCCCCCGAGGAAGGCTCGGCTATAGGAGATAAGATCTCCCCGAGGAAAGCTCGGCCGTAGGAGATAAAGATCTCCCCGAGCGCGCACTTCGACCTCGACTGCAGGAGATAAGATCTCCCCGAGGAAAGCTCGGCCGCAGGAGATAAGATCTCCCCGAGCGCGCACTTCGACCTCGACTGCAGGAGATAAGATCTCTCCCCGAGGAAAGCTCGGCCACAGGAGATAAGATCTCCCCGAGCGCGCACTTCGACCTCGGCTGCTGGAGATAAGATCTCCTCGAAAAAAGCTCGGCCGCAGGAGATAAGATCTCCCCGAGCGCGCACTTCGACCTCGGCCGCAGGAGATAAGATCTCCCGAGGGAATCGGCTGCAGGAGATAAGATCTCCCCCGAGGAAGGCTCGGTGCAGGAGATAAGATCTCCCCCGAGCAAAGCCGAGAGATAAGATCTCTCCCGGAGATAACATCTCGGCTAGAGACCAGAAGATCTCTCCCGAGCAACAACATCGGCTAGAGATAAGATCTCTTCGAGCGACCTAGTCAACCTCGGCTAGAGATAAGATCTCTTCCGAGCGACTGTGGACAACCTCGGTTAGGAACAGGAGGAGAACCTCATCCTAACGCGAGCATCAACCTCGGCTAGAGATAAGATCTTTTCCGAGCGACCGTGACAACCCCGGCTGGAGAGTTTCAGCTTCGGCCTCGGCTGGAGAAAGCAACCATGTGAATCTTGACTGAAGAGCTTCATCTTCGACCTCGGCCAGAGATAAGATCGGAGACAGCCTCGCCCTGAAATCAGATCTCTCCCAAGCGCCCACATCGACCTCAGTTGTAGGAGATAATGTCGCCCCTGAGGAGCGCAACCTCCGACTTCGATCGCAGCGGACGAAGCCCCCCTCAACCTCGGCTGGAGATGGGATCTTCGTCGGGCTTCAACCTCGATATCAACTTCAGTTGGAGGCGAGATCCCCCCGAGCTTCGACTTAGACCAGCACAGAGCTCGGAGGAAGACTTCGGCAGTCACCTTTCCTGCACTCCCTTCCTTCGATTTTCGAACTCGGGAGTGGGGGGGCTAGTGTTGGGGATAAATCCCGCTCCCACCGAAGTCTAGCTCGACGCTCAGCCTAATGCAACCTGTAGCCGCGGAAGTGCTTCGACGGACGGATCTCAGCCGAACTCCTACAGCCGGCCGAACTGCCTAGCGGCCGAGCTCCTTGAACTCCACAGCGGCCAAGCCTCAATCGAAGTCCAACAGCCAGCCGAACTCTCCAAACGGCCGAGCTTCGAATTCCCAGCGGCCGAACTCCTCAGTTGACGAGCCTCAGTCGAAGTCCAACATTCGGCCAAACTCCCCAACGGTCGAGCTTCGGAGTCCCAACGGCCGAACTCCTCAGCGAATGAGCCTTAGCTGCGTACCTCCAGCCAGACGCCTATGGGAGCCGAACTCCCTCCAAGCTTCGTCTTCAGAAGCCCGAACTCCTCCGAAATGGGCGCACGACGAAGGCCTTCAATCCTTCATTCGGCTGGCTTTGCGACCATCACCATCAGTCCGCCCCAAGCTCTACAGCCATCACCATCAGTCTACCGCGAGTGATAGCGACCTGCTATGAGGCAGCAATGGCTGTCACCATCAACCCGTCGCACACGGCACCTTTCTGTGAGACTGGCTCCGTCGAACCTTGAGCGGCCCGCCCGCTAGCATGTGAGACTGGCTCCGTCGAACCTCGAGCAGCCCGCCCACCAGCACGCGGCTGCAGCCGTCACCATCAAGCTCCGCTATAAAAAGGATCCTTCCAGATATGCTAACTCTAATCTGTTTGATCTCTAAGCTCTCCTCTTCTTCTCTAAGCTCCGGAACTCATTCCCGAGCACTCCATTCCTGTTGGCCAGAGCTGACTTGAGCGTCGGAGGGTCCTGCTGGAGCCACTCCCACTGACTCCGGACGGGACTTTGTTTTGCAGGTCTCCGGTGGCGACCTCAGCGGCCTCGACTCCAGCGACCTCCGGCGACGATCAGTTTCTGCATCAACAGATATTAATCATAAATTTTTCATCATGATCAAATTATTCTATTACCTAATATTATGCATCAATTTTATTTAGATTTATGATCAAAATTTGAATTAAATAAATTTAAAAATAAAATTATTTTAATATCTTAAATTTAATTTAGAAAAAAAATTAAAAGTTTTTTTAATTTAAAATTTTTATATAATTAATTTTGTTATAAAATATCTTGGAGATATATCTTGCAGTTGATGCGGACGTGCAGCGGGTGTTTTGTATCATGGAGCTAGAGCTCAATAGTTTTTGATGGCTACCCTATCGTTCACTTGGATGACTATGAAACAGGACGGGTCATATATCCATGACACATCATTTTCTAATGTTTAACGGTGAGGCGGTCTTATACGATAGTGTTCTCCAGCAGTCGATGTATAAAAATCTCCATCACTCAGCCAGCCAAAATATTGACGACGCAGTCCTGTGATGGGAAGGTCAGGTCCATGTGGCGCCAAGACAAAAATCTTACCATATCTAAAAAAGAATAGAGAAAATTTGAAGCAATTAAAGCAAAGTATGTGTTGCCCTTTTCGTAGACGTATGATAGGATGTAAGGATAGTACTTTATAAATTTTATTATTATTATTTTATTAATTAATTTTGAAAATACGATAGTTCGAATCTTATTTCTAAATTTATTACTTCAAGTAACGATTCTTTTAGACCAAATGGCGAGTTCAAACTTGTCAGCCCAATTTTTTTAAAAATTTCTAAATGAAGGGCAAGAAAAGAAGGGGTCGTGGATGTCGTGAGAGATGGAAAACACGAGTAGAGGATCTATGCACAGAGTGGGGTGGGGGTGCATGGACGGTAGCGACGGACGAATATCGTGGGGTGGTAGGGATGCTAATTAGGACCAAAAATAAATCGGATTAATAAAAATTAAATTAAAAAATTATTAATTTAAATTTAAATTATTTATTAAATAAATCAAAAATTTAAATTTAAATTTAATATAATTTATTTATTAAATAAATTAAATAGGTAGAATATGTTGGATTAAGTATGTTAGAAATAGATTAATCAGATTTTAAATAGATTAAATAGATTTTAAATTGATAAAATATATTAAATTAATTAAATAAATTATTTAATTTAATTTAATCTAAATATTAAATAGATTAAATAAATTAAATTTTTAAAATATAAATTTGATCTAAATATTAAATTGATTAAATGGATTAATATATTTATGAAATAAATGCGTTAAGCTTAAATGTAAATATGTTTATGATGGATTGACCATGGATCGAATTAGTAGGTTGGATGATATTATGCTAGTCCTAAACCATAGGGGGTGAGTTTTTTTTTGGGTTTAGCAATTGGAGGAGGAAGTGGGGTGCGGAGATGGTGGTGACATGTATTTGGAGGGGTGCGGGTGCGGAGGAGGAGAGTTTTTTTTTTTTTTTTTTTTTTTGATGGATGAAGGAGAAGGGAGGCGTGGAGGCGGTGGTGACTGGTGGGGATCCGATGGGAGGGGGTGAGGGTGGTGGTATCGGGTGAGAAATCGATTGTGCTGCTGTAGGAGAAGGTGCACAGGAGGGAGGGGAGGAGTTTTTTTTTTTTTTTTTTGCTGATAGAGGAGGAGGGGGAGAAGCTACGAGGGATGGTGGTGATGGGTGGGAACTTGCCCAAGCCGGAGGGGTGGGATTGCATAACACGGGGAAAGGGGCGCGAGCAGAGCGGGCATGCGATGGCTGGGAGAATTATTTTTTCTATATTATGGATGAAGAAAGGAGAGGATGACGGAGGTAAGGAGTGGTGGTGAGGGATGCGGACCAATGGGTGCGATAGAGGGGCGCCGCGGGAGATGACGGCGGTCCTCCTTCTTTTGCCCTTCATTCGTGAATTAAAAAAAAAAATTTCGTATAAAATCGTTGATTAGACCGACAAATTTACTTTTAGTAAACACGACAATGCCAAGATATATATGTGAAATCGCCGATTCAACTAGCAATTTCAATATGGATGATAATTTAAAATATAAATAAAAAAATATTTTTAAAAATAAAAAAATAAAAAATAAAAAAAATTATACATAAAACAAATTCATACTTTACAAGTAATAGTCGCCATAGGATAAAATTTAACTATGATCGGAAAGGTCAGATTGATCATGTGCCGAGACAAAAATTTTAGCATATCTTAAAAAAATTAAAAAATTGAAGCAATTAAGGCAAAGTATGTATTGTCGCTTTTCTAGAGGTGTAATAGGATATAAGAGTAGTGGAACATGCTAGCAACAGTTGCTATGCGACACAAAATAACTATGATCCGGAAAGTCGGTTCACCTCGTGCCAAGCCAAAATCTTAGCATATCTTAAAAAAAAAAATAAAGAAAGTTTGAGGCAATTAAAACAAAGTACGTGTTCATAAAAAATGTCTAGCAAAATAAATAAAAAAAATCTAAATAATCTTCTGACAACAAATGGTTGCAAAGCATTTATAGGTGGAGAAACGCTATTAGCCGATGGTCTGGCGTGAGAAGCAAAGCACATCCATATTTCTGATTTGAAATCAATCAAGCAAGAAACCCACAAAGGCAGCCTTATAAATTTAAAGGAAAGGTAGATTGATACGACTAACCAGCACTGTATGCTAGTGCCTGATGCAACAATACCATACAGCACAACTTCAAACGCTCTCACATTACTCTATATAATAAAAGAAGCAAATAAATAAAATCTGCAACTGATGGAGGCATTATAATAATTATAATATTATAAAAATAATATTATTAATATTATTTTTAGCCTCTAGTGACGTTTAAAAGCATTATCAATTACTTTCATGACGCCACCACAAATGCATATGTCGACGGTTCCTATAAGCATCGCCATTTAGCGATGCTTCTAAACATCATAAGTATTATTTTTGATGATGCATCTTTATGATATTTTTAGGCATTAGTAATTATTGTTATTTGAATATGTTAGTTATAGAAGCTGCGCAATCGGTTTCATATAAAGATATTGAAGTGACCTATAAAATAAAATTTAAATCAAAAAATTCAACTCCAGCGAAAATTCTCTGATGCTCAAATCAACAGAGAATGAAAAAAAACAATGGATTCTCTGAGAATGATTACTTGCTTACTTGGATCCTTAGGATTTATGATATTTATAGGATAAATATCTTGCAAACATTACGTTGTTCTGCTAATCTTGTACTGTTGATCATATCATTTTGATATTACAGCTGCTTTCTTAGAATGTAGACTAGCATAATTTGGATGTCTTATCTATTTTCACGAAATTAGACGGAGTGGATAAAAATTTCATTATGACTGGATTACAGCTGGATCCTGCTTATCTTCAAAAAGAATTGTCATGCATACTGAAGAGTTTTTCATCTGAGATGGTTTAGAGGGCTTGAGAGCTGGACGAATTATTGTTAAAGAAAACAGCTCGATAATCGGTTCATCACTCAGGTCAAAGAGTATGAGAATAATCTCTTTGCTTCGGTGCATTGATACCTCTATGCTAGTTCAAGATATTATGTTACTGCTGTAATATCAACTATTTTTTTAATAAAAAATAAATAATTGTGAAAAGCATATGGTGCCTATAGTCTTGGACCTCGATGGTGCAAATTGGTCAGAATTGCAATATTGATCATTGTTGTAGTAAGGCTTTAGATCATTGGAGAGGACTCATGCTGGAGATATGGATTGGGTTGAATCGACGTGGATCACGAACCAACCTGCAAAAAAGTTTCAAGAACCAATGAGATATCCTTCGATTTAGAACCTTTCGATACCTAAGTCAGTTGAAGCCTTGAGAATAGAAAATGGAAATGAAAGGTTAGAAGGCAAAAAAAAGGATTTGAGTAGAGGAGGGTTCGATCTTTCTTTAGTAAAAAAGTGGAGAGCAGATTTTAGCAAAGTTTTGACTCTGTGAATTAAAATTTACCTCCCAGAAGAGTAACCTGCCCCTCTATTTATAGAAAAATTTATTTAGACCTTAAAAAAAATTATTAGACCATTAATTTGTTATAACAGAATGACCAGCTGGACAATAGCTATAAGTCATTCACCCGAGTGGTAATTAGCTATAATATGGTTGTAGGATAGCTTCGATTTGATTGGAGAATAGCTGGTGCTCAATCAGTCTCTGCTTGTGTCGAGGTCGGTGTTTTACCGACCTCACTAGTATGGCTAGATTGGTATTTGACCGATCTCGGCAAGATAGAGTTGGATGATATTTTTTCTTACTGTATTTACGATGTCAGCTTTTTACCGATCTCGACATGATAGAACTGGTAGTAAGGATAAAGTAAATTCGATCTTAGGCTCAGCTATTGAGCATATTGCTGTCACTGTTGAGATCGATATAAATTCGATCTTCAATGAAAAGGTTGTCGACAGGAAGGTGAGCCATTGATTTTTAGGATGGTGAATTACTGTAAAGAAAAAATCAGATTTTTCGGATCAGATTCGTTCAAATCTGATTAGATCGAGAGGTATATTTCAAAATTTTTTTCTTAGATCCAAATTAGATCTGACACTTTTCAGATCTGATTTTAGAATATGATAAATAAAAAAATTAAATTAAATTAAATCTAAATTAATGTTATCTTGTTTAGATAATCTGATTATCCTGTGATGATCTTGTTGCTTTCTTGAGGTTCTGGAAGTAGCGACGCAATTGCTTGGCCTCTACCGGTATCCATTCGGGCAGGATCTGAAGATCTTCTTCTTCTCTTTCTTTTCTCCAAAAATCAGATCTAAATCTAATTTTGAAGATCTTCAAAACTTTTTTTGAAGATGTGCTGTTGTCTCTTGTAGCAGGGCTGCCTTCTTGTTTTCCTGTTGCCTTTAGATTGCCTGAATCGCACCAAACTCGTGCCCAACTGCTTTTGGGTGTGGAGAGTAGAGAGAAGACCAGTAGATGGGATGGAGAAAGAGAGGGAGAGAGGTTGTGGTGTTGGCAAAAGACTAGCTCTCTCAAAGTTGGTGCAAATAGGGTTTATATAGATCCTATCTGCACCCTGCAGTGCTACATCATCCCAACCAATCACGGCCTTTTGTGCAATCAGATCTAAATCTGACTGATGGAATGACATCATCTGATCCAATCAGATTAGAGTCTCTCTCAAACCATCTTAGATGGCACTAAGACTGATCAAAGAAGAATCTTTGGCGCCACCTAAGTTGAATCCATCAAGCAACCTGGAGTCCCATCCGTATGGAACTTCCAGTATTTATCCACATGGGGTGCACACCATCCTAGCAGTGCACCCTCCATCTACCTATCAAATGGCAGGTGGACTTGATCAATAAGTCTCTCCTATGGGTGCATGATACATGGGCAGATGTCCAAGGGTCAAAGGTCAATGTTTGACCAAATTCAAAGGACAAGAATTAGCAGGTGATGAAAAATGGTAGGTGTTGTCTCAAATTTATCTTATAAATTAAGGCAACTCTTTTCTAACCTAGACAAGCTTTAATTAGATCAAGTAAAGATACCTGAGTGAGCACAAATATATTTGGCTCAGTCGAGATAACTTTTAATGATAGAAAAAGGAGAACGTTAGGTTCAATCATGTGCTAGCATGATTTTCTTGAACCTAATTGAATCTAATTCAAATCAATTGAACTGGATTAGTCTAATTGATGATATCCAGATCCAAATTCTTATTTTGTGATCCAGTTAAGTTCAGTTCTGTATGGTAATGGGATATGTCATGATCTTCATCATCGACATCATCAAAACTCCTTTCGATGGATCAGAACTCTTCTGATTCAGACAACTAGAATGATCGATCATCTAAATCATTCTAATTACTTTCAAAATCCACCAGTGACACCTAGCAGTATATGGTGGTAACCCATCAAAATTGAAAACAAACCTCTCGGTGTAGCTACTTGTGTGATTAAGTTCTTCTATTTTGAGCCTTAATCAGATTAGGGTTAAGGTGAACTCGTCAAATCCTATTTTCTATCATATGATTTAATCATTCGATTCAAATTCGATGTGAAAACCTTAATAGAAATTTTTTCTATTATTTCACATTCTGCCATAGCCATGGGCTTATGGACTTGATTCTCTTGATCATCATAGGGTTGGTCCTCTTCTACCGAGGTAGATAGATTTTCTCTTGGTGCAATCCAATTCCTATAATGAACATGTTATAGCCAACATATACCTCAGAATTTTGAATGGCTAGGAGATCGACTTATGGTATAGTTAAATTATAACATCCTCAAGATGAACTGCCGATGCACCTCAGATTAAAGAACCAGACACACCACTACAGCTTCGAGTCAGTCATCGATGAGAAGGTAGACTTTTTTATGACTACTCGAGGTGGTCACGCTCAGTGCTTTCATTCTCTAATGAGTATCTGTACTCTCGCTCTGGTGTCTCCATACGGTAGACTTAAGACTCATCTACTATAAAGAAGCGATTGTACACTAATCTTTCAGATCAATCACCATCCTCAAGGTGATCCTACGGTTAGGAGCATTTTATGAGTTAATAATGAAAATTCTTATCTTAAATTTTCAACTCTTGAAAATAAAAATTATCATTATCATTAACTCAAGGAATGTATCATAGACACTAAATATACATATGTGATAGAAAATAATCTATTTTATTATTTATAGTCAAAATTATAATTTTATTTTTAGAAGTGCATTATAAGTGTCAGCCAATTCTGGCTTCTAGAGCATACATATCTAACATACTGATCTCATCCTATATGAGCCATTGGAGGTTGATTGAAGATCGTTCTTGATTTATAGTGACTCAATCCAAATATCATTAAGGATGGTGATTTATCGGTCTGGCTGGTATGGTTGGTATATTATCGATCTTAAGCTACTGTTAGAGTAACATACCCTACTTGACCTTAGTTTGGATTAATTTGAGTTCCAGATTGATATTTTACTAATTTGAAACTAATATTCGTTATCATATTTTTTATTAGTTATCTGGATCGATAATTTCTTTGATGCTATCACCTAGCCAGTGATGATTGTCTGTACCAACACTTGCCCTCCAATTTTCTGACTTGGAGTGAAATTCTCTTTGACAAGTGTAGAAAATTATTTCCAAAAGGCATTTTTTAATTTTTCCCATTGAGAACTGCGTTGTGCGACCGTTAGATTTAACTTTTTAATTATTTAAAATGACATGCCGCCTCACTTGAAGAAATTCCATCGTGTTTGTTATACTTCGCATTTAAGGAAGCATGGGAGAGCGGAAAATCATTATTGGTTATCTTGTTGTAACCCAAACGACATGGGGCACGTGTCATTCTTCCATTAATCAGTTGATTTGTCATGCGGATTGCACTGACATGGCTTGATCAGAATGGGGTATGCTGAAATGGCTTTTTTGCAATCATTCTGGATTGTTGACAAGTGGATCAAATCTAATAGTAGGTGGATTGATTTGGGCCATTGCTCCTTTCTATATATAGGGTGGTGTCCGTTCCAATATCATTCTGCTACTCTTTTTAGTATGGAGATTCTGTGACTAAGATTTCAGAAGCTTTCTTGTATCCAGGCGGCTAGAGAAGAGGACCATTTCAGTGATTACTGAAGTTAAGGAGAGCTACTAGAGCCAGAAGAGAAGGCCTTCTTTTCCCTAGGTAGAACTTTCTTTCTTGCTTCTTAGGCTTAGAGTGTTTTTTTTGCTTAGGTTTTTTTCTCTTTCATTGTTGTCTTTCCCCACTCAGTCTTCCTTTATCTTCCTTACTTTTCTTTTCTCTTTTGACCATGTCTTCTCAAGAGAACACTTCTTTCGGTGGTAGTAGGAGGGGAGAGGTGGTCTCGAATGACTAGAAAATCTGATCGATCTAGCCTCGACTTGAGCTTGAGGTGGGTGATCCATCTCAGACAATCGTCGAGGCTAGTATTTTCGATAATTATGGTTCAAAATCTCCGGTAAGAAAATTTTTGGACTATTTTGGTCCAAGCATTGAGCCCTTTATCCTAATCGATGCCGATCTAAAGAAGCTTAGAAAGAAGTATTTTATCTCTGAGAACTTTCAACTGATAGCTCCTAGTTTGAGTGATCATGTCACACAGCCTCCTGAAGATTGTGTGGTATTCTATGATAAAGCATCCTGATCTGGGTTGTGTTTTTCCTTGCATCTTTTCATTTGTAATGTTTTGGACTTCTATAGACCACATCCAACCCAAGTCACTCCCAATGCCATTAGTATCATCTTGATTTTCATCATCTACTATAGCTTTACTTCCATAGGACTTAGGATTTTCCTCTTCAGGATACTATTCGTTCTAAAAAAGCATTCAACAGAGAAGGATTGGTGGTATTTTTCACTTTGATCTTACTGTAAATTTAGTCCTTCCCTTTTTTCTTCTATTCATGACTGAAAGAGTCGTTTCTTTTTTGTTTCTTTTGACATCTCTTGGGGTTTCAGTTATAATTGGGATAAACCCCAGCTCAATTGGAACTCCAATAACCAAGTTTTATTCAGGATAAAGAAGCTTTTAAAGAGCTACTGGGTATGAAGATACCCAAGCTTAGCCAGCTGATGATGTGTCAATCATTATTCAACTCCGACATTAGCCAGATCTCTTCCTAGGATGAATCTATCGTTAGGTTTCTTCTAAGTTTTTATATGTGTATTTTTCTGATTAGTATATCTCCTTTTATTGTGATAGCACTCATGAGGTTCGATCCTAAGAGGTTGGCAAAGTAGAAAAAAAGAAAATAGGAGCCTTCCAGCCTTCCTCCTGCGAAGAGGGAAAAGGAGGAAAAAGTTGCCATGTCTACATCGGCATTCCCCCAATCTGCCCTAGTTTCTACTTTAGGGATATTAGTGATTAATGCAGCTTTTATCATTATAGTCCCTACACCCACATCATCTCCGATGTCTCGAGAGTATCGGCAGTCTACCGAGGTGGTTCGATCACCTCCCAAGGAGTCAATGGTCCATCCGAAGTCGGGCTCATCTTTTATACTGCCGAGGTCTAGTCTATCAACTGCACTGACCTTGGCATATGCTTGCCAGTCTTGACCCATCAGAGGGTCGATAGTTCCTAAGATTGACCCATCATTGACCTCCACCGACAAGATTGACCTTGCCCAAGCTTTCCTGCAAGATACACCAAGGCTTGGCAGGGACCTGCTGTGCACCATGATGCCGTAAAGGGACTTGAACTCCTATAGGAGAGACCTCGGGTTGGAGGAGCTGGTCAACTATGGCTTCAGTAGCATTTTGAATGTAAGATTTTCTTTCTCTCTCTCTCTCTCTCTCTCTCTCTCTTTCTTTCTTTATTTTGATGTCGGTTATTTACCGATCTGACATTATTCTTTTTATTTTATTACTCTGCCATATTTTTTAGATTGATCACCGAACATATGGCATAGTTTTTTGAGAATAAGAAGGTTATGAAGGAGGTATTGTAGTCCACAAAGGACTGCAAGAAGGCAGCGGAAGAGAAAGCCGTAAAGAAGGCCAAGGTTGCCAAGGAGTTAAAGAAGCAGCGCTAGGAGAAATTCACCATCATAAAAGAGAAAAATAAGATCTTGATGGATCACCAAAGGAAAGCCAATGAAGGAAAGAAGAGGCTGCTAGAGCTGCAGTAGATCTTTAAGTTTTGGAGACCATGGTAAAGAAGCTGAAGGAGATGGGGTCCTCTAGGGATGACACAGTGGCTGCTCGGGATAAGGCCCTCTTAGTTTACTAGAGGGATGTGGACCAATTGAAGGGCACTGCTGATAGAGCTGTAGAGGATTATAAATCTTCCAAAGCTTTTCAAGAGAAGATCATGGAGGCTTTGGGAGAAGTCTTTGACTATGGTTCAATAATTGCAAGAGCCTGGTCGGAAAGCTTTTTCCTGAATTGGACCTAAGTGGTGTTACCTAGGCGGCTTTCCACTGATGTCAGAGATAATTGCCTAGCCAACATCGGATGTGGCCCCTCCTGCAGATGCACCTCAGTCTGCTCCCAAGGTAGTTTCTCCATAGCTCTCCCCTGCTCCTGCCGAGACCCTAGCTATCGAGATCATATTGGTGGAGTCCCCAACCGGTGACCATGCTGCTGCTCCTATACAAGCTCTTCAGGCGGATACCTGATTTTTGTAGCTTTTTCTTTTCTTTTCTTTTGTTAACTATCTTTTGTATCAGCCTAGTTTGGAATTTTTATATATATTTTTTAAATAATGAAAGCTTTTCTCGGATTTATCTTTGTATTTGCTTATGATGTCGGATATTTCTGATCTAGTATTGCCCGATGTGGGCCAAAATAATTTTTATTCAAAATCTTCTAAGTTATATATAATAGATAACAATTGACCTTTAATCAAGTTCATATCGGTTGACCTCGATCGAGTCATGATGTGAATTATCTTAGCAAGTGTGATGAAATCATATGTTCAACTAGAAGTTGAACTTTCAACTTGAATAGGGTTGAAGTTTAGGGGTACCTCCCCTCGAATTTGGGATCGACGGATTAGTTTTCCCTTTCATCTGACAGGAGTTTAGCTAGCTACTTTCTAATTGCTTTTCTTTTTTTAAAAGGTTCTAGAATGTGTTTATGGTAACTGAGTAGCCAACTTTTTGTTAGACATATGTGCCCTAAAAGTCAGAATTGGCTGACACTTGTAATACACTTCTAGGGGCAAAATTATAATTTTAACTATAATCAATAAAATAAATTATTTTCTATCACATATGTATATTTAGTGTTTGTGATACATCCTTTGAGTTAATGATAATGATAATTCATATTTTCAAGAGTTGAAAATTTAAGACATGAATAATCATTATTAACTCATAAAATGCTCCCGACCATAGGATCATCATGAGGATGGTGATTGATCCGGAAGGTTGGTGTACAATCGCTTCTCTTTAGTAGATGAGTCTTGAGTCTACGGTGTGGAGACATCGGAGCAAGAGTATAGGTACTCGTTAGAGAATGAGGGCACTGAGCGTGACCACCTCGAGTAGTCATTAGGAAGTCTACCTTCTCGTCAATGACTGACTCGATGCTGCAGTAGTGTGTCTGGTTCTTTGACCTGAGGTGCATCGACAGTTCACCTTGAGGGTGTTATAGTTTGACTACACCATAACTCGATCTCCTAGCCATTCGAAATCCTGAGGTGTATGTTGGCTATAGCATGTTCATTGTAGGAACTGGATTGCATCAAGATGGAATCTATCTACCTCGGTGGTAGAGGAGCAGCCCTATGATGATCATGAGAATCAAGTCCAGAAGCCCATGGCCATGGCAGAGTGAAATAATAGAAAGAGTTTCTATTTAGATTTTCACATCAGGACTTGAATCGAATGATTACATCATATGATAGAAACTAGGGTTTGACGAGTTCACCTTAACCCTAATCTGATCGGGGCTCAAGATAGAAGAACTTAATCACACAGGTAGCTGCACCAAGAGGTTCGCATTCAGCTCTGATGGGTTGCCACCATATACTGCTAGGTGTCACTGGTGGATTTTGGGAGCAATTAGAATGATTTAGATGATCGATCATTCTAGCTGTTCGAATCAGAAGAGTTCTGATCCATCGAAAGGAGTTTCGATGATGTCGATGATAGAGATCATGACATATCCCATTACCATACAGAACTGAACCTAACTGGATCACACAAATAAGGGTTTGAATCTGGTGATCATCAATTGAACTGATCCAGTTCAATTGATCTGAATGAGATTCAATTAGGTTCAAGAAAATCATGCTAGCACTCGATTGAACCTAACATTCTTCTTTTACTATCATAAATAGTTATCCTGACTGAGCCAAAGGAGTTTGTGCTCGATCAGAGGCCTTCACTTGGTCTGACTGGAGCCTGTCCAGATCAAAAAAAGATTGTCTTATTTTGTAAGATAATACCTACCATTTTTGATCACCTGCCATTTCTCATCCTTTGACTTTGGTCAAAAGTTGACCTTTGACTGGTCAAATGTTGACCATTGATACTTTGACTTCTGTCCATGTGTCATGCACCTATTGGAGAGCTGGTGGGGGCTTGTCCCCTTGCCAGAACCTGGCAAGGAGGAGGGCGCATGCCAAGGATGGCGTGCGCCCAAGTTTGAGGCATCCAGGAGTTTCTGTTGGATAGGAACTCTATCTCCTTATTGGATTTCGATTAGACTCTTCCTAAGAACCAACTTTGACTGGTCTTAGGCACCATCTAAGGATGAATCCAAGGGACTCTATTCCCACCAATCAGATTTAGATCTGATTTCACAAAGGATTGTGATTGGTTGGGAAGAAGAGGAGTTGGATCATGCATAGTCTATAAATAAGACCCTGCGCCCAACTCAAAAATATATGAAAAATTCTCCGCACCCCAAGGCTACCTCTCTCCTTCTCCTCCATGCCAAGTTCATCTTCACCCTCTCCTCTCCATGCCTAAAGTAGTTTGGGATCAAAGTTGGTGCAATCTAGATGAGAGAAAGGCGACAGAAAGCTAGAAGGCTGCGTTGCTGCAAAGGACAACTGCTGATCTTCAAAAGCTATTTTGAAGATCCTTTAAATTAGATTCAGATCTAATTTTTAAAGATGTGATAGAAAAAAAGAGAATCTCCAGATCCAGCCCGAGTGGATATCGGTCGAGGTCAGGCACTTGCGTGGCTAGATCCAGAACCTTTCGCTGCTTACAGGATCATCAATGGATAATAGGATTATCCTACATCAAGATAAATTAAATATAATTTAATTTATCTATATTTTATTTTAATTATTAAAATAATAAAAATTAGATTTAAAATATTCTAGATCTGATTCAGATTAAAGAGAAAAAAATTTTGAAAATATATCTCTTGATCCGATCAGATCTGAACGAACTTGATCCAAAAAATCAGGATTTTCCTTCAACTGGTATCAGAGCCAGGTTCTAAAGTATTTAGATCTAATTTTAAATTTATTTTAATTAAAAAATAAGTAATTTTAGATGTCACATGAGATGTGATCAGATCTGAAATCAAAAAAATTAAAATTAAATGATTTGGATCTAAGATTAGAAAATATGCATGACTAGTTCTAAAATAGAATAGTTCTATAGAATAGTCTTGCATGTTTATAATTTAATTTGATTAAATTATATTTTAAATCTATTTATTTACTATTTTTTAATATTATAATTATTATAATAATATCTAAAAAATAGTAAATAAAAATTATTTAATTTTAACATCATATGAGATATGATTGATGCATGTCTAGACTAGTTGTAGAATAGTTCTACATAGTTATCTAGATTAGAATTTATTTTGATAAGATTAATTTAAATCTAATTTTTTAGATTATTATGAGATAATTTAGATCTGAAAACATGCATGATTCGATACATGAGATGTATGCAAAATATGCCATGATTAGATCTAATTTGTATATGAGATATATGATATAGATCTAAAACTATTTTGTAGTATTACATGTTCCTGATTAAGGCGTTCCTCTTGGCCGTCCGGTCATAAGAATGAAGAAAGATTTAAAGGCCCTCTCCTCCCATCCGATGGGGTATTCTTATGACGTGTAGGGGTGCTGCGTGTTCGTCCTTAATCAGAAATCCAAAACTTACTTTCTGCAAAATCCCTAGATCCTGAAATCCTAGGATTTATTATGCATATTTTATTTATGAATCCTACTTAATTAAGAATTAAGATTATGAAATATTAATTAGATCTAAAATTAAGAATTTCAGATCTAAGACATATTCATAATACTGGGTTCGGGCTTGGGTAGCTCAATTAGGTCTAAGCGGTTGATCAAACTGAATCAAGAGTTGGTTAGATGGGATCAACAATGCTTAAATTGACCAAGCCTAATAGGATTAAGTCTGGGTCAAGATCGAGTCACGATCAAGCAAGACCTAATTAGGCTCAGAGGTTAGAGTCTGGATTGTAGGCTAACCCAATTGGTTCTGGCTCAATAATTTGGTGTCTAAGGTAAGTTTGGCACATACGACCGACTGGTTTTTAATTGGGAAGCTACTCGATCCTGAATGCATTCTTGTACGAGTTAATGGCATATTCCTTCCATCGATCTCACTTACCTAGCCATATCTGTTGACTCAGTTCTGATTTGAGGTGGTCAATAATCCGAGCTAACCCATGCCACTAGGTTAGTCATAATTGTTATGACTATGACAAGTCTAGTTTAATGAGACCTGAATCAATTCTCCCTAAGAAAAGATTAAGTCTGAGGTCTTCCACCATTATAGATGTGCGGGCCTTTCCCAGGGTTGATTGTTCTCGACTGGATATAGTGGCTCAGTTGCACCGGAAAGATGCAACCATGTCTATTAGGCATTGGATGCTATGGGCTGGAGGATGAGTTGGGCTCAATATTCTGGATACGGTGAGAGACTCAATTAGGAAATCCAGTCTGTGCAAATGGTGGGTCTGACTTAACTAAGGAGTGGATCAATATTTCAGGATACGGTGAGATTCATGAATTAGAGACCAAGTTTGGGTGCACCATGATTAGAGAATCATTGAACAAGAGTTGTTCACTCATTGGCTAATCCATCATCAATAACTGTTAGGTGAGGTGATGAGTTAGTTGGTGAGACCGCACCACCCACTAGAAATCATTAATCATGGAGATTTTTGCATCTCTACAGAGAGAGTGTAGGGATCCAAAAAAATAGTGGAAGCTAATTTATTTAAAAATAAAATCTCTAAATAAATTGATCAAGTCATAATTACAGTATCTAACTAGAATCTTTACTCTCTATAGAAAAATGTCTGCGTCCAACCCATTAGCACGTATCCTGGACACACATAGACTGACCAGACCCAATTATAAAGATTGGCTCAGAAACTACAAAATCATTTTGAATTTTGAGAAGTTAACTCATGTATTGGACCAAGATCCTTCTACCTTATCAGTCCGTCCATCTGCTGAACAGAGAGTGTCTCTAACAAAATGGATAGATGAAGATAATAAGGCCAGATATTATATGTTGGGCTCGATGTCTGATGAGCTCCAGTGCCAACATGAAGATATCGGGACTGCTCGTCAAATGTTGGCTCACCTGCAAGAGATGTTTGGTGAATAGAGTTGCGCAGCCAAGTATCAAGTCATGAAATAACTTTTTAAGGCTAAGATGCGTGATGGGCAGTCAGTCCAAAATCACTATCTGAAGATGATTAAGGACTTGAAAGAGCTTGAGAAGCTCGGTGTGAAGTTAGACTTGGATCTGCAGAATGATATTATTCTGCAATCTTTGACTGATGCATATGGGAAATTCATCATGAATTACCACATGCATAAACTTCAAAATTTCTTGGCCAAATTAATGAACATGCTGATCACCGCCAAGCTTTTTATGAAAGGTTCTAAAGGCTCAGTTCTTGCTATGGAACGAACTTCTTCCAAAAGAAAGTCTTCTAAAAAGAAAAAAAAGTCTGTGAAAAAGCAGAAGGTGGAAGGAGGAAAGAAGAAGAAGACATAATCGAAGAAGAAGGTCGCTGTCAAAGAAAAGTATTTCCATTGCAACAATGATGACCACTGAAAGCAGAATTGCTCTACTTACCTACCACCCTGAAGAACAAGAAGGAAGGTCCTTCTGGAGGTATGCTCGTTATTGAGTCTAATCTTATGATTTCTTCTGCATCTAGTTGGGTGCTTGACTCTGATTCTAGTACTCATCTGTGCACTTCCATGCAGGATCTTGAGGATAGCAGAAGACTGAGGGATGGAGACATGATTCTACGCATCGGTAATGAAGCAAAAGTTGCTGCAGTGGTGGTGGAAATATATCCTCTTCAATTACCATCTGATTTAGACTTAGTTTTGAAAGACTGTTATTTTATGCCTGCAGCTAGCAGGAATTTGAGTTCTGTTTCATACTTAGCACTAGAAGGCTATGTGATTACCTTCTTTAAGGACCATTGTAACATTCTTTATGAAAAAAATAAAATTACAAATGATTTTCTTATTAACGATCTTTATCAGCTACATATTGATGTATCTGTTCTAACTATCGAGCAAAATATGAATGCCAAATGACCTAGGGATAGTCCAAATGATAGGTATCTATGGCACCTGAGATTAGGTCATATAGCAGAAGATAGGATCAACAAATTGGAGAAAAATGGGCTATTGAGTCCATTGACTTTTGAGTCATATCCAACTTGTGAATCTTGTCTTCAAGGCAAAATGACTAAACTCTCTTTTGTAGGACATGGGGAAAGGGCCACAGATCTCCTTGCCCTAGTACATACTGATGTGTGCGGCCCATTTGATGTGCCGGCTAGAGGCAATTTTGTCTACTTCATTATCTTTATCGATGATCTGTCTAGGTATGGGTATGTGTATCTTATGAGACATAAGTCTGAAGCTTTTGAAAAGTTCAAAGAATTCAGACATGAAGTAGAAAAATAAACTAAAAAACTCCATTAAGGTTCTTCGATCAGATCGAGGAGGTGAATATCCTTAGCCGAAAATTCCTAGACTATCTTAAGGAAAATGGCATAGTCTCTCAATGGACTCCACCAGGAACACCTCAACTCAATGGGGTTTCAGAATGGAGAAATTAACTTTATTGGATATGGTCCGATCCATGATGAGCTTCACAGACCTTCCTAATTTTTTTTGGGGACACTCATTGTTAACTTCAATTTATCTACTGAATAGGGTTTTTTCTAAAACCATTCCTACCACACCGTATGAGATATGGCATGGTAAGAAACCAAGTCTGAGTCATCTCAGAATTTGGGGTTGTCCGGCTCATGTCAAAAGACAACAAGCGAACAAGTTAGAGTTTAGGTCCTTCAGAGCTCGATTCATAGGATATCCTAAAGAGTCATTAGGATACTATTTCTACATTCCAGAAGACCATAATGTGATTGTGAGTCGACATGCCATCTTTCTTGAAAAATAGTTTATTCAAGATAGCGGCATTGGAAAATAGATTAAGCTTGATGAGAAAGTCTCACAAGTACAACGAGCTAAGGACCAATTGGAACCAAATCAGGTTGAGCCAATAAGAACACTACCTCCTCCACCTCATAGATCGGAAAGAGTTTTCCATCTCCCTAAAAGATACTTAGGTATTATTTCAGAGAAAGTAGAGGAAATGTTCCTCGTAGGTAATGGTGCTCATGGTGATGATTCCAAAACCTACAACAAGGCGATATCAGATATCGACTTCGAGAAATGGCTAGAGGCAATGCAGTCAGAAATTGACTCGATGCACTCAAACCAAGTCTGGACCTTGGTAGATCCACCAGAAGGTATAGTACCTATTGGGTGTAAATGGATCTTCAAGAGAAAGATTGGTGCAGATGGAATGTGGAGACATTCAAGGCTAGACTAGTGGCAAAAGGTTATAGTCAATGCGAAGGCATTGACTATCAGGATACCTTTTTCCCAGTGGCTATGCTAAAATCCATCCGCACATTGCTTGCCGTTGTAGCCTATTTCGATTATGAAATATGGCAAATGGACGTAAAAATGGCATTCTTAAATGGATATCTTGAGGAAGATATCTATATGGAACAGCTGCTAGGTTTCACATCCAGTGATACTGATCACAAGGTTTGCAAGCTGCAAAGGTCCATATATGGACTTAAGCAAGCATCTCGGAGCTGGAACACTCATTTCAATGATGTGATCAAAATGTTTGGTTTCATCAAAAATGAAGAGGAACCGTGTGTCTTCAAAAAGATCAGTGGGAGTGCTGTTGTCTTTCCTCGTATTGTACGTGGATGACATCCTCCTTATTGGGAATGATATTCCCATGTTGACGACAGTCAAAATATGGTTATCCAAGAAATTCTCCATGAAAGACCTAGGTGAAGCATCCTTTATTCTAGAAATTAAGGTCTATAGGGATAGACCGAATAGGATGCTAGGACTTTCACAGAAGATGTACATAGAGAAAGTACTAAAGAGGTTTAGTATGGAAAACTCTAAGAGGGGATTAATACCCTTCAGACATGGTATTCATCTTTTCCAAGAAGATGTGCCCTAGCACACCTGAGGAAATAGAACGCATGAGCAAGATCCCTTATGCTTCTGCAATAGGGAGCCTCATGTATGCCATGCTATGTACACGACCTGATATAGCCCATGCTGTGAGTGTCACAAGCAGATATCAGTCAAATCCAGGTGAAGAACACTGAACTTCTATGAAATGTATCCTTAAGTACTTGAGAAGAACTAAGGATATGATATTGGTCTTTGGTAATGAAAAGAACTCCATGCTCAGGGATACACAAACTCGAATTTTATGTCCGATGTAGATGATTGAAAGTCGACATATGGGAGTCTATTTATGTGCAATAGTGGTGCTGTCAGCTGGAAGAGTTTCAAGCAAACCGTGATAGCAGATTCCACCATGGAAGCAGAATATATCCTGCATCAGAGGCTGCAAAGGAAGCATTCTGGTATAAGAAGTTTGTTGTAGAAATTGGAGTAATGCCATCAGATGTTATTCCTCTATACTATAACAACAATGATGCCATAGCCCTTGCTAAGGAGCCAAGGTCTCACTAAAAATCCAAGCACATTGAGTGGCGATACCACCTCATCCGCGATTACCTCGAGAAGGATTACGTCAAGGTCAAGAGAGTCGACTCTGCAGATAATGTGGTAGACCCACTTACAAAGTCGTTGGGATAGCAGAAAATCAAAGCCCACCTTGAGAAGATGGGACTTAGACTTGTAGCCAATTGACTTTAAGATAAGTGGGAGATTGTTAGATATATGTGCCCTAGAAGCTAGAATTGGCTGACACTTGTAATACACTTCTAGGGGCAAAATTATAATTTTGACTATAATCAATAAAATGGATTACTATCACATATGTGTATTTAGTGTCTGTGATACATTCTTTGAGTTAATGATAATGATAATTTATATTTTCAAGAGTTGAAAATTTAAGACATGAATAATCATTACTAACTCATAAAATGCTTCCGACCATAGGATCATCACGAGGATGGTGATTGATCCAGAAGATTGGTGTACAATCACTTCTCTTTAGTAGATGAGTCTTGAGTCTACGGTGTGAAAACACCGGAGTGAGAGTACAGATACTTATTAGAGAACGAGGGCACTGAGTGTGACCACCTCGAGTAGTCATTAAAAAATCTACCTTCTCATCAATGACTGACTCGATGCTGCAGTAGTGTGTCTGATTCTTTGATCTGAGGTGCATGGATAGTTCACCTTGAGGGTGTTATAGTTTGACTACACCATAACTCTGTCTCCTAGCCATTCGAAATCCTGAGGTGTATATTGGCTATAGCATGTTCATTATAGGAACTAGATTTAATTAAGATGGAATCTATCTACCTCGGTGGTAGAGGAGTAGCCCTATGATGATCATGAGAATCAAGTCCAAAAGTCCATGGCCATGGTAGAGTGAAATAATAGAAAGAGTTTCTATTTAGATTTTCACATCGGACTTGAATTGAATGATTACATCATATGATAGAAACTAGGGTTTGACAAGTTCACCTTAACCCTAATCTGATCGGAGCTCAAAATAGAAGAACTTAATCACATAGGTAGCTGCACCAAGAGGTTCGCATTCAACTCTGATGGATTTCCATCATATACTGTTAGGTGTCACTGATGGATTTTGAGAGCAATTAGAATGATTTAGATGATCGATCATTCTAGCTGTTCTAATCAGAAGAGTTCTGATCCATCGAAAGGAGTTTTGATGATATGGATGATAGAGATCATGACATATCCCATTATCATACAGAACTGAACCTAACTAGATCACACAAATAAGGGTTTGAATTTGGTGATCATCAATTGAGCTGATCCAGTTCAATTGATCTGAATGAGATTCAAATAGATTCAATAAAATCATGCTAGCACTCGATTGAACATAACGTTCTTCTTTTACTATCATAAATAGTTATCCTGACTGAGCCAAAGAAGTTTGTGCTCGATCAGAGGCCTTCACTTAGTCTGACTGAAGCTTATCTAGGTCAGAAAAGGATTGCCTTATTTTGTAAGATAATATCTGTCATTTTTGGTCACCTACCATTTTTCATCCTTTGACTTTAGTCAAAAGTTGACCTTTGATTGGTCAAATATTGACCATTGACACTTTGACTTCTGTCCACATGTCATGCACCTATTGGAGAGTTGGTGGGGCTTGTCCTCCTATCAGAACCTAGCAAGGAGGGCGCACGCTAAGGGTGGCGTGTGCCTAAGTTTGAGGCATCCAGGAGTTCCTGTTGGACAGGGACTCCATCTCCTTATTGAATTCCGATTAGACTCCTCCTAAGAACCAACTTTTACTGATCTTAGGCACCATCTAAGGATGAATCTAAGGGACTCTATTCCCACCAATCAGATTTAGATATGATTTCATAAAGGATTGTGATTGGTTGGGAAGAAGTGGAGTTGGATCACGCATAGTCTATAAATAAGATCCTGCGCCCAACTCAAAAATATATGAAAAATTTTTCATGCCCCAAGACTGCCTCTCTCCTCCTCCTCCACACCAAGTCCATCATCTCCCTCTCCTCTCCATGCCCAAAGTAGTTTGGGATCAAAGTTGGTGCAATCTAGGCGAGAGAAAGACGACAGAAAGCTAGAAGGCTGCGTTGTTACAAAGGACAACTGCTGATCTTCAAAAGCTATTTTGAAGATTCTCCAAATTAGATTCAGATCTAATTTTTGGAGACATGATAGAGAAGAAGAAGATCTTCAGATTCAACTCGAGTGGATACTGGTAGAGGTCAGGCACTTACGTGGCTAGATCCAGAACCTTCCGCTACTTATAGGATCATCAACGGATAATAAAATTATCCTACATCAAGATAAATTAAATATGATTTAATTTATCTATATTTTATTTTAATTATTAAAATAATAAAAATTAGTTCTAAAATATCTCAGATCTGATTTGGATTAAAGAGAAAAGATTTTGAAATATATCTCTTGATCCGATCAGATCTGAACGAATTTGGTCTGGAAAATCAGGATTTCCCTTTCACTTTTTAGATTTGGCTCGAGCATCCTTAAGTGTGCACCTGAAACTTGGGTTATGGTAAACTTTAGAAATCTGATCTATAGATCGGGTATTCTATGATTTTGGTTTGTGAGTTCCAATTCGTAGATCAGGTGTCTCATGATCTAGGTTATGAAGTCCAATTCGAAGATCGAGTGTCTCATGATCTAGGTTGTGAGATCTAATCTAGAGATCGGATATCTCATGATGTAGTTTATCCTCGTTTGACTGGACAACATAGCCTCTTTTGGACAAACTCAATTTTATCTTATTCTCGTTTGGCCGGATAGCATAGCTTCATTTGGATAGGTTCAAGTCTATCTTATCCTTATTTGGCCAAACATCATAGCCTCATTTAGATAAATTTTTGAAGTTGTTTGGGTTTTTACCGAAGTGGCCGAGAGATAGTTTAGCATCTTAAAACAAGAACATCTTTAGTGGGATAAAACTTTAGAGCTTTTATTCAACACTTTATTGACCACAAGAATTCAGACTATTAGTGATGGCGAATTGCTGTCGCTAATAGTCTAACTGCTGTCGATAATAAGCTTGCCATCGCTAATACTGTCACAAAATCTAATTAGAAAAATCTTTATCATTAATTGCCATTATTAGCGACGATAAAAATAGCCGTCGCTAATAATGATATTAGCGATGATTTTTGCAATGAAAAAATTCTATCTCTAATAATTTTTTAAAATTTAAATTATTTTACTTAAAAAATATTAGTGATGATAATATTATGGCTAATATCGTTGCTAATAATTAATAGCGACACAAAATTTGATCTTTAATACCATCTCTAATAATTATAAATTTTTAACATAAATAAAATAAAATATTTTAAGAAATATTAGCAATGGCTATTTAGTGGCTAATGCCATCTCTAATAATTATTAACAACCAAATCTGCCATCGCTAATATGGTCACTAATGTTCTATAATTTTTAAATAAAATAAAAAAATATTTAAAAAATTATTAGCAATAAAAACTTCATGTCTAAAGCCATCGCTAATAGTTATTAGCAACAGCACCTATCATCGCTAATATCGATGCTAATAGCTAATTTATATTTTTTTAAAAATAATAATAATAATTTTAAAATCCATCTTAATTAATCATAATAAATTATAATTCAAAATTAATTAAAATTTAAGAATAATTTGATAATCAAAAATAAAAAAACTAATTATATTTTATTAAAAATATAAATTATATATATTTTATAATTAATATAAAAAATATAATATATAAAAAAATCAAGTTTGATCCTCATCGTTGCCTGCCTCCTCCTCCTCCTGCTTCTTTCTAGTAGTTGGTGGATAAAAGTCGGATGTCCTAGCATTCTATAACAAAAAAAAATATTAGTAAGTTTCGATACGGAGATATATTTTTTGATATGGAGGCGTATCTTTCGATACACTAATCTTATTCTCGAATAGATTATTTCTATATATTTGATTTGATGATATGGAGTTATAGATACCTTCGGTCCATCGAATCAATGGTTAGATTGAATTTTTAGCCACTACATCTCCTTCTCGAACTGAAACCTAAATATATGAATTGCTTCTAAATATAAAAACTTAAAACAAGTAAAAAAAATTAATAATATAATTACCTGATGTGATGGCTGGATAATGAGCCTAGCTAGTCACGTAGCAGCGGGTCTCGGAGAAGCTCCACGATCGTATCGAAGATGGCATTCAGGAGGCCCTGAGATCACTGGCTCAAAAGCCTCTACATGACCTCCTCCATATGCACATTGCTCCAAATTTGGGATGTCAAGGCCTGTGAGGATGCTGAAGAATATCGAGATGATGGAGGATCGAAGCTGTGGCCGAATCCTATGATCCGACTCCTACTCACCCTCCGATGGCACTGAGCTATCTCTCAAGATCAAGGGGGGTTGAGAAGATGGGTCATCACCATACCTCTTAGCAACATACTCCTTATAACACATCTGCATAATTCAGAAATATATTAATTTTAATATAAAAATTAAATCCTATAACAACCTAATTATTAAATAAATTTTGAAGTTCTTACCGTGATATGCAGCGATGTAGAATCTAAATAGTCATCAGTCCTCCTAGACTGATGTGTGACCCATCACAACTATAGCTGGTCTGTTGGATGATCCAGTTGTCATATCTATAATAAATAAATAATAAAATTAAATTAATTAAAACATGCATATAAGAATTTATACTATTATGATGAAGAGTTTTGATATTGATTTCTTACCAGTCTATCAGTTACAACATGTGTGCCGATCAAGCCGCTCGTATGCCTGATCGAATCCTGCTGGATGGCTCAATTCTGTCGGGCCCTCTATCACCTACCAAAGTATTCTTTACTACATTGATCGTAGAGGGCCTGTCATATGTCCGCCCGTATTTAGTGATTAATGAAAGACCTCCAGTCCGATGGTGATTGAAAACTAGAGTGCTGGATGGTGGACTGCTTGAGACTGTAGAGGCCATCTTGGAGCCTCCATATGGCCACCTCCTTGAAGGTCTGATGGCCAGCCTCCTCACCCTGGAGAGTCTCGAATCGGTAATATTCCTGCAACATAGAAGCAAGCATGTATCAACATGTAATTAAAATACCAACGTATTAAAAATTAACTAGTTTTGACTTACCAGAAACATCTTTCAGACTGCATCACAAGCTCCTGATGGCTAACTCGAAAAGTCATTCACCGGGCTCGACATTAATCGGCATATGATCCCAATAACGATATGAGATGTTGAAGGCTCTCTGAATGTGTTGCAAAATTGATTTCAAAGAATAAATGTTAACTCTAAAATTACTAAATTTTAAACATGTTAACTAAGGATGTAGTACTTACGAGTGGCTCTGGATATGGATGAGCTCACTACTACAAAAAAGAGCTACGACGAATTACTGCCGTAGCCCAAAAAATCACTGCCATAGGCTATGGCAGCGATTTTCTAACCGCTGCCACTACGGCCATCACTGTAGCTCTATGGCAGTAGTTGTTGCAGCGATTATTTGAATCATTATCATAAATGGTCTATTACAGTAGTTACATAACTACTGCCATAGATTATCTATAGCAGCGGTTACATAACCGCTATCATAGATAATCTATAACAGCAATTTTTTAACCACTGCTATAGGTCTAATGTAGCGGTTGGCACCGTTAGTACTATGGATCTATGGCAGCGGTTGGCACGGATATGACAGCGGTTATAAAACCACTACCATAGATCTTTTTATAATTAAAAAATTAAAATTTTTATTTTTTTATATATTTTATTTGATAAATACAGATATATGACATAAGAAAATATAATAAATATAAAAATTATTCTAAAATACTAAAATTTTATTATTGAATAAAATTTATTATAATATTTTTTTTAAAAAATAAAATACATCAAAAGTCATCGAAATCTACATCACTGAAGTTGGAGTCGGAGTCGGAGTCGGAGCCAGAGCCGGAGCTGAAGTTGGAGTTGGAATGTGGGCCAACATATTCTCAAAGTTCATGACTCCAAAATATGTACTGAGGTGGATGGAGTATACTCTGACTTCTCCTCGGATGCTGAACTGTCCTCCGAGGGGCAGGGGTGAAAGCTAGATGACGTTTCGGTGCCATCATGACCTACAACGTTAATGAACATTAATCAATATGACATGTTGAACAATCATATTAGTATAGCATCAATAAATAGTTTCTAATATTTATACTAGATGGAGGTTCTATTAGTGGTCGGCACGGTACGGCACGGCCTACCGGTATGACACAGTTTATCGACACGGCACAGATCAGAAGAAAGAGAGCTCTTTGACCAAAATAAGAAAGATATAAAGAAAAATTTAAATAAAAATCAATAATTAGACTCTAATAATTTATACCAGAATGTTGAAGTCATCGTCTAGTGGCATCTATAATATGGATATCACCATCGCTCCTGATAAATGTGTTTGGGACCTCAATAGTATCAGGTAAGTTTTATCTTAGAGGAGCTCTTTGCATGCATGGTCCAACATCGTCATCAACTTCGGTATCGTCAAAAATATGCCTAAACACCATCCTCACAATAACACCACGTTGAGGCTCCAAGGATTCACTAATGTAGAAGACTTGACTAGCTTGGGAGGCAAGTATATATGGTTCTTCAGTGCAGAGATGGCGTTGCATGTTAATGAGAGTAAAACTACACTCATCAGTCTTCATCCTAGACTGTGATAAGGTATCAAATCAATCGCACTTCATCAATGCGATCCTTTCTTTAGAATAATAGTCCAAGATGACTATCTTCTCCACCACGTCATAATAGTTCAAATCCTTCATACGAGGCTATGACTCTCTCAAGCTAGCATAACACCCAGTGGTGGCGCTTAATATGATGTCACTATTTTGTGCTACCATATCTATAGATCTGCTGTGAATATTAAATTTGTAGCTGTTAATGACAAGCTGTTTATACTCATGATGGTATGATTAAGACCTATTGAAAGAGCATGCACTTCAGGGCTCACATCACTGAGTGGCAATCTCCACACCTAATTAAGGAGATGACACCTAATTAGTAAATATGTTCCAATAAGTTGTACCAGACAAGAATATATAATCGCTTATATGATCTTCAAACCATTCAGAAAATTTGTTGCTATGCATTTTCTCTTTCTCCCGCATACTTAGAGTACGATATTTTACTCTTATGACCTCCTTATGTTTGCTACATGCACAAAGAATAAATTTAGATATAATTAGATATTTTTTTCTAATTATTATGAAATAAATAATGCTAAGTGACTCACCTTATATACGGCTCAATGACATCACAGTTGAAGAGCACATAGCGGTGTACCTTATTTCTTTCCTTAATGCTCAAATTAATGAGGCGGTATGAAATAGAAAGTCCACCTGGCTATGGAGTGAACTCAAATGCAGGCTCAATTGGCTTATACTGATCATCCTGATTCCTCATTGGCCGATTACGATGTATCTTGAGCTTGTTTAAGTATATGGTATAAAAATTCAGACACTCTTGACCCAAATAACTTTCTGCTATAGATTCCTCTGGGCAATTCATATTTCTTACATAAGATTTTAGAGTTTGAATATTTCTCTCAGTAGGATACATCCATCGGCAGAACACTGGACCTCCAAGTGCAACTTCTCCCACAAGGTGCATGGTGAGATGCATCATAATCGTGAAAAACGATGATGAAAATATCTTCTCTAGATCACATAATATAGTCACCGCCCTTGCCTTCATTTCCTTCATATCTTTCTTAAGGAACCTCTTTGCACAAATATCTCTGTAAAAGTTGCAAAGATGAATAATTGCCATTCTAACATTTTTTGGCAACACGCGACGAATAGCTATTAGGATCAATTTCTGCATCAGTACATGATAATCATGAATCTTCAATCCCCCAAGTTTGATATCCTTACTATTCACACGCTTTGATATGTTGCTTGAGTATCCATCTGGGATCTTTATATTCTCCAACACATGAAGAAATATAGACCGTTCGGAGGCATTCATAACATAGCGTGCATGAGGAAGCCTCCACTATTCTCCCCCTGCCAACTCTGGATGGAGTGATCTTTTAATATCCCATTCTTTCAAGTCAAGTCAAAAATTTAAGTCATCCTTGGTCTTATCCTTGATATTCAAGATTGTTATCAAAAGGAGCTCGCATACATTTTTTTCAATATGTATTACATCTAAGCAGTAGCGTAATAAGTTTGTCTCTCAATATGGCAAGTCAAAGAAGATGCTCTTTTTCCTCCAATTAAAGTGTATATCATTTTTTTTTATCGACACTTTTTTTTTATCACCAATCGAATCATCTTTCCCAAATTCAATATTGAGACCATCCAACTCTCTAAGTACTTCACTCCCAAACATCCGACTAGGCACCTCACCTTTTTCAACAGTACCATCGAAGGAGCATGCATCCCTTCTATATGGATGATTTTGATGGAGAAAATATCGATGCCCCATATGGCTAAAGCTCCTTCGATGTGTCAACCTTCTAGATCGGGTGTTTCTTCTATAGATCAGGCATGCTAGCTTACCTTTGGTGCTCCAATCCGATATTAGGGCATAGGCTAGAAAGTCATTTATTGTCCACAAAAGCACTACGCATATGGAGAATGACTCATTTAGCAAAGCATCAAAAGTTGGAACACCTTGAATGCTCCATAACTATTTTAGCTCAGCAATAAGAGGCTGCAAATAAACATCAATGTCATTACCTACCTCCATCGGTCCAGGGATGAGCACTGTCATGAAAGCAAAAAATTTTTTCATACACATCCATGGTGGGAGGTTGTAAATATGAATAAATACTAGCTATACACTATAGACAATATTCATATGCTTAAATGGGTTGAAACCATCACACGACAAGCCCAACCTCACATTACATATCTCTTATGCAAAGTCAAGATGTAATTCATTAAACTTCTGCCATGCCTCTCCATCGACTGCATGCCTCAATGCATCATCTTTTATTCGGTCCTCTTCATGCCATCTCATGTCCTTCGATGTCTTTGTCGACATAAACAACTTTTGTAGTCTCAAAATCAAAGGAAAGTGCCACATCAACTTTTGAGGTATACAAGTCGATGTGCCATCTTTATTCTATTTTCATGTTGATACACCACACCTCGTGCACTCGTTGTGGTTGACATCCCCCTCCCAATAGAGCATGCAATCATTGGGACATGCATGTATCTTGGTATAAGTAAAGCTCAGCTATTCAATAATCTTCAATACCTCATAATTATTCTTCGAAATTCATGCATTATCCAAAAGAATATCCTCTAAAAGCTCTAGTATGCAGTTCACTTCATTATTACTAAACCCATTGGAGCATTTCGCATGATACAATCGGATTAAAAAATCAAGCTTTGCCATCTTTTCACATTCGAAATATTACGAAACATTAGTATCCTCCATCAACTTACGGACCTTCTTCACATCCTCACTGTTTGTCATTCGATCAATTATAGGATCAGATATGGATGTAGATGCATCGTCATTATGGCTAACAAATGAAAAAATATCACAAACCATTTGTTTCACTCCCCCTTTAGGTTGATCGCCTCCTTATGGCCTATCCTCACCATGTTGGTCCCAACAAATTTCATAACTGACTTTAAAACTATAAATAGTGAGGTGATCATTGACATCTTGATGAGGTAGCCATGATCCATCCATATACTTTTTACAAGGACATTGGATCAATCCATAGTCTCCAAATTTCTCTATAGCATAATCAAAAAATTTTTGAAGTCCAGCCTCATATTCTAGCGAGAGCCTACTAAACTTCATCCACCTCTTATCCATTTTAGAAATGATGATACTGTAAGTAAATCATGTGTGAAACTCAGATTAAATATTATTTTTAGATATGCAAGAAATGCACCCTATCACCAACTAATAGGTAAAGATAGATCTCATCTCATTTAGAAATTATATTAATTTTATAGATTTATTATAATAATCAAATGATATGCAACAAGGATCGAATAAAATTTTGGCAGCATTTTTCCTTAGTTCCCCTGCGTAGGAACAAAAGAAAAATATTATCTAAAATTTTATTCAAAATCTTTAGCATATCGTTTGATTACTATAATTATTTATAGAATTATCTATAATTTTTAAACTATTCATATTAGACAATCAATTGATTATTATACATAATTCTATCATCCATATAATTACATATAATTATATGGATGCCAGAGATTATGTACACTAATCAATTGATGGGTCTATTGTTATGCAATGTAAAAAATAAAAGCAACAAGGTATAAACATCCAAAAAATATTATGTAATAAATTCTACAACATGAATTATATTCATAAATAATTAAGGATGAGCAACAATCGTAGATCCGATCTCTTGCACGAACCTTGGTGTTAATCCAGAAACCTAAAAGAAGAACAAAGTAGATGATGGTGGCATCTTAGGACTTAAAGTTGGAATCTTAGAGAGACATATCAAATTCTATTCGCTCAGAAGTCGAGCCGACTCCGTGCCTGAGACAGCCGATTTTGTGCCTGAGACATCCGGCTCTGATCCTCCTCCAACTGGCTCGATCACATCTCGAGCCGGCTCGACTGTGTGCCATCCCCTCGATCACTCCCTCTCTCTCTCTCGATCTCTCTCGCCGATAATGACGACGAGACCGAACCCCCCTCCTAGCTTTTCCATCTCTCGATCTTCCTCTCTCCCTCTCTCGATCTTCCTCATCGGTAAGGTCGGACCCCCTCCCACCCTCTCTCTCTCTCTCGATCTCCCTCGTCGATAAGGTTGGACCCCCTCCCTCCATCTCTCTCTCTTGATATCCCACTCTTCCTCTTTCGATCTCCTTCGTCGGTGAGGTCGGACCTGCTCCCTCCTAATGATGGTGATGAGGTCGGAGCCCCTCCCTCCCAATGATGGCGGCGAGGTCGGATCCCTTCCTTCCTCTCTCAAGTACAGATCCATCGAATATTCAGATTCGAATTTGGTATCAGTAATTAAAATTGAGTTCGGATCTGAATATCTAGGTTTCGATCCAAACCCAATCCATTGACAGATCTAGTCCACAGCCATCGATATGGCACAGCCCAAGGCAACCGCCACGGCACGATCCAAAAACTACAGCATATAGATATTTATAATATTTACTATAAATATTTTATAAATTATTATAAATATACATGATTAATAAATAATACTATAAAATTTTTAAAAAAATTATACCTACGGCTATAAAGAGTGGGTCACACCGAAAGCTCCAAGGATCGTCGGCGATGACGCTAGAGGAGAATGATGACACTAGAGGTAACCTGCAAAATAAAAGCAAAGATAGTGAGATAGAAAAGAGAGAGAAAAAGAGGAAAGAGAGAGAGCAGGGACGGTCGAGGATGGGGGGCCAGGAGGAGGGGGGCACAGTGACGAGGAGGCTGAAGGAGGCATCTCACTTGGTCGAGGGAGGGTCAGAATGGTGTGTGGTGGGGGGGTGGGATTTTTTGTGGAGGCTGAAGGAGGGTGGAGGGGGCTTGCCGGAAGCGAGGGGTTTGGTTTCGCACCAGGGCCGAAGGAGGATAGAGTGTGGGGGAGGAATTTCATGAGGGGCCGATGGAGGGTCGAGGGTGGATGGGGGTTTCGTCGGAGGGGATTTCACAGGGGGCTGAGGGAGGGTCGGATGGGGGGCTGGGGGGTGGGTGGGGTTTCGCGGGGGGTCGAGCGAGGGTGGAGGGGGTTCGCCAGATGGGAGGTTTCACGGGGGCCGAGGGAGGATCGAATGGAGGTTCGCCGAAGGGGGGGTTTAATGTCCATCTTCATCGTTCATTATCTAAATAATTATTATTAGAGTTTCATCGCAAAAGATCACCTCGATCCGATGGTCCTAGCTTCATCGATCAGAAAAATTTGATTTCGATGATTACGAACAATGATGCGATGATCTGATAGATGGAGATCTTTGATGGATTTAAAAATCTACAATAATAATCTTGATGATATTTATAGTATACTATCAAAGTTTCACTTCAATCAGATATCGTTATCATGGTTAATTTAGTATGGAATAATTTCGGTCGTTAAATTAGAAACAAGCGATCAAAGGATTAAACGGCATCCAATTATGAGATAATTTTTTAGTTAAATAATTTTTATTATAATTTTAAATATTTTATATAATGATGATGATAAAATTTAAATCATTTTTGTATAAACTGTTCATGTTAAACAGATATTGCAAAAGCACGAGCATAACAACTAGTGAAGTTTCAGAATGATTATCAGGAGACGTATAGTTTTAGATCATTTTTTATCTCATGAATTGAATTTTATAATTACCATCATAAAAAATGATTAAAGTAGTAGCCAAGATCATATATAAAAAAAATTATCTCATAATCGGACACCCTTTGGTTCTTTGATCACTCGTTTATCATTTAAGAGCCGAAACTAACTTATACTAAATTGACCAAGATAACGATATCCGATTGAAATGAAACTTTGATAGTATTTTATAAACATCATCAAGATCATTCTTGCAGGTTTTTGGATCCATCGAAGATCTCCATCTATTAGATCATCGCATCGTCGTTTGTGGTCATCAAAATTAAATTTTTTTGATCGACGAAGCTAGGGTCATTAGATCGAGGTGATCTTTTGCGACAACACTCTAATGATAATTTTTTAGATAATGAATGGTGAAGATGGATATTAAATTTTAAAATTATATAATATTTTAAAAAAAAAAAAATATATGGCACGGTTATAATTAACCATTATCATAAATCAGCTTATACCAGCGATTAGTAGAAACCGCTGCTATAGGTCCAAATTATGATAGTGGTTATAATGAATCACTGCTATAGATCGATCTATAGCAGTGATTTTTAGGAACCGTTGCTATAGGTTCGATCTACAACAGTAATTTTTGGTAATCGCTGCTATAGGTTCGAAAATCGCTACCGTAGGTCGGACCTATAGCAGCGGTTATAAAAATCACTACCATAGGTCCGACCTATAGCAGCGGTTAATGAAAACCGCTGCCATAGGGGCTATGGCAGCAGTTTCAAAAACTGCTGCCATAGTATGTGCTGCCATAGGCCATTTTTGTATTAGTGGCTACCTATCCTCCGCTGCCATAGGCCATTTTTGTATTAGTGGCTACCTATCCTCCGACCTAGTTGGAGGTGCCGCGAGCCGGACGAGTCCTCAACCACGACGCTATGTCTGAGAGTTGGCAGCTACTACTGCATGGGACTGTGGCCTTGTCCTCCGAACCTGAGCATAAAACATCTAATACAAAGAATGTTGTCCTAGTTAACAAAAAATAAAATAACATAAATAAGAATATATAAAGTATTAGAGCTTACCGTCTAATATGCGATGTATAAAACCATGAGAATTGACGATGTGATCGCTCTCTCCTTGAGAGCTCTGTCCTCGACTGACGTGGCTCCAACCTCTCGAAGATATGATATATACTCTCTAAAAATAAAAATAAATAAATTTATTAAATTAATTATATAATTATGGATAGCAATGAATGGTTTAAAATGATGTAAGATAACTAATTAAAATGATCCAAAAATTATATACTTAGCATTACTCATCGGTCTTTTCAGATGTTTGGTATCCTTCGGAATCTTCTTCCGATTCTTCCTCTTCTTCTAGCTCTTTCTCTTCTTCTTCCTCTTCTTGGGGAGGATTATCTTTTAAAACAATCTTAGTTGGATCTACTTTCTCATGTTGGCTATTTTTATATAAGAGTATTTTTAGAGCATCCAAATCCATATCATCGAAGAATTGATGAACTTCTATTGTCTCATCCTCTTGAAAGCATTTTGATAATTGGGGCTCTTTTTCTTCTTCTTCGAGCGCATAATGAAGCGCTCGAGACTTAATTTTGCATATAGTCCACCAATCTTTTCTTTCTCTTTCCCTTGATAGAAAAGGAGTATAATTTACTTGAGTAGCTTATGCAGCTAGTACAAATGGTTCATTGACATAACCTTTTGATCCATGTTTGATCTCAATAAGCCCGTATCATGGATCAACCTTCATACCATTATCGGTATCGAACCATTGGTACTTAAATAGAATGATACTATTACCTCTAGCTATGACCCGAGATCCAAGCACGTAGGGCATGCCCTGACCTCATATTTGCAATATTGCCAGACATCTTCTCTCGATTCGAATATTCTACATGTCGAGATTCAGATCCCATACATCTAATTAATTAATTAATTAATAGATTATTTAATTAGTGATGGTACTAGTCATCACTAATGCCGTCATTAATACTACACCATATTAGCCAACACTAATGCCGTTGCTACTGTTGCTGCTTACAGTGGCAAGAGGGAAGGACTTACTATGAGAGGAAGCGGGCTGCAAGGGACTACAATATCGGGCTTGCAGGCTGGGGCAGCAAAGCAAGGGTCGTGTGGTCAGCTCGATCGAAATGGGGCCATGAGGAGGCCGGTGGGACAAGGACAGCAGGCTCCGGGGCCATGGATTAGGAGGTGTCGGTGGGGTGGGAGCGGTCATGGGAGCGGCAAGGCTAGATTGGCGGGCTTGGGGCCATGACGTTGGAGGCACTAGCAGGGTGGAGGCAGCCACGGAAGAGGAAGGGCCAGGGCGGCGAGCTCAGCATTGTGGTGTTAGAGGCGTTGGCAGGGTGGGGATAGCCGTGAAAGAGGCGGGGCTTGGGAGGCTGGCTTGGGGCCGCACTGTAGGAGACACCGATGGGTTCGAGGCGGCCGTAGGAGAGACGGGCTAGGACGGCTGGCTTGGGACCATGGAGCAGGAGACACTGGCGGGGTTAGGACTGCCATAGGCAAGGTGAGGATGGAGCTACAGGGTTGGGGTGGCCATGAAGGAGCGCTGACGGGGTTGGGTCATCGAGAAGGCATCGGAGGGGTTGGGTCACTAGGAAGGAGGATGTGTGGGGAGTAGGAACGCTAGGAAGGATGTGCGGGGATCGATGATGGTGCAAAGGAAAAAATTTTGAGCAAAATATTTTTTCCCACAGGCAGGGTGGGAAAAGTTTATAAGGGAGACTATTACTGATGGCAAAAACCTCATCGGTAATACGATCGCCAAAATTCAAGATTTTGTGCCCATGTTATTAGCGATAGTGCATGTCGTTGCTAATAACAAAATACCGTCACTAATAATATTAATTTTTTTAAAAATATTAAATTTTAGAAAAAAAATTTTAAAAAATTTTAATAATTATCAATAGTAAAATGCCATCAATAATACTATCAAAAAAAATAATATTATCGATGGCGCATTTATCGCTAATAAAAAAACACCATCACTCATAATATTAAATTTTTAAAAATATTTAGTTTTTATTTTAAAATATTTTTTTTTCAAAGTTATTAGTGATGGCAATCTCTCGATCACTAAAGTCATCTCTAATAATCATAATTTTTTTAAAAAAATTATATTTTATTTTTATTTTTTCTCTTAAGTCATTTTTTGGGTGGCTAAAAATCAATATTGGATAATTACAAATTTTTGGACTTAATTAATTTATGGATCAAGTCTTAATGATATAAAATAAATTTAATTTAATTAGGTTTAACTTAATTTGAGGCTAAGTAAATTTTAATATTTTAAATATGACTTGGATTCAAAGTCTAATTGAATTAGGTTTGATAAGATTTTGAATCGAATTCGAATTTGATTTGAATGGAACATAAATTAAAAATTATTTTTTAAATTAATTTAAATTAAATCAAATTTAATTAGGCTTGACTTAATTTTAGGATAATTTAGTTTAAAATTTAATTAGAACTTGAATTAAAAATCTAATTAAAATAGGTTAGATAGGATTTTGAATTGAATTCAAATTTGATTCCAATTGGATTCGGATCAAACCTAAACTAAAAACTATTTTCTTCTAATTAATTTTAATTAGATTAAATTTAATTAGATTTGACTTAATATTAACGTAATTAAATTTTACTATCTAAGTAGGAGTGGAATTTTAAAGTCAAATTGAATTAGGATTGACAGGTTTTCTAATTGGATTCAAATTAGATTTGAATTAAATCTAAATTAAAAATTATTTTTTTAATTAATTTAAATCAACTTTAATTTAATTAATTTTGAATTAATTTAATATTAATTAAATTTTATAATCCACATAGAATTTGCATTCGAAACCAAATTGAATTAGGTTTGATAGAATTTCAAATTGGATTCACATCAGATTCGAATTGGATTCTAATGTAATCATAGATCAAATTTTAATTGATTTAAATTAGTTAAGTTTAATTAATCTTAATTTAATTTAAAGATAATTAAATTTTACTATCCAAGTAGGACTTAAATTAAAAGTTTAATTAAATTAAGATTGACAGGATTTCGAATTGGATTCAAATCGAATCCAACTTGAAAATTATTTTCTTTTAATTATTTAAATTAATTTAAATTTAATTAAATTTAGATTAATTTAAAAATAATTAAATTTTACTATCTAAGTATGACTTGAATTAATAGTCTAATTGAATTAGGATTGACAGGATTTTGAATTAGATTCGAATTGAATCCAAATTAAAAATTAATTTTTTTAATTAATTTAAATCAAATTTAATTTAATTAATTTTGATCTAATTTATGATTAATTAAATTTTATAATCTAAGTAGGATTTGAATTCAAAATCTAATTTAATTAGGTTTGACAGAATTTTCAAATCGAATTTGAATCGGGTTCAAATTGGGTTTGAATTGTGGTCTGGATTATTTGCAACGGCATATATATTGTTTCTAATGCCGTCGCTAATTACAAAACTTATTAGCAATGGCAAACATCCACTGCTAATTTCATCACTAATAAAATTTTAATATAATCTTTTCTCTTGAATCCATTTTTTAAAAAATTATTAGCGACGATGAGTTCTTTGTCACTAATATCCAAAATTGCCATCACTAAAAAGTATTTTATATTTAAATAAAATAAAAATATTTAAATATTTTAAATAATTTTAGTGGCTGGTTTTGTCATTGCTAAAAGTTAAAAATGCCGTCGCTAATATTTTGTTATTAGCGACGACTGATTCTCTATTGCTAATAATCAAAACTAGCCATCGGTAATAATTTTTTTATTTTTATATATTTAAAAAAATTATACTTTTAGAGATAGCCGTTGTCATCACTAATATTTATTTTGCCATCACTAATATTATTATTGATGGTAGTTTTTTTTGTCAGTGTTGCGGTAACCAAAAATCTTTTTTAGCGGCAGACTTTTTTGCCATCGCTAATATCATCTCTAATATTCAGATTTCTTGCAGTGATTATATATTCTGAAATTCTCAACATTTTAAGTTTTTGAAATGCTTGAGCCATCTAGATTCTTGATCTTATATGCCCCTAGGTGTATCACTTCAGTGATTCGATAAAGTCCTTTTCAATTTAGGACAAGTTTTTCTTGCTCTAGGAGTCTTGAAGCTTCGGCTTGATGGAGGACCAAATCACCTTTATGAAAGATTTTTGGCTTTATTTGGGCATTATAGTATCTAGCTATCTTTTGCTTGTAGGTTGCCATGTGGATTTGATCCCTTTTCCTAATTTTCTTAAGTAAATCGAGATCGGTTCTCAATCGATTTGAGTTGCTTTCTTCATAAAATTTTTTTACTTTTGGTGTTGGAAGGCTGATTTTCATAGGTATCACTATCTCTGCTTCAAATGCGAGTTTAAAAGATATTTTTTCAGTTAGTAGAGGATATTATATAGCTCTTCTGCCCAGAGACCTTTGGCTTAGTGAGTCTGGTTTTGAAGCCTTGGAGGATCATTTGGTTCGTGATCTTGGCTTCTCCATTCAATTATGGATGTCCTACTGAAGTTAGCCTGTGGTTGATGTGTAGCTCAGAACAAAATTCTTTGAATCTTATATTATCGAATTGCTTCCCATTATCAGTAATAATTACTTGAGGTAGACCGAAACTATCGATGATTGACTTTCAGACAAAGTCTTACATCTTTTTCTCTATGATTTGTGCCAATAGTTTAGCCTCCACCTATTTGGTAAAGTAATTAATTGCCACTATCAAAAATTTTCTTTATCATGTTGCCATAGAGAATGGTCCAAGAATATCCATCCCCCAAATGGCTAAAGGCTTTAGAGCCATAATTGATATGAGTTTGGTAGCTGGTTGATGCTAAATATTTGCATAACTTTGGTATTGATCACACTTATTGACTAAGTTGGTAGCGTCTTTCTGAATAGTTAGCTAATAATTACTCTGTCGAATTACTTTATATGCCAAGGATTTGCCCTCTAAGTGGTTACCACAGATTCCTTCGTGAACCTCTCGAAGAGCATAATCAGCCTTTGAAGGTCTCAGACGTCAGAGTAATGGAAGAAAGAATGATTTTTTATACAACCTTCTATCTAGAATGATGTACCATGGGGCTTGCCTCTTGATTTTTCTTGCTTTAGCAGGATTATTGGGCAACATTCCTTTATCTAAGTAGTTCATCAAAGGATTTATCCAGCTACGTTCATGACTTACTTAAGTAACCATTAGGATTTCAATGCTGAGTTTGTCAAGGACTTTGATAAATGCCTTCTAGTTAAGCTTGAAAAAATTGCGATGTGACCAAATATGAGAGTGCATTAGCTCGAATATTTTTTGATCTTAGTATTTGAGTGATTTTGAGGTCACCAAAATTTTTTGATAATTATTTTATATTATATAAATATTGAGACATAACAGGATCTTTGGCCTCGAATTAACCTCATATCTGTCCGATGACAAGCTAGGAGTTCATAAAAATCTTGAGCTTCTTGATATTAAGCTCTTTCTCTATTCCAAGTCATGCGATGAGGGTCTTATATTTAGCACTATTATTAGAAGTCTTGAAATTGAACTCAGAGCATGCTCAGTGATAGATCCTTTTAGACTAGCCAAGATTAAGCCAGCTCTACTCTCATGGGCATTAGAGGCTCCATCCATATATAGAAGCCAATAAGATTCCTTAACAGTTTCTCTCAGGATTTCTGAGATCAATTCTTCTCCTGGTATGGAACGTTCTACCACGAAGTCAGCCAAAATTTGAGCTTTCATATAAGATCTGAGCCAATAATGAATATCAAATTCGCTGAGTTTGATGGCCCATTTGGCCAGTCGATCGGATGTGTCGGATCATTGAAGGACCGATCTTAATGGTTGATCTTTCAAGACTGTGATATAATAAGCTTGAAAATATGATCGAAGTCATTTGGTTGTTGTGACTAGGAAATATATCATTTTTTCGATCTTAGAATATCGAGTTTTTGCATTTCGTAATAGTTTGTTGGTGTAGAAGATTAGTCTGTGTGTCCCTACGTCATCTCAAACTAGAACCGAGCTGACAGCATTAGGTGAAATAGATAAGTATATAAATAAATCCTCACCTTTGATTCGTTTTGATAGAAATGACATTAAGCCAAGGTATGTCTTGAGTTTGTCAAAGAAAGATTGATATTCCTTTGACCATTTGAATTCTTTGATTTGATTCAAGATTTTAAAGAATGAGAGGCACTTCTCAGCACACCTGGATATGAACTTGCTAAGTGACAGCACTCGTTCGGAAAGCTATTGCAATTATTTCAAAGTGCTTGGGGGCTTCATATCAAATAGTGCTTGAATTTTCTCAAGGTTGGCCTCTATCCCTCTCTAGGTCATAAGGAAACCAAGAAATTTTTTGGCTATTACTTTGAAAATGTACTTATTGGAGTTAAGCTTCATCTAGTATTTGCGGAGTTTTCCAAATGCTTCTTCCAGATCGGTAATGTACCGATCTTCTTTCATATTTTAACTAACATGTCATCAATATATACTTTCATATTGCGACCAATTTGGTATTTGAAGACTTTGTTGATCAAATACTGATAAGTAGCATCTATATTTTTCAAATTAAAAAGCATCAATTTATAACCGTACAAATCTTTATCGGTGATAAAAGTTGTATTTTTCTCATCTTCAATGGCCATTCTAATTTGGTTATATCTAGAAAAGGCATCCATAAAATTTAGTAACTTGTGTCCTAAGATCGCATTGACCAATTGGTTAATTTTTGGTAGAGAAAAACTGATCTTGGGATAAGCTTTATTGAGGTCGGTATAATCAATACAGATTCTTCATTTATCATTCACCTTTTTTAACATCATGACATTAGCTTCTCTGATGAATCCTACCTTTAAAAGCTTATCGACTTCTTCATCTATTATCTTTTGTCCTTCCAGAGCAAAGCTTCTTTTCTTTGTTTCACTAGGTGTTTGGGATCGATGTTTAGTCTGTGCATAATAATATCAATAGAGATTCTAGGCATATCTGAAGCTGACCATGCAAATATATCGATGTTTCACTAGAGAAAAGACACTAATTTATGCTTGAAGTTGGTATTTAGCTGAGCTCTTATCTGAATAGTCTTTTTTGGATCGTCACCTAGCGGAATAGTGATGAGTGGTTCAGTTGATTCACCTCAACCTTTTCCATTCTCATCTTTAAGCTCCTAATCAAGAACTTCGATTGGGGGGGTTCTAATGGGCTCCTTCATCTTTGAAGCTATCAAAAAATATTTCCTGATCATCATTTGATCCCCGCGCATCTTTTCAATACCAGATTTAGGCAAAAATTGGACTAGCAGATGGTCAATTGAAACCACTGCTTCAAAGGCATTGAGCCCAGGCCAGTCAAGGATGATATTATATGCAGAAGGTATCTTAACGATTAGAAACATAAGTTGCATAGTTGACCGATAGAATTTTTTTTTTGCAGTGACTGGTAGCATGATTTCTTCTTCGACTGTTATTGAGTCATCTGAAAATCCAACCAGTGGGGCGCCAACCTGCCTTAATTTATTCAGAGAATTCATTTTTAGACAGCATCATTGTGGGGTGTTTGAACCTCCTTGGGCATCATTATTAGAAAAAAGATACAATGTTTTTGGAGTATTGTTTCTTAGGAGGACTCCTAGATGCCCTCCGAGAATAACTGCCTTCTAAAATCACATTAATGATCTCAGTAGTCGATCGGTTAAGCTCGATAGTGTTGTCAGGCTTCTGGTGTGGCTCCAGAGCTTGCTTTGCTCGATCTCTGGCATATTGGTCGAGATAGCTTTGGCGAATTAGTCCTCAATCTCATCCTTAAGCTGGCGACATTCTTCAGTATCATGCCTGTGGTTTCGATGAAAATGATAGAATTTGCTTTTATCTCTCTTAGTAGGTGGGGCCTTAATGGGATTAGGATGATAGAGATATCCTTGATTCTCAATCTCCATCAAGATTTGTGATCAAGTGGCGGATAGAGAAGTATAGCTGTCAAATCTTTGAGGCAGACTCTAGGACTTCGAATTTTTTCAAGATGGTTCACTAGCACTTTCTGGGTTCCCGTATTCCTCCTTATGGGGCCACTTCTTTCCTTCTTTATTCTTCTTCTCCTTCGTGCTCAGCTTTTCTTCTTCCTCTACATGGGCATACTTTCTGATCTGGGTTAATATTCTCTCATAATTTTTTGGAAAGTTCTTATTGAGAAAGAAAATCAGACGGTAACTCCTGAGTCCTTGCTTCAAGGATGATATGGCGATGGATAGATTAAAGTCTTTTAACTCTAGAATGACTGTATTAAAATAGGCCATGTACTCATGGAGGGACTCATCCTCCTATTGCACTATGGAGAAAAGGCTATTTGTGTGCTTTAAATGAAGATAATTACTACCAAAATAGACCACAAAGAGCTTACTTAGCTGATCAAAAGAAGAGGTGGATGCTGGATGGAGTTCAGAGAATCATACTCTCATAGACTTCGCGAGAGTAATGAGGAAGGCCATGCAAACACTACTATAAAAATGGCCTATGGCAGCGATTTTCGAAATCACTGCCATAGCACCTATGGCAGCGGTTTTCGTTAACCGCTGCTATAGGTCCGACATATAGCAATAGTTACAGAAAATCGCTATCGTAGATCGGACCTATAGCAGCGATTACAAAAAAGTACTGCCATAGGTCGATCTATAGCAGCGGTTTATTATAACCACTATCATAAGTCGGACCTATAGCAGCGGTTAGTAGGAACCGCTGCTATAATTTGATTTATGGTAGCGGTTAATTATAACCGCTATCTTTTTTTTTTTTAAATATTATATAATTTTAAAATTTAATATCCATCTTCACCGTTCATTATCTAAATAATTATCATTAGAGTGTCTTCACAAAAGATTGCCTCGATCCGATGGCCCTAGCTTCGTCGATAAGAAAAATTTGATTTCGATGACCATGAATGATGATGCGATGATCTAATAGATGAAGACCTTCGAAGGATCCAAAAATCTACAACGATGATCTCGATGATGTTTGTAGCATACTATTAAAGTTTCACTTCAATCAGATATCATTATCTTAGTTAATTTAGTATAGATTAGTTTCGATCGTTAAATGATAAATGAGTGATCAAAGGACCAAACGGTGTCCAATTATGAGATAATTTTTTTTATAAATAATCTTGGCTACTATTTTAATTATTTTTTATGATGGTGATTATAAAATTTAACTCGTGAGATGAAGAACGATCTAAAACCATACATCTTTTGATAATCATTCTGAAACTTCATTGATTGTTATACTTGTGCTTTTGCAATATCTACTTAACATGAATCATTTATATGAAAATGATTTAAATTTTACTATCATTGCTATATAAAATATTTAAAATTATAATAAAGATCATTTAACTAAAAAATTATCTCATAATCGGATGTCGTTTAACCCTTTGATCACTTATTTCTAATTTAACGGTCGAAATTATTCTGTACTAAATTGACCATGATAACGATATCCGATTGAAGTAAAATTTTGATAGTATGCTACAAACATCATCGAGATCATCGTTGTAGATTTTTTAAACCATCGAAGATCTTCATCTATCAGATCATCGCATCATCGTTCGTGATCATGAAAATTAAATTTTTCTGATCGATGAAGCTAAGACCATCGGATCGAGGTAATTTTTTACAACAATACTCTAATGATAATTATTTAGATAATGAATGATGTAAATGGACATTAAATTTTAAAATTATATAATATTTAGAGAAAAAAATGAAAAAAATATCATTTTTCACCTATGGAAGTGGTTATTAAAAATCGCTGCTATAGATTTACAGCAGTGGTTATAGAACCACTACCATAGATCTATGACAACAGTTTTGGATAATCGCTATCGTAGATCTATGGTAGCGGTTCGATAACCACTGCCGTAGATCTATGGTAGTGGTTCGATAATCGTTGTCGTAGGTTATAGATTAAAAATTTTTAAATTTTTTTTCCTCTCATACGTGCTCGATCTCTCTCGCTCTCTCTCTCCCCCTCTTCTTCATCGTCGATGAGGATCCGCCCCCTCCGACCGACGTCGCCCCTCCTCCCCCCAGCCGACGTTGCCCCTCCTCCCCCCCAGCGGTTGTCGCCCCTCCTCATCCCCGACATGCATCACCCCTTCTCCCCTCCGACTGGCGTTGCCCCTCCTTGCCCCCGACCGGCATCGCCCTCCTCCCCTAGTCAGCGTTGCCCCTCCTTCCCCCTCGACCGGCATCACTCCTCCTTCTCCCTCCCTCTCTGGCTCATCCATCCTCGACCGCCCCTCTCCATCACCCGCCACCACCCACCCGGCCCTCCGACCCCTCCATCTGACCCTCCCTCAGCCCCCAGCAAAACTCCCCTCCGATGAACCCCCATCCGACCCTCCCTCGACCCCTCATGAAACCCTCCTCCGATGAACCCCGCTCCATCCTTGCTCGACCCCCCATGAAACCCCATCCCCCACCACCACCCCCCATTCGACGCTCCTTCGGTCCCCAGCGAAGCCCCCTTTGACGAACCCCCATCCGACCCTCCCTCGACCCCTTGTGAAACCTCCACTCCGGTGAACTCTCATCCACCCTCGACACTCCACCGGCCCCCCATGAAATCCCTCCCCCACACTCTATCCTCCTTCGGCCCTAGTGCGAAACCAAACCCTCCTTCCGATGAGGCCCCCCTCCCTAGGCCCTCATCCCCGATCGTCCCTGCGTTCTCTCTCTTTCCTCTTTTTCTTTCTTCTCTATCTCACTATCTTACTTTTATTTTGTAGATTACCTCTAGTACCATCATCCTCCTCTAGCATTATCGTCGACGACCCTCGAAGCTTTCGGTGCGACCCACTCTCTATAGCCAGAGGTATAATTTTTTAAAAAAATTTTATAGTATTATTTATTAATCATGTATATTTATAATAATTTATAAAATATTTATAATAAATATTATAAATATTTATTATAAATATTATAATTATCTACATGCCATAGATTTTGGATCGTACCGTGGCGGTAGCCTTGGGTCGTGCCATGTCGGTGGCTATGGACTAGATTTGTTAATGAGTTGGGTTCAGATTAGAATCTTGATATTCAGATTTGAATCCAATTTTAATTACTAGTACTGGATCCGAATCCAAATATCCAATGGGTCTGTACTTGAGAGAGGAAGGGAGGGATTCGATCTCGCTGCCATCATTGGAAGGGAGGGGGTCTGGCCTCGTTGGCGAGGAAGATCGAGAGAGGGAGAGTGGGAGATCGAGAGAGCAAGAGAGGGAGGGAGGGGGTCCGGCCTCATCGGCATCACTAGGAGGGATGAGGTTCGGCTTTGCCGGCGAGGGAGATTGAGAGAGGGAGAGAGGAAGATCGAGAGATGGAAAAGTTGGGAGGGATGGGGTCCGGCCTCTCCGATGAGGGAGATCGAGAGAGGGAGAGAGGATGATCGAGAGATGGAAAAGATGGGGGGAGGGGTTTGGCCTCGCCACCGTCGTCGATGAGAGAGATCGAGAGAGGGAGAGAAGGAGTGATCGAGGGGATGGCACACAATCGAGCTAGCTCGGGTCATGATCGAGCCGGATGGGGGAGGATCCTAGTCGAATGTCTCAAGCACGGAGCCAGCTCGGCTTTCGAGTGAATATAATTTGATATATCACAATGCTATATTGATTAATGTTCATTAACATTGCAAGTCACGATGGCACCGAAATGCCATCTAGCTTTCACCCCTGTCCCTCGATGGGTTACACGCAGTTCAACATCCGAGGAGCAGTCAGAGCATACTTCGTCCTCCTTGACATCGGCTGCTCAGGGACCTTCGTTGTCGGCATCTACTCCACCAACGATATTTACTCCTTCGGCAGCTAAGCCTCTACCATCGCAGGCATCTGAGTGTATGTTTTTATTACATTAGCACAACTTTATTTTTTATATAGTATTTATATACTTATATATTTGCATAACGTATTTGCATTGCAGGTGCATCATCTAGCCGAACATTTCACAATCCCACATGTATGGCACATGTGTGGAACTGCCAACATCAGGTGATGGTATAGTATGATGCAGAGGAGAGATCGATAGGAAAGATCGTGCGGAAGATGCATTTCTTTTTTGGAGTGCTTGTGAGGCGGTCGGACATCATTTTCGTAGAGCCTAGAGACTGGCATTTGATGGATGCTGCTGTCAGAGATTGGGTATGAGAAAAAATATGGGTAACTACGTGCATCTTAGTTATATTTATGTATTTTATATGTTACACTATATATGTTTGATTAGAATAATTTTGTAATTGATTTTTGATAAATTTATGCAGAGGAGGTACGACTTCTTCGATCATAAGAGGGCTCGAGATGTTCGACTAAAGAAGATCGGAGAGTTGTACCAAGATTACAAGGTCAAGCTTCACAGAGGATGACTCGAGCACCGATGAGACACTTCGGAGGAGCTTATTTCCTGGATATAGGACTGTCCTCCGAGTCAGTGGAAGAGGATGGTTAGACACTGGTGGAGCTAGGAGTTAGAGATAAAATTTCTAACTTTTAAATTTTTTAATACGCTTAAAATTTTATTTAAATATTTATTTAAATATTTATTATTTATTTAAATATTTATTAGGCTATCTTCCATCAGAATTGGAAGAATCGTGCAGTCCAGGAGTATGTGCATACTCCAGGCCGTGAGTCCATGACCAGTCATATGCATAGAGAGATAATTAATTCTAAATCTTATTAGATAAGTTAAATTCATATTTTTTATTATCTTTTTGATAAATTTATTCTTTATTATAGCTGGTGAGAGATGGAGTGATGCCCAGCCATAGTGAGATCTTCTGATCCAGTCGCACGGACAAGACGGGCAGGTCGATAAACACCGTGATCGGGCATATTTTTGTAAGTATTAAATATATTAGTATATATGATTAGTATTATAATATTTTTTATAAAATTTTATTTTAATTTATAATTATAGGATCAGTTAGATGCGCTCGTGAGCAAGGGCCCGGATACCTCTAGGCCCCATGACCATCTATCTCAAGTCTTGGGGCCTGAGCACTTTGGGAGGATCCGATGTAAGCTCGGACACACACCGATGAGCTACTGGTCCGAGGTGAGCGTTTCCTCATAGACTTTTGGTGCCGTCAGTTGGAAGGAGCTTGAGGAGGCATTGGCACGGGCAGATCATGCTGCGATGCGGACAGATCAAGTTGAGGAGCGTGCATCTCATCTGGAGGGCATCATGAGAGACATGATGTCGATGCTCAGCGTGCATTTTAGAGTCACGAGCTTTGAGGATATGTTGGCCCATATTCCAGCTCCAGCTCTGGCTTCGACTCCCGGTGACGATGATGATGTAGATTTAGGAGACTTTTGATGTATTTTATTTTTTAAAAAAATATTATAATAAATTTTAATCGATAATAAAATTTTAGCATTTTAGAATAATTTTTATATTTATTATATTTTTTTATATTATATATCTATATTTATTAGGTAAAATATATTAAAAAATAAAAAAATATTTTTTTTAATTATTAAAGATCTACGATAGCGATTTTATAACTGCTGTCATATCCGTGCCAACCGCTGTCATAGATCTCTAATGCAAATAGTACCAACCACTACATTAGACCTATGGCAGCGGTTAAGAAATCGTTGCTATAGATTACCTATGGCAGCGGTTATGTAACCACTACTATAGATAATCTATGACAGTAGTTATATAGCCGTTGCTATAGGTCGATCTATTGTAGCAGTTTATAAACCACTGCAATAGGCTATCTATGGCAGTGGTTCTAACAACCGCTGTCATAGAGCTACGGCGATGACCGCAGTAGCAGTGGTTAGAAAATCACTGCCATAGCCTATGGCATTAATTTTTTGGGCTATGACAGTGGTTCATAGGCTATGATTTTTTGGGCTACGGCAGCAGTTCGCCTATGATTTTTGGGCTACGGCAGCGGTTACGAACCGCTGTCATAGCCCTTTTTTTGTTATAGTGAAAGAAGGACATTGGACACTCCTTGAAGTCTCATGACGTCTCTACATCTATCAAGATGATCTTGAGGGTCCATGGAGTCGTCAAATGGCTCCAACGCAAGCATTTGAAATGGGAGGGAACTGGTTCATTCGGTATTTTGATAGAAAATAAGGACGTGAAATAAAAATCTTTCTTATTTTGAGAAGGTCCTCCAAGCTGTATCTCTTTCAGCTTTTCTCAAGATGCTGTATCTCTTTCAGCTTTTCTCAAGATCTTAAAGCTTCTATTCAAGACTTTCCTCACATAGTGGCTTCCTACTATCGGAAGTCGATTTTACTTCACAAGATTATTTTTCTTGATCAAGAAAGTGCTCCTGGTAGAATTTTTAAGGGGTTAGAAGATGGCTAATTTGTGACATAGCCTCCTGGGGAATGGATTTTTATCATTGCTCCCTTGTTTGTTGGAGCTATTGTACAGTGTCAGTGAGAGTATGGACCTATTGCACTAAAAGATTGAACTATTGTAGATCGATTGTTGCCAGAGGATGGGATTGAATCATTTTCAGAGGGGCTCTTAAGGAGGATAGAGCTAGATTCTATGCCTTCTTTACCATTTCCATAAAATTTGGGTAAAAACTCCCTTCCTCTAGCACCAATTGTTGCCCAAGGATGGCTACCCAAAAGGGGGGGGGGGGGGGGTTAAATTAGGTATTTATAAAATTTTAGTCAAATCTAAAATCTAATCGATAATATACTTCAATTTAAGCTTATTTGAGTGATTGTAATATAATCAATATATGCAACAGTAAAATCAAAGTATAAATGAAACTATGTAAGAATTAAGCTAGTTCAAAGCAAGTAAACAAAATAAAAAAGCACAATAAACATACGAAATTTATAGTGGTTCGGAGCAACCTGCTTCTACGTCTACTCTCCAAGCTTTTCTTGAAAATTTTACTATAATCCTTCCTTGATTATAGTTTATTTATTTTTCTTTGGGCTCACATATAAATCCAATTGGTTTTCAACCGGGCACTAACCAAAATCTTACACCATTAGTTTTCGGAGCTCACTAACAATCCAGTTGATTTTAACCTTTGCTTATCGACCACAATCATATAATAATTATTTTTCTAGGCAAACAATCAATCTTCATTGATTTTAACCTTGGCTCACCAATCAAACCATACAATATCCAATTATGAGCTTGGATTGGTCTTTAGCTCAAGTTTCTTTTTTCCAAAGAAACTTATAAAGAAAATAAAATATAATATTAGCACAAAACAAATAGAAAATAAAACTCTTTAAAGTATGAAGAAGGAGTTGAATGATTGATCTTTTGAAGTTTGACTTCTCTTCAATTAATGCTTGAGAGGATGTTGAGGATGTTAGAGAAAATCACTCTTAGAAAGTTCTTAATTCTGTGCACTCTATTCCTCTCTTTTTTCTTTCTCAATGATATTTAATGACCCTCTATTAGTTTGAAGATTTTCTCTCTTTAATCTACTTTTTTGCTTTTTTTATTGAGTCTTTAGCCTTTTATATGCTTGAAAGTGGCTAAAGAATGAGTTTTGACCTTTAGAACTCTTGAAATAGCTATTAAGAGTTGTTGTAGATAAAAAGTTGAAGTTCTAAAAAATTAGCCGTTACAGTTATTGAGTCGGCTCAGTTTTTCACTAAGTTAGCATAGTTCTCACTAGGTCGGCTCAGTATCAGTAGATTTCAAAAATTAGCTTTCTATCTTTTTATTTATTGAGACTGGATCGACTAAGTTTTTTACTGAGCTGACTAAGCTACAATAATTGGGTCAGCTTAGGTTTTCATTGGGTTAGCTCAGTCCTCAGCCTTCAAAAATTCTGCTTTAAAAATTCTGCATATTTTTCTCCATGAGTGGCTTTATATTTTCAACTTTTGAGAGCTTCTTCCACCTTGATTTTTATGATCTTTTCCATCATTAAGGCTTCCAAAAATTTTTTAGTTAAATTTTATTTGAGCATTTGAAATCATTCTTTTCTTTTACTTTTTTTTTTTTGAGAAAATTTTTTTGATGAATAATTTCTTTATTTTAAGTACTTGAAAAGTTCTATATACATTCTTAAAATACATGATCAGTATCATTTATACTTAATATTTTAGAATCATCAAAATCAATCTTAGGGTCAATACCAATCTTTTGTAGCAAGGTTTTAGATTGTTGGAGAGGACTCATGCTGGAGACTTAAATTGGATTGAATCGACATGGATCATGGACCAACCTATAAGAAAATTTCAAGAATTAATGGGGTACCCTTTGGTTTAGGACCCTCCGATTCCTAGGTTAGCTAAGGCTTTGAGAACAAATAGTGGAAATAAAGACTAGAAAGCAAGAAAAGAGGATTTGAGTAGAAGGAGGTTCGATCTTCTTTTAGTGAAAAAGTTAAGAGTAGATTTTAATAGAGTTTTGACTTTATGAATTAAAATTTATTTCTCAGAAGGATACTCTGCCTCTCTATTTATAGAGGAGTTTGCTTAGGCCTTAAGAAAAATTTGTTAGATCGTTAATTTATTATAACGGAATGGCCTGCTGGACAATGGCTATAGGCCATTTGTCTGAGTGGTAATGACTGTAATATGGCTGGAGGATAGCTCTGATTTGATTGGAGGGTAGCTGGTGCTCAATCGGTGTCTACTTGTATTGAGGTCGATGTTTTATCGATCTCACTGGTATGGCTAGATTGGTATTTGACCAATTTCAGCAAGATAGGTTTGGCAGTATTTTTTCTTATTGTATTAGCGACATCGGCTTTTTGCCGATCTCGACATGATAGAACTGGCAGTAATGATAAAGTAAATCCGATCTTGGGCTTAGCTATTAAGCAGATTGCTACCACCATTAAAATTGGTATAAATCCGATCTTTGGTGGAAAGGTTGAGAACATGAAGGTGAGCCACCGGTTTTCAAGATAGTGAATTATTGATCTCACGCTACATGAGCCATCGAGGTTAGTTGAAGACCGTTTTTGATTTATAGTGACTCAATCTAGATATTATTGAGGGTGGTGATCTGCTGGTCTGGTTGGTATTGTTGGTATATTATCGATCTTGACCTACCGTTGAGCAACATATCGTACTTGGGCTCTAGTACGGATTAATTTAAGTTTCAGATTAGTATTTTACTGATCTGAAATTGATATCCATCATCATATTTTTAGTAGTCATCTGGATCAATAATTTCTCTGATGTTGCCACGTGCCCGGTGATGATTGTCCATACCAACAATCATAAATGCTGCAACTTATTTAGATGGTGCAGATTTGATTGAAACCTTATGAAGGTTTCAAATTACTCTATTACATATACAAATGAAACAAAAAAAAAAAAAAAATCAATTCAGCACATTAATTTAGTCAGGGGATAACATATGGCTTGCAGCATGTTGTTGTGAAAGGTGATATGGTAATCCAGCTGCTCGTGTCTACAATCTTGTCTGTAACAAAGAGGCAAGTAATCCATCAGAACCCAGCAGAAACACAACATCTATAGAGCATACCCCGAGCATAAAATCTTATATTCAATGAATTGCACGAACAAAAACAAGAAATGGAAGAAAATATACGACTTGCAACACTTATTTATCACAAAACGACCCTGATAGTCAAAGAAATGAGACTCCATAAATATTCCCACAAAATGCAAGATATAGTAATTACTAATTAGCCTCTTGACAAAAAAAAGGAAGGTTCAATTCTCTATACCCAAGAGCAAGATCCTGTCCTCTAGATGCTAAATAAATAGTAATTCAAAAACAAAATACTACTCTTCTGAGGCTCTTGTATGTAGTTACTATCATGTCCTGAATCCAGCATCCGAATCGGATACATGATGGCCACACACTCCTTAGGATAAGGATATCCTAAAGAATATGAAGAATTTTAAAAATCTGATACAATCTTAACATCCATAACTAAAAATAATTTAATTTCATATCAACTGATAATACTTGCATGTACCATTAATCATGGATTACGCTATACAAATTCGAAAGATTTGAGATTGATTGGATAGACGGATAACAATTGGGCCGGAGATCAAGATGAAAGAAAAGCACTATGGGGTATGTTTTCTTTTTGGGATCTACAGTATTTACATGGAGTTTAAAGAAACAACAAATTATAGTTTTATCAACGTGTGAAGCTAAATATGTAGCAGGACATCCAGTGTTTGTGAAGCAGAAGTAATTTGGTTAAGATGTGTATGAGAAGAATTGGATCAGACTCAAAGTTCTTCTACATCGATATTCATCGATAACAAATTAGCAATCAAATTAGCTAAAAATCCTATGCATCATGGGAGAAGTAAATATATAGATACCAGGTACGATTTTCTTTGCGAATAAGTCAAGAAAATTAGATTAAATTAATTCATTGCAACACAGAGATACAAATAGCAGACATTTTTATCAAATCTTTACAATTTAAAGTCTTTATGAAATTTGGAAAAAGGCTTGGAGTAGGCTCTATGTGTTTTTTATTTTAATATTTTTTTTAAAGGAGAAGGAGGGAACATTTCAATCAAGTTGACCGGCGCAACTCCTGAAGAATGGTTTGGCTACTGATTGAAAAAAAAGGGGCACAGTGATCGTTTCAAAGTCAACTTTTTTGCAAAGCGGATTTGGTGCGTTGTGTTTGTTAGTTGTGGAGATTACTGCATGCATCTCTTGGATAAGGAGTAGTTAATCTTTGCGTCTCTTAAATAAAGGGTAGTTACTAATAGGCATTTTTTCATGCCTCTATAAAGTATTACAAAGACCTATTTCACTTAACAAGAGAGTGTTTACAAAGTTGAATGTATGGATAAAACGGAGGAGGAAGTAAAAATCTCCTACAAAAAATTTACTATAAGAAATTTGTCAAAAACATCGCAAACCATTTCCGCAATATTTAACTTTTAAGAAAGGACAAAATCATATGATGGAATTCTACTTTAAAATTTAAATATATGAAAATTGTTACATAGGAAATATAAGGTCGACAAAGAAGAATGCCCAACAAAATGCCATAGAATTTACTTTTAAGTGCATCAAAGATCCTTATTGGCCTGACAATAAAATAATTATTTACATACTTTGGTGAAGAATCTGAAAAAAGTAAATACTTTTTTTAAAAAAAATGGCATTGAATATAAAAATCAAATCCTGGAAAATGCAATCAACGAGCAGGCATGCAGGATTAGAAGTCAAGATTTACAAGAGAAGCTCCAAGATTTGAAGACCCACTTAAAGAAGATGAAAGTAGTTGTGCATAAACAAGCTTATAGGGGAATGTTAGACCATAAGCTTGATTATTATTATTTTCTTAATTTCTTTTGTGTCTCTTCCTAAGGTTGTATCTCTTAATTGTAAGTGATTTTTGTGAAAAGTTGTCCCTCCATTTTTATAAATAGAGGGCATGTGTTTTATTTTGTATCCAGTCATCTTGTAATTGAGTTAATTCCATAATTGAATAAATCTCACTTTTTTCACTTGTTACATTTAATAGTTTATAAATTAGTAATTAAGCCCACCAACAGTGTTTAAACAACCAGGAAGTTTCAACCATTGAGAAAAAAGAACAAGATAAAATTAATAATTTCACTATGCCAACATTATATGCATAAGTGAAAGAGTTCCCACTCACATTCCTGTGGCAAAAAGTCCTGCTCATGTATATATATAATCTCAGCTTTTGAGCAGCAAAAATAAAGAAACACACGAGGCAATTACCCAAATTCTATAATCTTCTATTCTTCAAGTGCTTCCATCTAGATGCTGGTGCCTCATAAATCTATGGTACAAAATCATGTTCAACAAAGGTTATTGTTAGACTCGTGCTTAGCATCTTTGTGGTAGAGATGAGAATATTGGGATACAAGTGTGGTAAAACTTGGAAGGACAAGGAGTGGAACATTTATGCTAGAAGAGGTCGCTTGCTTACCTTCTTCTCATGACCATCACCATTGGCAATATCCTATAGATATTACAAGAAAGAAATATTAGAATTAATACCTAACTCAAAAAGTTATCAATGAGTAGCATAAAACATATGACGTTTACGATTCCCTTCTTCCACTTGATAGTCGTACCGGTTATATTAGTAATTCCTTCCTCAGTGAAGGCATGTATCTTCACAAGCTTTGATTGTCTTGTTGGCCAATATACTAGTAAAGAAGTAGCTACCTTACATTATCTCATTGTTGTAAAAATAACATGACACTTCTTTAGAAAATTCATATTAAGATATACCATAAAAAAACAATTGACTCGTACACAACATCTGAACTTCAGAAAAACATTTATATTGCATATCAAATGACAAGATTTTACACTATATAAGATTAATCAATGTCCATTACGATTGGAAGAAGTTATAAAGAAAACATAAAAGGATACATCATATATAAAATATCAAAAAAAAAAAAGGCAACCACTTGTCCATGGTATCATCATCATCATCTCGATGATTGCTGGAAGTATCAAAACCCTATAAAAAATTTAAAAAAAAAAAAAACCTTTTTAAGTTGAGAATATAGAAATCAGCATGTACAACTCATAAAGCCTATATAATAAAAAAATATATAAAAATAATATAAAATCTAAAAATTATATGTAGCTAATTATCTGATGTTGGATAAAACCATATAAAAAGATGTAATCTGATCAACCTGAAACCTCAATGATACTATCTCTGTCTGATAGTTCTGCCTCAGCTTTTCTATTTATAGGTCATGTCTCTAACTCATCTCCTGTAACTGTATCTCATGCACTACAAGAAACTATAGTATTAATGACAAACATTAACAATGGCATATTTATCATCGTTAATAATGTGTATTAGCAATAGAATTAGAGATGATAATTTTATCATCGCTGATAAATCTTTTTACCAAAAGCTTTAGAGACTAAAGCTCAGCCACCGCTAACAGTTACTAGCGACGGAAGTTACGATGGCTATACCGTTACTATAAGTATTAGCAATAGTATTAAAGATGGCTATCAGCCATCGCTAATACTAAATAATTTTATTTTTTAATTAAATATTATTATTATTATTAGCGATGATAGATAATTATTAGAGACTGATAATTATCATTGCTAATAAAAAGTAATTTTATTTTTTTAAATTTGATTGTAGGATTATTAGTAACAGAATTATGTTATTAGTGATAGAAAAAGCTATTGCTAATATTAATAATTTTTTAAAAAATATTTTTTAAATAAATTTTTTAAAAAATTATTAGCGATAGCAAATTTAGCTGTTGTTAATAGCCATCAGTAATTAATTAATTTAATCATAATTATATTTAATTTTTTTAAAAAAATTAAATTTATTAGTGATGGCTTTTTCATTACTAACAGTCGGCAATGCATCACTAATACATATTAGCGATAGCAAAAATGTTGTCGCTAAAGTCCATCACTAATTTTATTTTTTTTATTTTTTAAATATGATATAATTTTAAAATTTAAAGTCCATCTTCATCATTCATTATCTAAATAATTATCGTTAGATTATTGTCATAGAAAAATACCTCGATCTGATAGTTCTAGCTATGTTGATCAATAATATTTAATTTTCATGACCATAAATAATCTCATGATGATCTGATAGGTAGAGATTATCGATGAATTCAAAAACTTATAATAATAATTTTGGTTATATTTATAGCATACTATTAAAATTTTACTTTAATCGGATATTATTATCACGGTCAATTTAGTACAGGATGATTTAGTCCGTTAAATAAAATGAGTCATCAAAAGGCCAAATGACATCCAATTATAAGATGATTTTTTAGATAAATGATCTTTGCTACAATTTTAATCATTTATATGATGATGATCATAAAATTCAAACCATGCATATATGAACGATCCAAAACTATATATTTCTTAATAGTCATTCTTAAAGTCTTTAAGTAATTATACTTGTGCTTTGCTAAGATCTGCTTAATAAGGATGGTTCATATATGCACGATTTTGATTTTATGATTATCACTATACAAATGATTAAAGTAATAGCAAAAATCATTCATCTAAAAAAAATCTTTATCGGACGCTGTTTGGCCTTTTGATCATACATTTTTTATTTAATGATCCAAATCATCCTATACTAAATTGACCATGATAATGATATTCAATTAAAATAAAATTTTGATAATATGCTACAAATATCATCGAAATCATCGTTGTAAGTTTTTGGATAAATCGGTGGATTCTATCTATCAAATCATTATATGGTTATTCATGATCGTTGAAATTAAATTTTATTGATTGATATCGCTAGGGCTATCAGATCGAGATGATTTTTTATGATGATACTCTAATAATAATTATTTAAATAATAAATGATAAAGATAAATTTTAAATTTTAAAATTATATTATATTTAGAAAAAAATTTTAAATTAACAATGACATTTTTTCCATTACTACTAGTCATATTATCGACGGAATAAAATTATTAGCGATGATGTTTTTCTTTCATTAACAAATAATTTTATTTTTTAATATATGTTTATAATTATTAGTGATGAAAATAAATTATTAGCAATAAAAATAATTATTAGTGAGAAAACTTTGTTGTCGCTAATAACCTCCTCATTTTCCCCTATCCCATCGTGCCCTCTTTTCCTACCTCCCCATCCCCTTGCATTTTTATCCACCATCGCACACCCTTCGATCCCCCCGCCACCCCTCTCCCTTGCCCTTCGATCCCCTTGTCACCTCCCTTTCTTCCTACCTTTGGTCCCCATTTTACCTTGCTGCGCTATTGGATCCAGCATCCCCAAGCCCCTGGTTGCCTCCCTGAGCCTCCGACTGCACCTGGCCTACCTTCCTAGGCTCCTAGCTGCCTCCTATCCCACCACTACTATAAAAATAGCCTATGGCAGCACATACTATTACAGCGATTTTTGAAATCACTGCCATAGCTCCTACGGCAATGATTTTTGTTAACCGCTGCTATAGGTCAGACCTATGGCAGCAGTTTTTATAACCGCTGCTATAGGTCTGACATATAGCAGTGATTACCAAAAATCATTATCATAGGTCGGATTTATAGCAGTGATTCCTAAAAATCACTGCTATACGTCGATCTATAGCAGCGGTTCATTATAATTGCTGTCATAAGTCAGACCTATAGCAGCGGTTAGTAGGAACCGCTGCTATAAGCTGATTTATGGCAGCGGTTAATTATAATCGTTATCATATATATTTTTTTAAAATATTATATAATTTTAAAATTTAATATCTATCTTCATCATTCATTATCTAAATAATTATCATTAGAGTATCATTGCAAAAGATCGCCTCGATCTGATGGCCCTAGCTTCGTCGATCAAAAAAATTTGATTTCGACGATCACGAACGACGATGTGATGATCTGATAGATGAAGATCTCTGATGGATCCAAAAACTTACAACGATGATCTTGGTGGTGTTTGTAGCATACTATCAAAGTTTTACTTCAATCGGATATCACTATCTTAGTCAATTTAGTATAGGTTAGTTGACTGTTAAATGATAAATGAGTGATCAAAAGACCAAATGGTGTTCGATTATGAGATAATATTTTTATAAATGATCTTGGATACTACTTTAATCATTTTTATGGTGGTGATTATAAAATTCAACTCGTGAGATGAAGAACGATCTAAAATTATACGTCTTCTGATAACCATTCTGAAACTTCACTAGTTGTTATACTCGTGCTTTTACAATATCTGCTTAACATGAATAATTTATATGAAAATAATTTAAATTTTACTATCATCGCTGTATAAAATATTTAAAATTATAATAAAAATTATTAAACTAAAAAATTATCTTATAATTGAATGCCGTTTAATCCTTTGATCGTTTATTTCTAATTTAATGGCCGAAATCATTCCATACTAAATTGACCATGATAATGATATCTGATTGAAGTAAAACTTTGATAGTATGCTACAAACATCATCAAGATCATCGTTGTAGATTTTTGGATCCATCGAAGGTCTCCATCTATCAGATCATCGCATCATCATTCGTGATCGTTGAAATTAAATTTTTCTGATCGATGAAGCTAGGGCCATCGGATCGAGGTGATCTTTTGCAACGATACTCTAATGATAATTATTTGGATAATGAACAGTAAAGATGAGCATTAAATTTTAAAATTATATAATATTTAGAGAAAAAATAAGAAAAAAATTATTTCCAACCTATGACAGCGGTAATAAAAAATCACTGCTATAGATCTACAACAACGATTATAGAACTACTGCTATAGATCTATGGCAGTAGTTTTGGGTAACTGCTATCATAGGTTCGACAACCGCTGCCATAGGTTAGGTTAAAAATTCTCAAATTTTTTCTTTCCTTTCGTGTGCGCTCGATCTCTCTCTCTCTGTCTCTCCCCATCCTCTTCATCGTCGGTGAGGCTCCTCCCCCCCGACCGGCATCGCCCCTCCTTCCCTCGATCGGTGCCACCTCCTTCCCCCAGGTTGATGTCGCCCTCCTTCCCCCTCGACTGATGTTGCCCCTCCTTCCCCCTCCTCCTGGCCCCCCAATCCTCGGCCGCCCCTCCCACCACTACCCACCCCCACCCAACCCCCCACGCTCCACCTTCCCCCTGGCTGCCCCTCCTTCCCCTCATCCCCGGTCACTCCTCCCACCACCCATCACCCCACCCGACCCACCACCCCCCACCCTCCCCCCTCCCCTCGACTGCCCCTCCTTCCCCCCATCCCCGGCCGCTCCCTCCCGCCACCCTACCACCCCCCAACCCCCTCATCTTCTGGTCGCCCCTCCCCGCCACCCCCCCACCCGGCCCCCTACCCCCCGACCGCCCCTCCTTCCCCCCATCCATGACCGCCCCTCCTTGCCACTCTGCCACCCCCCACCCCTCCAGCCCCCCATCCTCGACCGTCCCTCCCACCAGCCCCACCCGGCCCCCCCACCCCCACACTCCCCCTCTAATCGTCGACCCTCCATCACTGTGCCTTCTGGGCCTCCTCGTCACTGTGCCCCATCCTCCTAGCCCCCCATCTCCGACCGCCCCTGCTCTCTCTCTTTTCTCTTTCTCTTTCTCTTCTCTATCTTACTATCTTGCTTTTATTTCGCAGGTTACCTCTAGTGCTGTCGTCCTTTTCTAGCGTCATCACCGGTGACCCTTAGAGCTTTCGATGTGACTCGCTCTTTATAGCCACAGGTATAATTTTTTTTAATTTTATAGTATTATTTATTAATAATGTATATTTATAATAATTTATAAAATATTTATAATAAATATTATAAATATTTATTATAAATATTATAATTATCTGCATGTCATAGTTTTTGGACCGTGTCGTGGCGATAGCCTTGGGCTATGCCATCTCGATGGCTGTGGACTAGATCCGTCAGTAGATTGGATTTAGATCGAAATCTGGATATTCAGATTTGGATTCAATTTTAATTACTGTTATCAGATTCGAACTCGAATACCCGATGGGTCTGTAATTGAGAGAGAAAGGAAGGGATCCGGCCTCATTGCCATCATTGGGAGGGAGGGGGTTTGGCCTCACCGCCATCATTAGGAGGGAGGGGGTTCGGCCTTGCCGGTGAGGGAGATCGAGAGAGGAAGAGTGGGAGATCGAGAGAGTGAGAGAGGGAGGGAGGGGGTCTAGCCTCGTCGGCATCACTGGGAGAGATGGGGTCTGGCCTTGCCGACGAGGAAGATCGAGAGAGTGAGAGAGGGAGGGATGAGGTCCGACCTCGCCGGCTAGGGATATCGAGAGAGGGAGAGAAAGATCGAGAGATGAAAAAGCTGGGAGGAAGGGGTTCGCCTCACCGCCGTCACCGATGAGAGAGATCGAGAGAGGAAGAGAGGGAGTGATCGAGGGGATGGCACATAGCTGAGCCGGCTTGGATATGCAATCGAGCTAGCTCGGGCCATGATCGAGCCGACTGAGGGAGGATCTGAGTTGGATGTCTCAGGCATGGAGCCGGCTATCTCAAGCATGACGCTGGCTCGGCTTCTGAGCAAATAGAATTTGATATGTCTCTATAAGGTTTCAACTTTAAGCTCTAAGGTGCCACCATCATCTACTTTGTTCTTCTTTCAGATTTTTGGATTAACACTAAGGTTTGTGCAAGAGATCGAATTTACGACTGTTGCTCATCCTGAATTATTTATGAATGTAATTCATGTTGTAGAATTTATTGCATAACATTTTTTGGATGTTTATATCTTGTTGCTTTTGTTTATTATATTACATAATGATAGACCCGTTAATTGATTAGTGTACATATTAGAGACTATTTATTGATGCTATACTAATATTATTGTTCAACATATTATATTGATTAATGTTCATTAATGCTGTAGATCATGATGGCATCGAAATGCCATCTAACTCTCACCCCTATCCCTTGGTGGGTTACGCATAGTTCAGCATCCGAGGAGCAGTCGGAGCATACTCTATCCACCTCGGCATCGGCTGCTCAGGGACCTCCATCGTCGGTACCGACGGTATCTACTCCACCGATAGCTGAGCCTCTACCATCGCTCGTATTTGAGACACATGCTACTACACAGGCATCTGAATGTACGTTTTTATTATATTAGCACAACTTTATTTTTTATATAGTATTTGTACACTTATATATTTGTATAATGTATTTACATTGTAGGTGCATCATCCAGTCGAATATTTTATGGTCCCACACGTATGGCACATGTGTGAAACCGCTAGCATCAGATGATGGTCTATTACGATGCAAAGGGGAGGTCGGTAGGAGAGACCGCGTGGGAGATGCATTTCTTTTTTGGAGTGCTTGTGAGGCAGTCAGACATCATTCTCGTAGAGCTCAGAGACTGGTGTTTGATGGATGCTGCCATCAGAAACTGGATATGGAAGGAGATATGGGTTAGTACACGCATCTTAGTTATATTTATGCATTTTATATGTCTACACTATATATGTTTGATTAGAATAATTTTGTAACTGATTTTTGATAAATTTATGTAGAGGATGTATAACTTTCCCGATCACGAGAGGGCTTGATATGCCCGACTGAGGAAGATTGGAGAGTTATACTAGGGTTACAAGATCAAGCTCTACAGAGAATGGCTCGAGCACTGATGAGACACTCTAGAGGAGCTTGTTTTCTAGATATAGGACTATCTTCCGAGTCAGTGGAAGAGGATGGTTAGACACTAGAGGAGTCAGAAGTTTGAGGTAAAATTTCTAACTTTTAAATTTTTTAATATGCTTAAAATTTTATTTAAATTTTTTTTATTTATTTGAATACTTGTTAGGCTACCTTCCATTAGAATCGGGAGAATCTTGCAGCCTAGGAGTATATGCACACTGTAGACCGTGAGTCTATGGCCAGTCGTGTACATAAAGAGAAAATTAATTCTAAATCTTACTAGATAAATTAAATTCATATTTTTTATCATCTTTCTGATAAATTTGTTCTTTGTTATAGTTAATGAGAGATGGAGTGATGCCCAGCCATAGCGAGATCTTTCAATCTAGCCGCATGGACAAGACGGACAGGCCGATGAACACCACGATCGGACATATTTTTGTAAGTATTAAATATATTAGTATATATGATTAGTATTATAGCATTTCTTATAAAATTTTATTTCAATTTATAATTACAGGATCAGTTAGATGCGCTCACGAGTGAGGGCCCGGATACCTCTGGGCCCCATGACCATCTGTCTCAGGTCTTGGAGCCTGAGCACTCTGGAAGGATCTGAAGCAGGCCCGGACTTACGTCGATGAGCTACTGATCTGAGGCGAGTATCTCCTCATAGACCTCCGATGTCGTCAGTCGGAAGGAGCTTGAGGAGGCGTTGGCATGGGCAGATCATGCTACGACGTGGGCAGATCGGGCTGAGGAGCATGCATCTCATCTGGAGGGCATTGTGAAAGACATAATGTCGATGCTCAGCACGCATTTGGAAGTCATCGGCTTCAAGGATATATTGGCCTGCATTTCAGCTCCAACACCAGCTCTAGCTCCAACTTTGGCTCCAGCACCAGCTTCAGCTCCAACTCAGGCTCCGGCTCTAGCTCCAGCTTCGGCTCCGACTCTGGCTTCCAATGACGACGACGATGATGTAGATTTAGAAGATTTTTGATATATTTTATTTTTTAATAAATATTATAATAAATTTTATTTGTTAATAAAATTTTAGCATTTTAGAATAATTTTTATATTTATTATATTTTTTTGTATTATATATCTATATTTATCAGATAAAATATATAAAAAAAATAAAAATTTTAATTTTTTTAATTATAAAAAGATCTACGATAGCGATTTTATAACCACTGCCATATCCGTGCCAATCGCTGCCATAGATCCATGGTGCAAATGGTGTCAACTGCTGTATTAGACCTATGACAGCGGTTAAGAAATCGCTGCTATAGATTACTTATGGTAGCGGTTATATAACCGCTACTATAGATCGATATATTGCAGCGGTTTATAAACCGCTGCTATAGATCGATATATTGCAGTGGTTCAAACAAACGCTGCAACAACCACTGCTGTAGAGCTACGGCCATGGCCGCAGTGGCAGTGGTTAGAAAACCATTGCCATAACCTATGGCAGTAGTTTTTTGGGCTACGGTAGTGGTTACGAACTGCTACCATAGTCATTTTTTGTAGTAGTGCACCAAGCCCCCAGCTGCAAGCTCCCGACCTTCTCCTACCTCCTTGATCCCCCGATCTACCTCTCCATGGCCTCCTCTGTTGTACCTTGGAATCACCAAGCTCTGATACCAAGTGTTGTTCCTGATATCACCAAGCTCTGATACCATATTGCGGAAGCTCCTAATCTTTAGCATAGATCATAGAAGATCTTTGACGTTCTCTAAGGCAGCATAACATAAATCCACCATCTAGATCTATGCTAGGGTGCCTTCCTCCTTGGGCTTGAGGGAGGTGCCCCCCTCTCTCTAGATTTCTTCAGGAACTTAGGGTTACCACACTAGAGAGAAGAGAGAAGAAAAATTGAGGGAGAAAAGATCTGTATTGATTGCTCTCCTTAAAAATTCTAATACATCCTATGTATTTATACATAGCTATTAGGCCTGACCAAAAATTCTCCTGGCTAATTCAATAAATGAAAGCACTCACCGAACCCATGTACATATGTCTCATATGCTTTCATCCCCTGAATCTAGTCTCGAACCATAAATGAGTTAACCATCTTAAGACCTTATTGGACCAGACCTTAAGGTCCCTTGGATTAATTTCAATCCAAGACTAAACAGAAAATCCCATCCAGTACTGTTCGCCACCATCAAGCTGGCTATCTCAGAAGCCAAGTTGGCTTGATTGCATCTTGCCCAAAATCTATCTTCTATTTATCTGAGATAGTTGGCTCATTTATGCCTCGAGCTGACTCGACCTTAGCCCGAGCTAGCTCGACTTCAGCCCAAGCCGACTTGGCTGCGTATCTAAGCCAGCCCGCCTATGTACCAATTCCTTGTCTTGACTGATTCTTCTCCTTGGCTTTGGTCCTTTACTGCATCTTGTGTCCTAGGTCTTCAGAGTACCTATCAAGCCTCCTCAAGGTCCTCACCCTTAAACTTTGAGCCCGTGCAGGGCTACTCGCCACCTTCACCTAGGATAACTCCTGTCCTAGTCCTAGGACCATGCCTATCCTAGACTCCCTGGAGCCAATACCCTGGATCCTCCTATGGCCTCCCAAGGCTTGGGAACACCACACCTCCTACAATCTCCATCTTGGTGCACCCAAGTCTTAGCACACTTAGCAATATTCTTCTGCACGATCCCTTTGTCATTACACGCCCTGACAGTTACTTTTGTACATCTTGCCACTGCCATCTTTCTTCAGCTGTTGAGCTTCCTTTAAGGCCTTTGGAATGACTGCCTCCATCGCTGAAGATCTTGGCTTGCACCTATGCATTATTCTTGGAGTATAGGCATCCTTCTGCTTGATAGCTCCATCATTTTTCTTGGATTTTCATGAAAAATCTATAGCAATCCTATGCCGGCATCCACTGCATACCCTGACACGATTTTCTTAGAACTTCGTCTGTCCTTCCGCACATGCTGCTCCACCTATAACTGTGCATCTCCGACATTGGTGCTAGAATATTGGTCCTCCTACACTCGTCCGCTCTAAACTCATGTCATAATTTTCTCCAGCTATGGAGCCACCTCTATCCGGTGCTTCACCTAAAATCGAAGTCTCTCTGATGCCGCAGAAGCTGACTCTATATTCGAGTTCCTCAAGACCAACCACCCAACGCTACACTGCTGGGCCTGTCGTTGCACCTCAAACATAGTTGTTGCCCCTTCAAATCCTCTATGCTTTGCAAACTTGTTTGAAGCCATTTCAAATACACCGCACCCTACAAGCTCCCCCGAGATCACTAAGTGTTCATCCGACTCTTCACTTTCAGCAATTGAACCTTAGAAAATTTCATCCTAGCCTTCTCTACTTTTGCCCCTATACCAGCCATTGCTTTAGTTGCACCTGAAGGATCATCCTCCATCTAAACCATGACTCTTTCTAGTGCTTCTATAGAAAAAATCTGATCTAAGACACTCTTGACTATCTGAGACCTCGTAGCTCTTCCTGAGACTTGCTCCCGATATCCCTGAGATATCTCTAACACTCCTTCTTGAGATACCTCTCTCGACTGCTACACCACCGAGCCTCTCTCAACCCCTGTGCCTCTAGGAAAGCACTACTGCAACACTCCATCGCTTCCTAGCCTTGTCTTTACGTTGCCCTACAGCCGCCCAATCCTAACCTGCTGGACCTCCATAGATCATTCATCTCCATCACCCCTAAGGCTTTGCAAATTTCTACTCTGGTCGAACCTGTTGAACGCATCCTTGACTACCTTCCTCATCTTCCTACAATCGAAGAATGTATAGTTGCTTCTTCAGCCTTCCTTCGACCATTATCCCTTGAAAAATCTCTCTTCAACAATCCCACACTGTTCGTCTTTCTAGAGAATCCTATCACCCATCATACACTCTAGTCTCTCCAATCAAGATCGATCAATAAATCATGCATCCAAACCTTCCACCCAAAAAAAAAATCCTTTTCATTAATCCTCTCATCCTCCATTTTCAACCTGCTGCTCTCGATTGGTCAAACCACAGCAATAATAAAGATAGATCTAAGATATACAATGGAATCCTCGTGCAGATTTATGATTTCTTCCTATATGACTTCTCCTTCTCTTCCACACACCATCAGGCTCTGATACCAATTTTTGTACCTTGGTATTCTGATACCAAGTGTTGTTCTTGGTATCACCAAGCTCTGATACCATATTATGGAAGTCCCTGATCTTTAGCATGGATCATAGGAGATCTTTGATATTCTTTAAGGCAGCATACCATAGATCCACTATCTAGATCTATGCTGGGACGCCTCCCTCCTTGGACTTGAGGAAGGCGCCCCCGTCTCTCTAGGCTTCTTCAGGAACCTAGGGCAACCACACTAGAGAGAAAAGAGAAGAAAGATTAAGGAAGAAAAGATCTATATTAATTGCTCTCCTTAAAAATTCTAATACATTCTATGTATTTATATATAGTTATTAGGCCCGACCAAAAATTTTTCTAAATAACCCAATACATAAAAGCACTCACCGAGTCTATATACATATATCTCACATGCTCTTATCCCCTGGATCTAGTCTCGACTCATACATGAGTTAACCATCTTAAAATCTTATTGGACAATGTCTTAAGACCCCTTGGATTAATTCTAATCTAAGATCAAATAGAAAATCCCATCCAATTTTGTTCACCACCATCGAGCCAGCTCTCTCAGAAGTCGAGCAGGCTCGACTGCATCTTATTTGAATCCTATCTTATGTCTACCTGAGATAGTCGGCTTGTCTGTGCCCCGAGCCAGCTCGACTATGTATTCGAGCCAGCCCGCCTATGTGCCAGCCCCTTGTCTTGGCTGATTCTTCTCCTTGGCTTTGGTCTTTTGCTTTATCTTGTATCTCAGATCTTCGGAGCACCTACCAAGCCTTCTCAAGATCCTCACATCTGAACCTTGAGCCCGTGCAGGGCTACATGCCGCCTTCACTTAGGATAACTCTTGTCTTAGCCCTATTACCATGCCTGTCTTAGACTCCCTGGAGCTAATATCCTAGCTCCTCTTATGGCCTTTCAAGGCTTGCGAGCACCACACCTCCTACATCCTCCCCCTAACTACCACCAGTCTGCCTCTCCACGGTCGCCTCCTCAAGCCCCCAGTAGCCTCCCCATGGCTGCACCCAACCCACCTCTCCATGATCACCTCCTTGAGCCCTCGACTGCCTCCCCTTGGTTGTGCCTAGCCCACCTCTCTATGGTTGCCTCCCTAAGCCCTCGGCTACCTCCCCTCGACTGCACCTAGCTTGCCTCCCCTTAGCTACCTTCCCGAGCTCCTGACCACGAGCCTCCGACCGCTTACCCCCAGCTATACCCAACCCACCTACCCTCGACTGCCTCCTCAAGCTCTCAACCACCTCCCACCTCCTTGGCTGCCTCCCACCTCCCCCTGTCCCTCTTCTCTATGGTTGTAGCTCCCTGAGCCCTCAGTCGCCTCCCCTTGGCCACCTCCCTAAGCTCCTGGCCATGAACCCCCGGCTGCCTCCCACCTCCCCCAGCCCAACCCAGCAGTCCCATCCTGTGCTGCCTTGCTGCGATAATCCCCATGCCCTTGTTTCTGTGGTCGCATCCCTGAGTTACCGGCCCAGCCCTGCCGGCTCGACCCTATGGTCTCTACCCCATTACCCCTAGCCCATGGCCTTGACCTTGCAGCACCTGCCCCACCAGCCCAATCCCGCGGCTCCATCTAGACACATATTAGCTTCACAGCCATGTCCCCAAGCTGTAGTTCCTGCTTGCCAACCCGTGCCTCCTTGTGCCTTAATCCCTGCATGCTAGCCCATGCCTCGACCTATATGGCAGGCTGCATTCGGTTGTGAGTATTAGCAATGACATTAGCAACAGCTAATACCATCACTTAAAGTTAATTTTTTAATTTAAATTATGTTAATTAAGTATAATTAAATATTAAAAAACTAATTAATTAAATATTAATTTAATTAGAAGTATGGAATTTGTGTCTTAGCATGTAGAGCGCTCGAACCAAGGTAAGATCTAGATAGCATTGCAAACATGGGATCGAGGTGTATCCTACATGCTCGGATCTTGAGTTCTAGCTAGCATCCAAGACATCCAGCCCTCGTGCACCTTGCATGCTTAAACCGAGGGATGGTGTCGGTTAGCATTGCAAACACGAAGTTGGGACCAACTGGCATCCAAGGCATCCAACCCTTGCACACCCTACGTGCTCAGGCTGATGGTGTTAATTTTTTAAAAAAATTATATTGCATGAAACCATAGACTCATGTTTAGATTAATGTACATATTCTAATTTAGTTAAATTAATTTTAAATTAATAATAATTAATTAATTTAAATTAATAATATTTAATTTAATTAGTTTAATTTTTGGGCTGGACTCTAGGATGGCATTTGCCTAGATGTCATTCCGGTGTGCTCATGCGGCCTAGTCATCTAGCATGCTCTAAGTTCACATGCGTGGGACACACATCTTGACCATCCTCATTTGCAATGATGTCCTTTACTAATATGGTTATTCTTTTAGGAATGCTGCACTTTTAGTTTAAGGACGGGCTCGTTGTTCTTATAAGAGATATGTTAATAGAGAAATACTTGATAAAAATGTAATAGTTGCCCATTTATATAGAATTGGATTTATGCCAAACTACAAGCATTGGTACCTACATGAAAAGATGTAGGAGATAATTGTAAGAGCCTCGGAGGCTCTACTTATCCAAGATCTTGCTGATGTACAAGAGCTTAATAGTGATAGGCTTAAACTAACACATTTAATATGTTTGGGATGGAAGTCTATGTAATAATCTTTCAAATAGCAACGACCATAGCCATGATAGGCTATAGGGTTTCTATGGTATTAGCTATGCTTACCCTCTATAGGGTTGTTACCCCTTAGAGGGTAAGCAAGGCTATAACCATAGCAACCTTATAGTCCATTATAGCTTTGGCAGTTGCTATTTGAAAAAAAATATTATATGAATTTCCATCAATAACTAGATTAAACCCACCAAATATGTTAGCTCAAACTTGTCACCATTAAGCTCTTGCATATCAGGTCTTGGACAAGTAGAGCCTTCGAAACCCTTGCAATTGTCTCTCATGTCTCCCCATGCAAGCACCAACGACTTATATTTTGGCATAAATTTACTACTATATAAATGGAGAACTATTGTAACTCTATCAAGTATTTCTCTATTGACACATATCTTGTAAGGACAATGAGCCCGTCCTTGAACTAAGAGTGCAGCATTCCCAAAAGCATAATCATAGAAGTAAAGGACATCATTGCAAATGAGAACGATTAGGACGTGCATTCCATGTACGTGGACTTGGATCATACCAGATGACTAGGCTACACGAGCACATAAATTTTATTTTTAAGTTATTATTTTATTTTTTAAAAAATATTTGCTCCTAGTCTATAGCTCGAGGTGGTCGGGGGCTCGAAAAAGCCATGATGACTACCTGTGCGAGATGCACCTAAATGGAGGTAATGCATTTCTATTCATGTTGTTGTATGGTTAAGATTGGATGGTTTGTTATATCGCAGACAATCGGTTGCAGCCACCTCATGGTTAAAGGTATAGAGGAACTTGCAATCCAAAGTAAGGTTGGATGGTCAGTTACATCGCAGACTACCACTTATGGCCATCTCATGGTTAAAGGTGCAGCGGAACTTGCAATGCCTTATTTTTCAAAGGTAAATTTGAGCGTTCTTCACATTTTCATATACTAAGATGATCATATATTGCTGGATGAGAATCAGACAACATTTAAATCAAAGGACCAGTAGACCAACATATTATTATGTACTACTGGTGAGAATCATTTTTCTGTTGAAACATTGTGGATGCTAATTAACAATCTTTATTAGAGGTGAGTTAAATTTTGATCATCTTTTTATGTTTACTTTAGTTTTTATTTTTATAGAGAACTTGTTTCCCATAAGCTTTATTAGCCAACAAAATATGTTATTTTAAATCTTGCGCCAAAGATAGAGCCTCGAGGAGAGAGCGATCATATGGCCAGCTTGAATGGTTTTGCACCTCTTATACCAGACGACAAGTTCTAATACTTTAGATATTTTTGTTTATGTTATTTTGTCCTTTGATAACTAATATAACATTCTTTATATTAGATATTTTGCGCTCATGTCTGGATGATGGGGGTCACCAGTGACCCCACAGTCATATGTAGTGGCGATCGGCTCTTAAATATAGAATCATGTTGAGGATCTGTATGGCTTGCAGCATCTTCGACTTGATTAGAGGATAGATAGCTCATTTACGTTCAAAATCACTCATAAGTACTATAACTTCAATTAATATGTTTAGAATTTAGCTATTTTAGAGTTAACATTTATGTTGGGGATAAACCCTGCTCCCATCGAAGTTCAGCCTGATGCATAGCCTAATGCAACCGATAGTCATGGAAGAGCTTCGATCGGGAGTTCTCCTCCAGCGGCCAAACCTTAGTCGAACTCCTTCAGCTCGCTGAACTTCTCAACTGCCGAACCCTAGCCAAACTCCTCAGTTGCTGAACCCCAGTCAAACTCCTCAGCTATCGAACCCCAGCCAAACTCCTTCGGGACCCCTCCTTCAGTCAGACTCTTATGGGAGTCGAACTCCTTTCGGACTCTTCCTTCAGTCGGATGTCTATGGGATTCGAACTCTTTTCAAACTCCTCCTTCAGTCGGACTCCTACGGGAGCCGAACTCCTTCAGTCGGATGTCTACGGGAGCCAAACTCTTTCCGGACTCCTCCTTCAGTCAGACTCCTATAGGAGCCGAACTTCTTTTAGATCTCTCCTTCAGTCAAGTTTCTACAGGAGCCAAACTCCTTCTAGATTCCTCCTATAGTTGAATTTCTATAGGAGCCAAACTCCTTCTGGACTTCTCTTCAGTCGAACTCCTATAGAAGTCGAACTCTTTTCAGACCTCTCCATCAGTCGGACTCCTACAGGAGTCAAACTCCTTCCAGATCCCTCCTTCAGTCGGATTTCTATAGGAGCCAAACTCCTTCCGAACTTCTCTTCAGTCGGATTTCTACAAGAGTTGAAATCCTTCTAGATTTCTCCTTCAGTCGAATTTCTTCAGGAGCTGGACTCCTCCCAAATCTTGCCTTCAATCGGATTCCTCCTTCAGCCATATCTCCTTTAGGAGTCCAAACTCCTCTGAAATGGATATATGTCAAAGTTCTTCACCAACCAATGCCTGCTTCTTTCAAACTATAGCCATAAAATCTCGATGAACAGTCGCTATCAGTCTGACTATGCCCCTCTCTCTGTAGTAAATTCCATGCGGCTTCGAGCGGCCGACTACTAGATGATATGGCTGTCACTATCAGTTTGACGACATCTTTCTCTCCATACCGAATTCCATACAGCCCCGAGCGGCCCTCTATCGGACGGTATGGCCGTTACTATCAATCAAGCTCCATCTATAAAAAGAAATCCTCCAGATATATTTTCTCTAAGCTCTCTTCTCCTTCTCGAAACTCTGTTGAACCCTTTTTTAAGCACTCCATTTCTGTTGGTCAGAAGAGCTGACTTGATCGTCGAAGGATCTTGCTGGAGCCACCACCATCGACTCCAGACGGAACTTTATTTTGCAAGTCACCGATGGTGACCTTTTCTTTCTTGACTCCAACTCGATCCAACGTCAATTAGATTCTGCACCAATAAAATTGGTGCTAGAGGAAGGACCCTCTATTCTTGAGGTACCCTTATTCTTGAAGGAGTGCTCAGCCGACCCTTTGGATCTTCTTCTCCAAGATCTGAGCCAAATCTATCCATTTTGGCTCCAACATCGGCGCTTCAACCTCCTCCTCTATCGGTGGCCATAGTAGATTTTGAAAAATTTAACCTACTAATGCAGTGGATTTAGGGCCTCACCGAGATGGTGCAGACTATGCGGCAACCTCCGATGGTGATTTCGTTAGAAAACCCACCATCAGGATGTTAGGAACTAGTCCCAAGAAAGAGCACTTGGGTTAGCATACCCATCGCCCCTAGAAAAGAGAAACAGAGAGCAGAGGATCCTTGTTCGGATCATGATTCTTCTCCAGAAGAAACCTTCTCCATCTATAGTCGAAAGCCTTCCAAGGTCTGCGATCGAGATGACATCCTCGATCAGAAACTATGAAGGATGGATCGATGGATTGAGGAGCTTGGCCATGCTCATGGACCCCCCCTCCGAGCGCAAGCGAGTCTGAATTCCTTCGTGGGCTCATCATCAAAGAAGCTCCGACACAAGCGAGCTCGAACTCCTAATCGAGCTCGTTGTCAAGGAAGCCCCAACATAAGGGCACAAAGTTCTACCCCCAGAAGGTTTCATAGGAGGACTGAATGAAGCTCGACCACGCTCATGGACTCCCCTCGAGTGCAAGCGAGCCCAAACTCCTAATCAAGCTCGTTGTCAAGGAAGCTCCGACGAAAAGGCAAGAAGTTCTTCCCCTAGGAGGTTTCATAGGAGGACCGAATAAAGCTCGACCACGCTCACGAACTCCCCCCGAGTGCAAGCGAGCCCAAACGCCTCCTCGAGCTCATCGTCAGGGAAGTTCCGATGGAAGGAAGCGAAGAAGTTCCTCCTAGAAGGTTTCATAACTATGCCCCCCTCAATGCTCCACAGATATAGGCTTGAAGCAAGAGAAGATCAGCTAAGGGCGCTACTGCAGCTAGAACCACTGGTGAGGAAGGAACAACAAGAAGATCGGCCACCTTTCAGCATCATTAATGCTATCTCTGGTGGGGCTTAGTACTTCGGCGAGCCACAATCTCTCAGCCTCAGAGCCAGGAAAAGCTTGCCCCAAATTGGGATGGCCCGTAGGAAGGCTGGTCTGAAATAGAGAAGGTCGTCCGGTCTGAAACTTAACGTTTGAAGAAGTTTGGAGGAGCAACGCTCCCACGACCTTGAAACTCAAAGAATCTAAGAATGTACTGTCGGTAATTTTCCTTCAATAAAACTCCTCCATCTCAACATTGTTATTTTTTGGTGCAAAGATTATGTGATGATAGGAATGAAGCAACCAAAAATGGTCATGTTAGGAATAGGAGGAGAACCTCATCCTAACATGCGCAGGTCAAAGGTCTCATTCATTTTAGATGAGATGGAGGGAAAGGCCTTGACAACGACCCTTATGTGCCCCCAGAGCCCGTTAGAAATAGGAGGAGAACCTCATCCTAACATGAGCAAAGTCGAAGGCCTCATTCATTGTAGACAAGATGGAGGGAGAGGCCCTGACAATGACCCTTATGTGCCCCATAGTCCGTTAGGAATAGAAGGAGAACCTCATCCTAATGTGAGCAAAGTCGAAGGCCTCATTTATTTTAGACGAGATATGAGGAGAGGCCCTGACAATGGCTCTTATATGTCCTCATAGTCCATTAGGAACAAGAGAAGAACCTCATCTTAACGTGAGCAAAGTCAAAAGTCTCATTCATTTTAGACGAGATGGGAGAAGTGGCCCTGACAACGGTCCTTATGCACCCCCACAGTCCATTAGGAATAGAAAGAGAACCTCATCCCAACATGAGCAAAGTTGAAGGCCTCGTTGATTTTAGATGGGATGGGAGGAGAGGCCCCGACAACGGCTCCATCGTGCTCAACGCCAATAGGAGATAAGATCTTCTTCAACCTCGATTGGAGATAAGATCTTCCTCGAGCTTCAACTTCAACATCAATAGGAGATAAGATCTCCTTCAACCTCAGCTGGAGATAAGATCTCCTCCGAGCCCTAAATTCAATGTCAATAGGAGATAAGATCTTCTTCAACCTCAACTGGAGATAAGATCTCTCCCGAGATGCAACTTCAATGTCAACCTCGACTGGAGATAAGATCTCTCCCCGAGCTTCAACGTCTTCGTCAACTGAAGATAAGATCTCCCCCGAGCTCTAACTTTAATGCCAACATGAGATAAGATCTTCTTCAACTTTGGTTGGAGATAAGATCTCTCTTGAGCTTCAACTTCAATGTCAACCTCGACTGAAGATAAGATCTCCCCCAAGCTTCAATGTCTACATCTACAGGAGATAAAGATCTTCTTCAATCTCGGCTGGAGATAAGATCTCTCCCTTGAGCTCCAAAGTCTACGTCAATAGAAGATAAGATCTTCTTCAACCTCGATCGGAGATAAGATCTCCTTCAAGATCCAAAGTCTACATCAACAGGAGATAAGATCTTCTTCAACCTCAACTGGAGATAAGATCTTTCTCGAGCTCTAATTTCAATGCCAATAGGAGATAAAATTTTTTTCAACCTCGATTGGAGATAAGATCTTCTCCGAGCTTCAACTTCAACGTCAACTTCGATTGGAGATAAGATCTCCCTTGAGCTTCAATATTTACGTCAACAGGAGATAAGATCTTCTTCAACCTCGGTTGGAGATAAGATCTCTCCCAAGCTCCAAAGTCACATCTACAGGAGATAAGATGTTCTTCAACCTCGACTGAAGATAAGATCTCCTCTGAGCTCCAAAGTCTACATCAATAGAAAATAAGATCTCCTTCAACCTCGGCTAGAGATAAGATCTCCTCCGAGCTTCAAAGTCTACATCAATAGGAGATAAGATCTCCTTCACCCTTGGCTGAAGATAAGATCTTTCCTGAGCTCTAACTTCAATGCCAACAGGAGATAAGATCTCCTTCAATCTTGGCTGAAGATAAGATCTCTCCCAAGCTTCAACTTCAACGTCAACCTCGGTTGGAGATAAGATCTTCTCCGAGCTTCACTATCTACGTCAATAGGAGATAAGATCTTCTTCAACCTCAGCTGAAGATAAAGTCTCCTCCGAGCTCCAAAGTCTATGTCAACAGGAGATAAGATCTTTTTCAACCTCGAGTGGAGATAAAATCTCTCCCGAGCTCCAAAGTCTACGTCAATAGAAGATAAGATCTTCTTCAATCTTGGTTGGAGATAAAATCTTCACTGAGCTTCAACTTCAACGTCAACCTTGACTGGATATAAGATCTTCTTCGAGCTTCAACGTCTACGTTAATCGAAGATAATATCTATTCAACCTTGGCTAGAGATAAGATCCTCCAGAGCTCCAAAGTCTACGTTAATAAGAGATAAGATCTTCTTCAACCTCGATTGGAGATAAGATCTCCTTCGAGCTCCAAAGTCTATGTCAACAGGAGATAAGATCTCCTTCAACCTCGGTTGGAGATAAGATCTCCCCCGAGCTTCAACTTCAACATCAATCTCGACTGGAGATAAGATCTCCTTCGAGCTTCAACATCTATGTCAATCGAAGATAATATCTATTCAACCTCGATTGGAGATAAGATCTCCTTCGAGCTCTAAAGTCTACGTCAATAGGAGATAAGATCTTCTTCAACCTCGACTGAAGATAAAATCTCCCCTGAGCTCCAAAGTCTATGTGAACATGAGATAAGATCTCCTTCAACTCGGTTGGAGATAAGTTCTCCTCCGAGCTTTAAAGTCTATGCCAATAGGAGATAAGAGCTCCTTCAACTTTGGTTGGAAATAAGATCTCTCCCGAGCTCCAGGGTCTACGTTAACAGGTGATAAGATCTCCTTCAACCTCAGCTGGAGATAAGATCTCCTCTGAGCTTCTACTTCAACTTCAACCTAGGCTAGAGATAAGATCTCCCCCGAGCTTTCACTTCAACATCAACCTCGGTTGGAAATAAGATCTCTCCTGAGCTTCAACCTCAACAGGTGCAGAGCTTGACAAAGAACTTCGACGGTTGCCTTTGTTGTACTTTCTTTCTTCGAATTTCGAACTCAAAAGTGGAGGAGACTATTGTTGAGGATAAACCCTACTCCCATCAAAGTCTAGCTTGATGCTTAGCCTAATGCAACCGATAATCACGGAAGAGTTTCGATCGAGAGTTCTCCTCCAACGGCCAAACCTTAGTCGAACTCCTTCAGCTACCGAACCTCGGCCGAACTCCTCAGCTACCGAACCCCAACCGAACTCCTCAGCTGCCAAATCCTAGCAAACTTCTTTCAGACCCCTCCTTCAGTGGACTCCTATGGAAGCCAAACTCCTTTCGGACTTCTCCTTCAGTCGGATATCTATGGGAGCCGAACTCTTTTCGGACTCCTCCTTTAGTCAGACTCCTATGGGAGCCGAACTCCTTCCGAACTTTTTCTTCAGTCGGATGTCTATGGAAGCCAAATTCTATTCAGACTTCTCCTTCTATCCGACTCCTATAAGAGCCAAACTCCTTTCGGATCTCTCCTTCAGTCAAGTTTCTATAGGAGCCGAACTCCTTTCGGATTTCTCCTATAGTCGGATTTCTATGGAAGCCAAACTTCTTCCATACTTCTCTTCAGTCGGATTCCTACAGGAGCCAAACTTCTTTCGAACCTCTCCACCAATCGAACTCCTACAGAAACCAAACTCCTTTCGGATCCCTCCTTCAGTCATATGTCTATGGGAGCCAAACTTCTTTCGGACTTCTCCTTCAGTCGAAATTCTATAAGAGCCAAACTCCTTCTGGACTTCTCTTCAGCCAGATCTCTATAGGAGCCAAACTCCTTCTGAATTTCTTCTTTAGTTGAATTTCTTTAGGAGCCAAACTCCTCCCAGACCTTACCTTCAGTCGGATTTCTTCTTCAGTCGTATCCCCCTTAGGAGTCTGAACTCCTCTAGAATGGATATATATCAAAATTCTTCATCAACCAATGCTTGCTTTCTCCGAACTATGGTCATTAAATCTCGACGAATGATCGCTATCAGTCTGACGACGTTCCTCTCTCCGTAGCAAACCCCATGCGGCCCCAAGTGGCCTACTACTAGATGGTATGGCCGTCACTATCAGTCTAACGATACCTTTTCCTCCATACCGAACTCCACGCGGCCCCGAGCAGCCCGCTACCGAATGGTATGGCCATTACTATCAATCAAGCTCCATCTATAAAAAGGGACCTTCCAAATTTGTTTTCTTTAAGCTCTCTTCTTCTCGAAACTCTGTTGAACTCTTTTTTGAGCACTCTATTTCTATTGATCAGAAGAGCTAACTTGATCATCGGAGAGTCCTGCCGGAGCCACCACCATCGACTCCGAATGAAGCTTTATTTTGTAGGTCACCGGTGGTGAACTCGTCTTCCTCGACTTCAGCTCGATCCAACATCAAACAAATTCTGCACTAATAATTTATTTTTTAAAATTAATTTTATAGCACATTTAGAGATTCTAGAGTATCTTGTATGGTTACCAGCATCATTCGATGCTTAATTATGGACCGTTGAATGAGTTCTCTAGCTGACCATTTGGAGCTCGTGATGCAACCTGGAAGATATTTTTGATAACTAATTCAATTTTTAAATTCTTGATACATTGATATTTTAATTACATATTAATACATGCTTGCTGTTATCTTGTAGAAGTACTATCGATTCGAGACTCCTTAGGATAAGAAGGCTAGCCGTCAGACCTCAAAGAGGTGGCCACACGGAGGCTCTGAGATGGCCTCTATAGTTCGAGGCAGTTTGCCATCCAACACTTCGATTCCTAGTCACATCGAATTGGAGGTCCTTCATGGATCATTGGATGCAAGCGGACATATGACAGGCCCTCTATGGTCAATGGAGCATCGAGGAGTACTTTAATAGATGGTAGAGGGCCCGACAGAACTAGATCACCTAGCAGGATTGGATCAGGCATATGGGTAGCTTGGTCAACATGCATATTTTGGCCGACAGGCTAGCCAAAAATCAATATCAAACTCTTCACTAGAATTATAAAAACTCTTATATGCATATTTTGATAAATTTAATTTTATTGTTTACTTATTATAGATGCAGCAACTGGGTTGTCCAGCAGACCAACTGTAGCTATGGTAGGCCCATAAAAAATGGTCCCAACCCTTGAGGATATGGTAATACATCTAAGAAATTATTCCATCTGACGTACTCTCCCTACGAAAATTTTTTTTATTTGTGCGAACCAAAAGGAACGATGACTTTGGGTTGTACCAAGTCTAAGAGGACTAGTGACTATTTAGATTCTACATTATGATAGATTGTGATAAAAACTTTAAACTTTATTTACTAATTAAGTTGTTATAGGATCTGATTTTTATATTAGAACTAATATATTTCTGAACTATATAGATGCGTTATACGGCATATGTTGCTGAGAGGTATGGCAATGATCTATCTTTTCAGCCCACCCATGATCTTGAGAGATAACTCAGTGCCACCGGGGGAGTAAGTAGACACCGAGTCATAAGATTCACCTACAACTTCGACACTCTTCCATCTCGATACCTTTTAACATCCTCACTAACCTCGACATCCCAGACCTAGAGTGATGCGCACATGGAGGAGATCGTGCAGAGACTTCTGAGTCAGCAACCTCAGAGCCTCCTGAATGCCATCCATGATACGGTCATAGAGCTTCTTTGAGACTCATAGCTGTGCGACCAGTTGGGCTCACCATCCTAGCCATCACATTAGCAATTATATTACTAAATCTTTTTACTTATTTTAAGTTTTGATATTTAGAAGCTTCATATATTTAGATTTTAGTTTGACATGAAGATTTAGAGGTTAAAAATTTAATCTAATTGTCCAATCAATAGGTCAAGGGTGTCTATAGCTCCGTATCATTGAATGAAATATATAAAAATAATCTATCTGAGAATCGAAAAAATATATCGAAAGATATGCCTCTATATCAAAAATTATTAATATTATTTTATTTTTTTTATTACAGAGTACTGGAACATTCTATTCTCATCCACCAGCTACTGGAGAAGAGTAAGAGAAGGAGAAGGTGGATGATGAAGAGGATCGAACTTGATTTTTTTAATGTATTATATTTTTTTGATATTGCTTATAAAAAAATTATATAATTTATATTTTTAATATAATATAATTAATTTTTATTTTTGATTATCATATTATCTTTAAATTTTAATTATAACAGATATTAGAAATCATAATTCATTATGATTAATTAAAATAAATTTTTAAAAATATTATTATCTTTTTTAAAAAATAAAATTAACTATTAGCATTGGTATTAGCGATGGTACTTACTATTACTAATAATTATTAGTGACAGCATTAGCAACTAAATTATCATTGCTAATATTTCTTAAAATATTTTTTTTATTTTATTTAAAAATTATAAAAATTAAAGATGGTAGTAGCGATGGTATTTTTGGTTGTTAATAATTATTAGCAATGACATTAGCTACAAAAATATCATTACTAATATTTTTAAAAAATTAAAAAAATTAATTAATAAGTAGTGATGGAATTTTTTAGTCGCTAATAGTCTTATTAGCAATGGCAGGTTTTGCCATCATTAATAATTATATTTAGTGATGAGGATTTTTCATATTGGCATTTACAATAGGATTAGTGATGGCGGGAGCGGAAGGACTATTAGTGACAGCATTTAGTTATGGCTAATAATCCAAATTCTTATAGTGATGCCTATGACTCATCTCTTGTAACTATATTTGATATCTCTGTGTCATCTCCTGTACATGTGTCTTTAGCCTACAAACCTTTATAGTGCTATTGCTCGGTCTACACTCTTGAGTATATTTGCTCATTGTAAACAACTAAGTAGAGGTGACTCCACCCAACTCCATAATGCCTCACTCGGCCATAATACTCTATCCCCATAAACTCAGTGAACACCTAAGCCTCAATGTGACTGCACTCTATGGATGATGACGACTTGTCGATATGCTCTACAATAAGCATTGTTGTCCTATCCTATATATTAAAGAAAAGATCTACATATTAATGATAAAAAAATGATAATATAAATCATTCAACAAACAGATCAATATATATGATAAGATCTCTAGACTCATCTCATAAAAAGTTGCCATCTTGGTAGATACGAGTCATCCTATGGAACTCAACCTCACTAAGCTTCCTCCTATGTTCCTTCATCTATAGAAAAAAGTATATTTTACATGGTCTATGATCCATTATATATGATATATGATGCAAGATATGCCATTATACAAGATCTATAGAAAAAAAGTATACACATTGTAGCCTGTTAAATGCATTATATTCTTTTACTATCAAATATGTAGAAATATTTTATACTAGTAAACTCCAGATACTATTTAGCAACGTGGTTATCCGTCCCATACCTATTGTTGGTGCAGAATCTGGTCGACGTCGAATCGAGCTGGAGCTGAGGAAGATGAGGTCGCCGTCGGAGATCTACAAAATAAAATTTCGTCCGAAGTCAGTGGTGGTGGCTCCAGCAGGACCCTCCGATGATCAAATCAACTCTTCTGACCAACAAAAATGGAGTGCTCAAAAAAGAGAAGTGAGCTTAGAGCCTAAAAAAATATATCTAGAGGATCTCTTTTTATAGACGAAGCTTGTAGCGGATTGATGGTGACAGCTATAGCCGTCTGGTAGTGGACCGCTTGAGGCCGCATGCGATTCGATATGGAGAGGGAGAGGCATCATCAGACTGATAGTGACAGCCATATCGTCCAATCGTGGGCCGTATTGGGCTTGTTATGGAGATAGTGGTATCGTCAGACTGGTAGTGACGGCCATGTCGTCCGATCGTGGGCCGTATGAGACTTGTTATGGAGAGAGTGATGTCGTCAGACTGGTAGTGGCGGCCACGTCGTCTGGTGGAAGCATGCATTTAGACTCTAACTGCAAGAGTAATCTAAAATAAGGTTGGCTCTTGTAGGAATCTGACTTTAGGAGCAATCCGAAAGGAGGTCGACTTTTAGAGGAGTCTGACTGCAGGAGCGATCCAGAAAGAGTTTGGCTCCTAGAGGAATCCAACTGTAGGTGCGATCCGAAAGAAGTTCAGCTCCTGAAAGAATCTGACTGTAGGAGCAATCTGGAATGAGTTTGGCTCATGGAGGAGTCCAAACTATAGGAGCGATCCAGAAGGAGTTTAGCTCCTAAAGGAATCTGGTTGAAGGGGCGATCCAGAAGAAGTTTGGCTCCTAGAAGAATTCGATTGCAGGAGCGATTCGGAAGGAGTTCGGCTCCTGAAGGAATTTAACTGAAGGAGAATTTTGGAAGAAGTCCGGCTCTTAGAGGAGGAGTTCGACTGAAGGGGCTCGACCGCTGAGGAGTTCGATCAGGGCTCGGCTACTGAGGAGTTCGATCGGTTGAAGGATTTTGGCTAAGGCTCGTCCGTCCGACTGAAGCAGTTTGGCTAAAGCTCATCCGCTGAGGAGTTCGATCGGAGCTCAATCGCTGAGGAGTTCGGTCGGCTGAAGGAGTTCGACTAAGGCTCATTCGCTGAAGCTCTTTCATGATTATCGGTTGTATTAGGTTGAGCATCAGACTGAATTTTGATTGAAGTGGAGTTTATCTTCAATAATAGTTCCCCCACTCCTGAGTTTGAAATTTGAAGAAAGGGAGTACAAAAAAGATGACTACCGAAGTCTTCTTTAGGGCTCTGCACTAGTTCAGATTGAAGCTCGGAGGAGATCTTATCTCCAGCCAAGGTTGACGTTGAAGTTGAGGCTCGAGGGGATCCCATCTCCAACTGAGGTCTAGGGATACCTTATCTTTTATTGATGCTGTGGTTGAAGCTTGTGAGAGAACTTATCTCCAATCGAGATTGAAGGAGATCTTCTCTCCAGCAGTCGAGGTTGACTCGATCACTCGAGTGAGATCTTATCTCCAACAACTGAGATTGAAGGTTGAGCTTGGGGGAGATCTTATCTCCAACAATCAAAATTGAAGGAGATCTTATCTCCTATAGAAGCTCGGAGGAGATCTTATCTCCAGCAGTCGAGATTGAAGGTCGAGCTTGGGGGAGATCTTATCTCCAGCAGTCGAGATTGAAGGAGATCTTATCTTCTATAGCAGCTTGAAGGAGATCTTATCTCCAGCAGTCGAGATTGAAGAAGATCTTATCTTTTATAGAAGCTTGGAAAAGATCTTATCTCCAGCAGCCGAGGTTGAAGGTTGAGCTCGGGGGAGATCTTATCTCCAGCAGTCGAGGTTGAAGATCTTATCTCCTATAGAAGCTCTATCTCTAGCAGTCGAGATTGGAGGTTAAGCTCGTGGAAGATCTTATCTCTAGCAGTCCGAGGTTGGAGGTTGAGCTCAGAGGAGATCTTATCTCCAGCAGTCAAGGTTGAAGGAGAACTTATCTTTTATAGAAACTCGAGGGAGATCTTATTTTCAGCAGCTGAGGTTGAAGGTTGAGCTCGGAAAAGATCTTATCTCCAGCAGCCAAGATTGAAGGAGATATTATCTTCTATAGCAGTTCGGAGGAGACCTTATCTCCAGCAGTCGAGGTTGAAGGAGATCTTATCTTCGGTAGTCGAGGTCGAAGGTGGAGCTCGGAGGAGATCTTATCTCCAGCAGTCGAGGTTGAAGAAGATCTTATCTTCTGTTGACGTAGACTTTGAAGCTCGACCTTCGATTTTGCTCACGTTAGGATGAGGTTCTCCTCGTGTTCCTAACGGACGTGGGGGCACATAAGGGCCATTGTGAGGGTCTCTCCCTCCATCTCATCTAAAATGAACGAGGTCTTCGACTTTGCTTACGTTAGGATGAGGTTCTCCTCCTGTTCCTAATAGGCTATGGGGGCACATAAGGGCCATTGTCAGGGCCTTTTTCCTCATCTCGTCTAAAATGAATGAGGCCTTCGACTTTGCTCATGTTAGGACAAGGTTCTTCTCCTGTTCCTAACAGGCTGTAGAGGCACATAAGGGTCGTTGTCAGGGCTTCTTCCTCCATCTCATCTAAAATGAACGAGACCTTTGACTTGCTCATATTAGGATGAGGTTCTTCTTCTGTTCCTAACATGGCCACTATTAATTACTTCTTTTCTATCATCAGATAGTTTTTGCATCGAGAAATGATAATGTTGAAATAGAGGAGTTTTATTAAAGTAAAATTATCGGTAGTATATTCTCAGACTCTTTGAGTCTCATGGTCGTGGGAGCGTTGTTCTTCCAAGCTTCTTCTGACGATAAGTTTCAGACCAGACGACCTTCTTTGCTTCATATGGGCCTTCTCAATTCAGGGCAAGCTTTCCCTAATTTTGAGGCTGAGAGATGATGGCTCATCGAAGTACTAAGTCCCCCCAGAGATAGTATTGATGATACCAGAAGGCGGCCGAACTCCTTATTATTTTTTCCTCATTGATGGTTCTGGCTGCGGTATCGCCATTGGCTTGCTTCGGGCTTGCGTCTGTGGAGCATTGAGGGGGGCATAGTTGTGAAATCTTTTAGGGGGAGGACTTCTTCATGCCCTTCTATCGAGGCTTCCTTAATGACGAGCTCGAGAAGAAGTTCAGGCTCGCTTGCGCTCAGGGGGAGGGTCCGTGAGTGTGGTCGAGCTTTATTCAGCTCTCCTGTGAAACCTCTTGAGGGAGAACTTCATGCCCTTTTGTCGAAACTTTTTTGATGATGAGCTCAAGGAAGAGTTCGACCTCGCCCCGCTCGGAGGGAGTCCATGAGCACGATCAAACTTCATTCCGTCCTCCTGTGAAACCTTCTGGGGAGAAAACTTCGTGTCCCTCTGTCGGAGCTTCCTCGATGACGAGCTCGAGGAGTTCGAGCTTGCTTGCGATCGGGGGGAGTCTGTGAGTGCGGCCGAACTTCTCTCGATCCTTCATCGATAGTGGGTCTATCAGACTCATCCATCCGTCGCTCTCCTGTAATTTCTTCATCCTTCAATTTGAAGGCTTTTTTCGTGCGGGCATATCCCTTAGTTCGAGCGAGCAGATCGATAAAGTTTCTAGGGTACTTCTTCTTCAGAAAGAACAGTAAATCATTACTTCTTCTTCAGGAAGAACAGCAAATCATTCTTCTGAAGGCCGCCCTTGAGTACAGCCATTGCAACAGACTGGTCCAGATTTTGGACCTTCAATGCAGCAGCATTAAATCGGATAACATAAGTCCGGATGGATTCTTCCGCCTTCTACTCGACATTCATCAAGAAATCTGAACCTCGACGTGGACGCTGGCTGCTGATAAAGTGGACCACGAATTGATGGCTCATCTGATCAAAAGAGAAAATTATACCTGGCTTCAATATTGAATATTAGTTTTTTGCTGCCTTCTTCAAGGTAGATGAAAAAGCTCGGCATAATATGGCGTTTAGTGCGCCATGGAGTGGTATCATGGTTCGGAAGGCCTCCAAATGATCAACTGGATCAGAGGTTCCATCGTAGCTTTCAAATTGAGGAAGCTTGAAGTTCGGTGGAATGGACTCTTGCATAATTTGGAGAGAGAAAGGAGGATCGGTGTAGACATCATCATAATGAGTCGGGATGACATGGCGGAGTTCCTCAATCCATCGGTCCATCTTCCATAGTCTGTGATCGAGGATGTCATCTTGGTCACAGATCTCGGAGGACTTTTGGCTTCAAATGGGAAAGGTCTCCTCCAGAAGAGAATCATGATCTGAACATGGATCCTCTGCTCTCTATTTCTTCTTCCTAGGGGCGACGGGTATGCTGGCCCGAGTACTCTTCCTTGGAATCGATTTTCGATATCCTGATGGTGAGTTTTCTAGTGGAGTCACCGTCGGAGGCTACTGCATGGCCTGCACCATCTCGATGAGGCCCTGAACCTACTACATTAGTAGGTTAAACTACTCCAAATCTACCATGGCCGCTGGTGGAGGTGGAGGTTGGAGTGCTGGCGATGGAGCAGAAATGGATGGATCTAGCCCAGATCTAATGGCGAAAGTGGTAGATCTTTGGATAGTCGCCTTCCTTTAAGGCATTTCATGGAATTGAGGGAGAGGGTGGAGGTGACCCCTAGAGAAGAAGATTAATAGGGTCAACTGAGCACTCCTTTAAAAATAAGGATACCTCAGAGGCAGAGGCCTTTCTTCTAGCGCCAATTCTGTTGGTGCAGAATCTAGTCGATGCGGGATTGAGCTGGAGCTGAGGGAGATGAGGTCACCGTCGGAGACCTGCAAAATAAAGTTCCGCCTGGAGTCGGTGGTGGTGGCTCCGACAGAATTCTTCAACGATTAAGTCAGCTCTTCTGGCCAATAGAAATAGAGTGCTCAGAAAAGAGAAGTGAGCTTAGAGCCTAGAGAAAATATATCTGGAGGATCCCTTAGAGGCGTCGTCAGATTAATAGTGGCGGCCATGTCGTTTGATCGTGGACCGCATGGAGCTTGTTACGGAGATAACGGTACCGTCAGACTAGTAGTGACAGCCATATCGTCCGATCATGGGCCGCATGGATCTTGTTACGAAAAGAGCGATGTCGCCAGACTGATAGTGGCGGCCACGTTGTCTGATGGAAGCATGCGTTCGGGGTTTGACTGCAAGAGTAATCTGGATTGAGGTCAGCTCCTATAGAAATCTGACTGCAGAAGCAATCCGAAAGGAGGTCGGCTCTCGGAGGAGTCCGACTGCATGAGCGATCCGGAAGGAATTCGGCTTCTGAAAGAATGCGACTATAGGAGCGATCCGGAAGGAGTTCGACTCCTAAAGGAGTCCGAACTATAGGAGCGATCCGAAAGAAGTTCAGCTCCTAGAGGAATCTAGTTGAAGGAGCGATCTGGAAGGAGTTTGGCTCCTAAAAGAATTCGACTGTAGGAGCGATCCGAAAGGAGTTTGGCTCTTAGAAGAATCTGGCTGAAGAAGAATTTTGGAAGGAGTCCGGCTCTTGGAGGAGGAGTTCGACTGAAGGAGCTTGACCGTTGAGGAGTTCAACCGGAGCTCGATCGTTGAGGAGTTCGGTCGGCTGAAGGAGTTTGGCTAAGGCTTGTCCATCCGACTGAAGGAGTTCAACTAAGGCTCGTTCGTTGAGGAGTTTGACAGGGGCTCGGCCGCTGAGGAGTTCGGTCGATTGAAGGAGTTCGGCTAAAGCTCGTCCGCTGAAGCTCTTCTATGACTATCGGTTGCATTAGACTGAGCATCAGACTTGACTTCGGTGGGAGTGGGGTTTATCTCCAACACCTATGCACTTGACCTTACTTATTTGGGATTGTGGGGAAAACAAACCATCATCTGGGAAACTTTTTGCATGTATATGTAAGCAACCAGTTCTGGCAATATATATATATATATATATATCAAAGTTATATCTGGCAGTGTATAAGGTTTCACATTATAGCAACATGAGATGTAAGAGGTCTAGGACAGGCGTCTAAACGTAGAACGGTCAAGGATACAATCACCCAAGCCAAATGCTCAATTATATGCCTTCAGGAAACAAAGCTTAGGGATGCAACTAAGGCACAAGTTGCTAGTTCATGTGGAAAACTCTTTGATGCTTGGAGTGTGGTCAATGCAAAAGGTTCATGTGGTGGTCTCCTAACAACCTGGAACTCTTCTGAGATTGATGGTATCACTTCCTTCCAAGGAGAATACTCTCTAAGTACTTTGCACCGCTTACAAAAACCTTCTATAAATCAGAAGGAATGGTTAATAACAAATGTTTATGGGCCAACAGATCATCGCCACCATTCAGACTTCTTCGAGGAATTAGCGAACGTCTGAAAAAATTGGCAGGGGTAGTGGATTATTCTGGGAGAATTCAATGCAATTAGATTTTCAAATGAATGGAAAGGTGCTGGCGTTAACATAGCAGTATCAGAGAAGTTCAATTCATTTGTGGATGATCATCAGCTGGTAGAATTAAAATTAAATCAGCTATTCTTCACATGGTCAAGCCATCGTGACTCTCATTTACTGTCGAAGCTTGATAGATGTTTAGTCACCACTGACTGGATTGAGCAGTTCCCAATGGCTATGCTTTCACCACTACCTAAAACCACCTCTAACCATTTTTCTCTTAAACTAGATTTCTGCAAGCGGCCACCATGTAGAAAACCATTTCGATTTGAACTCTTTTGGCTATTGAAATACGATATCAGGAATTTGATTGGAACATGGTGGAATGAAGCACCCAACCTACAGGATGCATCTGCTAACCTTGTCTTAAAACTGGGTTTTTTAAGGCGGAAACTTAAGACCTGGAACAAAACTACAAATGGAAATATACTAGCGAGGAAAACTCAGATCAAGGAGAAGATATTTGAACTGGATTCACAAGAAGAGAGTAGATGTTTAACAACTGAAGAACAGCTGGAAAGGAGGATGCTCAAGGAGCAAATGGAGAGTATATTGCTGGAAGAAGAAATCTTGTGGAAACAAAGAACTCAAGCCAATTAGCTTCGATAGGGAGATAAAAATAAAAAGTTCTTCCATGCATATGCTAGTGGGAGACGAAGAAAGAATTTCATCTCAAGCATTGAATGTGGAGGAGTAATATCTTCTGAAACCAAAGAAATTGAAGCTGCTTTTATAACATACTACTCAAAACTTTTTGGACAAGCTTCTACAACACATATTTCAGCAGATTGGGGGTTGCTATACCCAAATCAAATGCAAGGAATGGAATTACTAGACAACCCACTTACAGAAGCTGAAATCAAAACTGCGGTCTTTGCTCTCCCCAAAGGAAAAGCACCAGATCCTGATGGTTATCCAAATGAATTTTATTAGATATTCTGGGACATAATCAAGAATGACTTATGTTTGTTCTTCAACCAATTCCATGCTGGCAAAACCGATATATCTAGGTTGAACTACACTTTTATCTTGCTTATTCCAAAGAAACAAGAGTGCAGCTCTGTAAGGGACCATAGACCGATCAGCTTAATGAATGGAGTACTCAAGATTCTATCCAAAGTACTATATATTCGCCTATCAAAGTTCTTTACCGAACTCATTGCAGATGATCAGACTGCATTTATAAAAGGTCGCCAAATTAACGACCACCTCTTAACAGTAGCTGAGATCATATCATATAGCAAGAAAATGAAACTTCCAGACGTATTGCTCAAGCTCGATTTTGAGAAAGCCTTTGATATGATAAGTTGGCCATTCATCCTTGCTATCTCGAAGGCAAGAGGGTTTAGCGATAAGTGGTGCAGGTGGATGGAATGTATTCTGACAACTAACCGAGTGGCCCTCCTCCTTAATGGCAGCCCAACAAAATCGATTAAGACGTGGCGAGGTTTAAAACAAGGAGATCTATTATCTCCCATCCTTTTCATCCTAGTTACTGATGTTTTAAACCAGATCCTCAAACTGGCAGCTCATAATGGACTCATAGCGGGCATTGGACCATAATCTATCACTGGTAATATCACCTGCCTACAGTATGCTGATAACACAATATTACTAGGTGACTCAGATTATAAGCACATTCAGCACCTGAAATTCATTTTATATGCCTTTGAAATTATGTCTGGATTAAAAATTAACTTTGATAAGAGTGCACTGCATGCTGTTGAATTGCCACAAGCACACCTCAATCGCTATGCAATGATACTGGGGTGTAAGACTGCAGCACTATCAATAATATATCTAGGATTTCCATTATTTGCTGGCTCTCTGAAAGCAACTGAATGGGACTTCTTGCTGAAAAAAAATTGACAGAAAATTATCATCATGGAAAGGAAAGTTGTTATCTTTTGGAGGCCGATTAGCATTGATAAATTATGTGTTAACAGCCTTACCTACATTCTGGATTTCCACTTATCTACTCCCAACTGCAGTGATCAATGCAATAGACAAAAGAATAAGATAATTTCTATGGAGAGGTGAAAGAGAATACAAAGGAGGCCACTGTCTAGCAAGTTGGAAGACAGTCTGCAAACCAAAGAAATTAGGAGGACTGGGCATTTTAAATCTAAGGATCTACAACAAATGCTTGCTTCTCAAAAGATGGTGGAGGTATGAGACTGAACCTCAGAAGGTATGGCGATCAATTATCCACATAGTATGTTACAACAAAAAATATGTTCATGGCAAGTTACTACCACACTCCATGAAGATTTCTAAAACATGGAAAGGAGTTACTAAGGTTCGTCCATTGTTTAATGCGTGTATTGAAAGCAAAATCGGAAATAAGAAACAGATATTATTTTAGACTGATCGATGGTATGATGGAAATCTATTACAAGACCTTTTTTCGAATCTCTACAGGCTTTCATGTTCACCAAATGCTACTATTTGCGAGTTTCTTCAACCAGTAGATAGATACGGAAACTTCCATAACCCACTCAATTTCATGGCTAGAAAGGAGCTTCATCAATTGCAAACTATTCAAGCAAACACTCAGCTAAACTCAGAAGAGGATGTAATTCGATGGAGATGGAATACTAAAGGTTGTTTCTCTATTCAGAGTGCCTATAATTTTTTCATTCATAGTGGAATGACCTCGAGCTTTCCAATGATCATTTGGTCCTCCCCAATGCCTATTAAAATCAAGATCTTCATCTGGCTTGCATATCACAATAAATTGCTCACAGCGGACAACCTTCGGAAGAGAAAGTTTCTTGCACCTGATCACTGTCTCTTATGCAGCTCTGCAGATGAAAGCATAAATCACCTCTTCATTGAATGCCAATACTCCTCCCAGGTCTCCGCTGCATAACATCAAAGATCTCCTAGAACTACGGAAAAACAATTTGGGCAATGGCACACCAAAATAGGCAATAAGCTTGGTATTTAGCATCGTGTTGTGGAGCCTGTGGAAAGAGAGAAATAATAGGATCTTCCGATTTGAAGCAAATTCATTCAGCAAGACCATTGAAATTATTATGGTGATGCTAAGAGATTGGTTAAGAGCTGTTGACATAAAAAAGTGGTCACTACTGGAGAAGACAATCCACACTTTAGAACATCATTTTTATTCTCATCATAGCAGTCTATGAGGAATAGCCTGAAATCATTCTTGAATCGGGCAAGATTGGTTAATGCTGAATGCTGACCTATTCCAACCTAAAACTTAATGCTAAGCGCTGAATGCTAAATGCTTGTATCCTATAAGACTGAAGCTATATTCTTTGAAAGTCAGAAATCTTAAAGTACTGTAAACTATATTTAAAATGCTAAACATCTATAAAAATCTGATGAGATAGGAGCCAAAAATCGAAAACCTGTAACTACAGCCTATATGCCTATAATTATGATGGAATCGAACTCGCTCCATCTATTTACTTTTATGTACTTTCATCATCTTATATAATATAAGAATGGTATAACCTTCCAATTCAATAAAAAAAAAAATATATCAGCAAACATCGTACAAACACTATCTTTATGGAAATGTCCTTGAAATATTAATAGTTGAAAGCATAACTATACATTAAGATATAAAGAAAACGAGGTCAAAGTACTTTATATTATCTTAATTTATATTGTACATCGGAATGTCATTGTTGTCCATGCTTGCCAGCTATATCTTAATTTCCTTCACTACATCTTCTTTATAAAAAAACTATCATAGCTGCTCCGGCAACTTTTTTTTTTTTTGATATGTGACTATATGCCCTGGAAAAATATGAGAATATTGTTATCTCATATCCTTGTTGTAGTGGCCATTTATTCTATTGATTCCAGGTCTGATTGGAAACTCTTTAACAGGTGAACGAATTGATATCAATTTCCTAGGTCCCTTGCGCTTGCCAACTTGGTATCATATTAAACGAACTCCATGAGGTGATGCCTTCAGGTAGTGGTAGATCCAGAAATTCTACTTTATAGGGTTAATATAATAGAAGAAGTTAAGGAGGCATGGGGGGGGGGGGTGCATGAAAAAAAAAATATATATATATATATATATATATATATATATAAAATATAAATATAAATATAAATAAATAAATAAATAAATAAAATAAAATATATAAAAAATGATAATATATAATATCTTAAATATTTTTTGTTGATGTAGAAACTGATCGTCGTCGGAATCGGCTGGAGCGGTGGTGGATGAGATCGCCGTCGGAGACCTGCAAAACAAAGTCCCGTCCGGAGACGGTAGGGGTGGCTTAGGCAGGATCCTCCGACGATCAAGTCAGCTCTGGCCAACAAGAATGGAGTACTCAGAAATAATTTCCGCAGAGCTTAGAGATGAAAAGGAGATCTTAGAGATCAGAGGTTAGAGTTGCGTATCAGGAGGGTCCTTTTTATAGTAGAGCTTGATGGTGACGGCTGTAGCCGCATGCTGGCAGGCTGCTTGAGGTCCGACGGAGTCAGTCTCACGAAAAGGTGCCATCTGCAGCGGGTTGATGGTGACAATCATCGCCGCCTGATAGCAGATCACTGTCGCTCGTGGAGGACTGATGGTGATGACTGCAGTTCTCTTGACACTGAGCCGCTCGAGATCGAATGGAGGGTCGAAGGGCTTCAACGTGTATCCATTTCGAAGGAGTCTAAACTCCTGAAAAGGAAGCTCGAAAGGAGCTTGGTTGTAGGAAAGTTCGGTAGGAGCTTGGCCGGTCGAAGGGGGTGTCTGGGAGGAGTCCAGCTCCTGAAGAAGTCCGTCCGAAGGATGTCTGAGATGAGTCCAGCTTCCGAAGAAGTCCGACCGAAGAGGAAGCTTGGAGGAGAGTTCGGCTCTCATAAGCATCTAGCTAGAGGAGTGTGGCTAAGGCTCGGCCGTTGAAAGTTCGGAAGGAGCTCGACCGCTGAGGAGTTCGACCGAGGGACGACTGCTGAGGAGTTCGGCCGGCTGAAGGGACGGTCGCTTGAGGAGTTCGACCGAGGGACGACTGCTGAGGAGTTTAGCCAGTTGAAGGGACGGCTGCTTGAGGAGTTCAGCCGAAGGACAACTGCTGAGGAGTTCGACCGCTGGGAGTCCGAAGGGGCTCGACTGGCTAAGCAGTTCAGCCGGCTGTAAGACTTTGGCTAAGATCCATCCGCTGAAGCTCTTCCGTGGCTATCGATTGCATTAGGTTGAGCATCAAATTAGACTTCGATAGGAGCGGGGTTTATCCCCAACACTAGCCCCCCCACTCTCGAGTTTGAAACTCAAAGGAAGAAAGTGCAGAAAAGACGACTACCGAAACCTTCTTCTGGGCTCCGTGCAGGTTCAGGTTGAAGCTCGGGAGAGATCTCATCTCCAGCTAAAGTTGATGTTGAAGTTGAAGCCCGGGGGAGATCCCATCTCCAACCGAGGTTGAGGTAGAACTCGTCTCCTGCGATCGAGGTCGGAGGTTGAGCTCATCGAAGGCAATATTGTCTCCTACAGCCGAGGCTTACTCGGAGGAGATCTCCTCTCCTGCAGCCAAGGTCAATACGGATGCTCGAGAGAGATCCAATCTCTGGCCGAGGTTGGCTCGGTCGATCGGAAGAGATCTCATCTCTGGCCAAGATTGGCTCGGTCTCCTATGGCTGAGGTTGATGCAGGCAGCTCAGGGGAGATCTTATCTCCTACGACCGAGCTTTCCTTAGGGGAGATCTTATCTCCTGTGATCGAGGTTCATGCGGGCACTCAGGGAAGATCTTATCTCCTGCAGCCAAGCTTTTCCTCGGGGGAGATCTTATCTCCTGTGGTCGAGGTTCATGCGGGCACTCAGAGGAGATCTTATCTCCTACAGCCGAGCTTGGCCCGGACGCTTAGGAGAGATCTTATCTCCTGTAGCTGAGCTTTCCTCGAGGGAGATCTTATCTCCTGCGGTCGAGGTTGTCCACGGTCGCTCGGGAGAGATCTTATCTCTAGCCAAGGTTGTCCACGATCGCTCAGGAGAGATCTTATCTTTGGCCAAGGTTATCCATGGTCGCTCGGCAGAGATCTTATCTCTCGCTCAACAGAGATTTTATCTCTCGCCGAGGTTGTCCTACCTTCGACTTTGCTCGTGTTAGGACGAGATTCTCCTCCTGTTCCTAACGGACTGTGGGAACACATTCGGACCGTCGTCCGTCTCCCCCCATCTCGTCTAAGATGAATGAGGCCATCAACTTTGCTCACGTTAGGATGAGATTCTCCTTCTGTTCCTAACAAACTATGGGAGCACATATGGACCATCGTCCGCGCCTCTCCTCCCATCTCGTTCTTTGTGAATGAGGCCTTCAACTTTGCTCGCGTTAGGATGAGGTTCTCCTTCTATTTCGAACGGGCTGTGGAGGCACATAAGGGCCGTTGTCAGGGCCTCTCCCCCCATCTCATCCTTTATGGACGAGGCCTTCACTCGAAAGAGATCTTATCTCTGGCCGAGGTTGAAGATCTTTGACCTGCTTGTGTTAGGACGAGGTTGTCCTCCCGTTTCTAACACGGCAACTATTGGCTGCCTCTTCCCTGTCATCGCATAGTTTTTGCAATCAGAAATAATATTATTTAGAAGAAAAGAATTTTACCGAAGGAAAGTTATGGGCAGCACATCCCCATTTCAGAGTTGTGAGGGCGTTGTTCCTCTGAGTTTTCTCGGGCAGTAAGTCCCATCCGGACGATCTCCTCTATCTCATGCTGGCCTCCTTAATTTGAAGCATGCTTCTCTTGGCTTTGACGCTGGAAAATGATGAATCGCCGATGTACCAAACTCCGCCCGGGGGTGATGTTAATGATGCCGTGAGGTGGCCGACCTTCTTATTTCTGGCAGCGCCATTGGCCGATCTTCTCCTGCTTCAGGCTGGCATCGGAGGAATTTACCCCACCATCCCTTTTGACGAGCTCTTCAATTTCATCTTGGAGCTGAATGTATTCCTCAGTGTCGTGGCCGTGGTAGGGGCATTACTTGCTTCAATTGCGCACGTTTGGGGAGGCCGTAGTCCTTTCGATCTTGGTAGCTGGCTCTTAACTTTGCTGAGTATTCGAGTTAGAGGAGTGAGGCGTAGTTGTGGAATCTTTCGGGAGGAGGACTTCTTCGCACCCTTCTGTCGGGGCTTCTTTGGTGGTGAGCTCGAAAAGTTCGGGCCTTGCTTGCGCTGGGGAGATCGTGGATGCGGTCGAACTTCATTTCATCTTCTTGTGAAACCTGCAGGAGAACTTCATGTCCCTTTGTCGGAGCTTCCTTGGAGTCATACTCGAGAGGGAGTTCGGCCTCGCTTGCCCTGGGGCGGTTGTGAGCGCGGCCGAACTTCATCTCACCTCCTGTGAAATCTTTATAGGGGATTTTCTTGGTGACATACTCGAGCGGGAGTTTGGCCTCACTTGTGCCGAACTTCATTCTGATGATGAGGTTTGAGGGGGGAGTTCGGCCTTGCTTGCGCCGAACTTCATTCCGATGATGAGCTTTGAGGTGGAGTTCGGCCTCACTTGCACCGAACTTCATTCCGCAGGAGAACTTCGTTCCACCCTCGCTTGCGCCGAACTTCGTTTTGATGATGAGCTTCGAGGTAGAGTTCGGCCTCACTTGCGCCAAACTTCATTCCATAGAAGAACTTTGTTCCGCCCTTGCTTGTACCGAACTTCGTTCCACTCTCCTACGAAAGCTTCCATGGGAGGACTTCATGCCCCTTTGTCGGGGCTTCCTTAATGACGAGCTCGAGGAGGAGCTTGGCTTTGCTTGCCCGAACTTCATTCCATTTTTCTGTGAAATCCTTTGCGGGAGAACTTCATGCTTCTTTGTCCGGACTTCCTTGACGACGTGCTCGAGGGGGAGCTCGGCTTTGCTTGCCCAAACTTCACTCCACCTCCTATGAATTCTTTGTAGGGGGTTTCATTGATGACATACTCGAGGGGGGGTTCAGGCCTCACTTGCACTGAACTTCATTCCGATGATGAGCTTCGAGGTGGAGTTCGACCTCGCTTGCACCGAAGTTCATTCCGCTTTTCCACAAAACCTTCCATGGGAGAACTTCATGCCCCTTTGTTGGGGCTTCCTTGATGATGAGCTTCGAGGGGAGTTCGGCCTTGCTTGCATGGGGAGGTCGTGGACGCGGTCGAACTCCGTTCCACCTCCTTGTGAAACCTTTTGTGGGAGAAGTTCATGCCCCTCCATCGGGGCTTCCTCGATGATGGGCTCGAGGGAGAGTTCGGCCTCACTTGCGTCGAGCTTTATTCCGCTTTTCCGCTAAAGCTTCCGTGGGAGAACTTTTGCTTTCCGTTTTTTCTTCCTAAGGGTGATTGGTATGTCCAAATGCTCTTCCTTAAGGTTGGTTCCTCGCATCCTCATGGTGGGTTTGCTGGCAAAGTCCCCGCCGGAGGTTGTCGCATGGCCAGCATCATCTCGACAGGGCCACAAACCCAACCAGCAGGTTGAACTACTCCACGTCTGTGGTGGCTTCATGTGGAACTTGGGCTGCCGAAGCTGAAATGGGAGCAGATGGACCTGGCGCGTAGGCCATCGATCACCAAGTCAAAGCTCTCCAGGGAAGCATTTTCTCTTCGAAAAAGAACTCTAGTGAGGAAGAAGAGAGATCTCCAGAGAGGGAAGAGAGAAATCATCGCCGAGTGCTTCTTTAAGAACAAGGAAACTTCGAAGGTTCAGCCCTTCCTCTAGCGCCATTCTATTGATGCAGAAACTGGTCGTCGTCGAAATTGGCTGGAGTGATGGTGGATGAGGTCGCTGTCAGAGACCTGCAAAACAAAGTTCCGTCCGGAGCCGATGGGGGGTGGCTCCGGTAGGACCCTCCAACGATCAAGTCAGCTCTGGCCAACAGGAATGGAGTGCTCGAGAATGATTTCTACAGAGCTTAGAGATGAAGAGGAGATCTTAGAGATCAGAGGTTACAATTGCGTATCAGGAGAGTCCTTTTTATAGTGGAGCTTGATGGTGATGACTGTAGCCGCATGCTGGTGGGCCGCTCGAGGTCCGATGGAGTCAGTCTCATGAGAAGGTGCCGTCTGTAGTGGGTTGATGGTGACAGCCATCGCCACTTGATAGCAGATCGCTGTCGCTCACGGTGGACTGATGGTGATGGCTGCAGCTGTCTTGACACTGAGCCGCTCGGGACCGAATGAAGGGTCGAAGGGCTTCAACGTGTACCCATTTTGGAGGAGTCTGAACTCCTGAAGAGGAAGCTCGAAAGGAGCTCGATCGCAGGGGGGTTTGGTAGGAGCTCGACCGACCGAAGGGGGTGTCTGGGAGGAGTCCGGCTCCTGAAGAAGTCCATTCGAAGGATGTCTGGGATGAGTCCAGCTCTCGAAGAAGTTCGACCGAAGAGAAAGCTTGGAGGAAAGTTCGACTCTCATAAGCATCTAGCTAGAGGAGTGCGGCTAAGGCTCGGTCGCTGGGAGTTCGAAAAGAGCTCAATCGCTGAGGAGTTCGGCCGAGGGATGACTGCTGAGGAGTTCGGCTGGCTGAAGGGACGGCCGCTTGAGGAGTTCGGCTGAGGAACGACTGTTGAGGAGTTCGACCGGTTGAAGGGACGGTCGCTTGAGGAGTTCGGCTGAGGGACGACTGCTGAGGAGTTCGACCGGCTGAAGGGACAGCCGCTTGAGGAGTTCGATCGAGGGACGACTGCTAAGGAGTTCGGCCATTAGAAGTCCGAAGGGACTCGACCGGCTGAGCAGTTCGGTCGGCTGTAAGACTTCGGCTAAGATCCGTCCGCTGAAGCTCTTTCGTGGCTACTGGTTGCGTTAGGCTGAGCATCGAACTAGACTTCGATAGGAGCGGAATTTATCCCCAATATTTTTTATAATATTTTAGGAGCACCATAGTACAATCTTAGATATTATTAAATGTTAAAATTATAATGACTAACAAAAAATTATTCTAATCATTTATATTTGATATGAGTAAAAAAAAAGAAGACAAAGAAAAAAAATAAAAAAAGTATTACAAAAAAAAAGTTAAAAGGGATATACCTAATTCAGATTGAGAACATAGATAGTAAGAACCATTACAACAAAAATGATTATTAGCAGCATTTTTAAGTACCACTATAGACTAGAAAAAATTCTACAAATATAGCATTTTTATAGCATTTTTTCACATACCATCTTAAAATGGTATCAGCAATTAATTATTAGGATTTTTAAAAAATATCGATAAAAATTTTTCTTTAGTGGCATATAAAAGTGCCTTTAAAATTTTAATACCGATATTTTATATATGCTGATCAAAATTATAAAATATAAATTATATATTCTAGAATTCAAACAAAGGGAGGATTCAAACTAGCGTTCTTTTGTTTAAATGATATGCTCTTAATCACCAAACTATAATTTATATTATTAATATATAAAAATAATTTATTAAACTTATTAGCATACATTCATGTCATTAAATAAGTAATACTAAAAATATATAATAATAATAATAATAATAATAATAATAATAATAATAATAATAATAATAATAATAATAAATTTTATGAGATTAGTATGATATAAATAATTTAATAATTATTTACAAGTTCTATGTAAATCGGTATGACTAAACCAAACTCTATGTAAAAATTAATAATTTAAGATTTAGTAGTAATTTTTTAAAATTTATAAAATATAATATTATTTATCAGTATATTAGTTAAATACCATAATAGCAGTTTAGAATTCTAGCACTTCAAGTTACATGCCGTAAAATATAAATTTATAATAACATTTATAATAAAATGCTGCTAATAACAAAAATACTTATTGATAAATAGTGGCATTTTTAGCAAAATACAAGAAAAAAATTAGCGGCATATAATAAGAATGCCACAAGTAATTTGCCATCAAAAATTATTTTGTTTATAGTGAATATTTGATTTTTTATTGTATTTAGATTGATTAGGGTATAAAAATAAATTGATATGGGGTTTAAATATAAATGGTGGATGGATAGGGATCATAAGGTTAGGGTGGGGTATTAAAGATAAATAAAGAAGTAATGAATAAAGAAAAAAGAAGAGAGAGAGAAAGAGGTCAAAGTGAGATAAGAGAGAGAGGAAGAGGTAAGATATACGAGTCATTAAAGAGAGAGAATATATATTATAATTATTATTTTTTGTTTCTTGATGTGGTCCTTCTAGGTTTAAATATAAGAAATGGATGAGTAGGGTTGGAGTAGAGTATTAAAAGAGAAATAAACAAGTAATTAATAAAAAAAAAGAAAGAAGGAGTAAGAGGAGAGAGGTCAGAATGGTGTAAAATAGGAAGAAAGGAAGAGAGATATAAGACATGCCAAAGAATGAAAATACTTTTTTTATGTGGTCTTTTTATTCTTCTTTAAAATTTTATATGAGATATAGGATCCATTTATAAAATTAGTAAGGTTAATTTTGATTTTTCCTACTATGCATGTGTTTATGTATATATGTAGGAACTTTCTTTAGTCGATCTGTTAGAGATACTATATAGAACTGAGACAGCATATACTCTCCTCTCATTTACCATCTAGCATCAGGTGCTTAGCTGACAGTATCCTATACAATGATATGGAGCGTATTAAGAAAACCGGTTCCCCAACCCCCCCACGTCTCCACCTCCTTTTTTTTTTCTCCCAAAACAAACTTTGGCTCAAAAAATGGTGACAACATTGATGTCAGTATAGTCTAAGATTTTAATATGATTTTCAACGTCCGTGTGTTGTTTGTCAGAACTGAGACTGTATCTAATAGTATGTGTGATGTATGATTAATTTAACTGAGATGACTTAATTAGTTTGGCTCTCTGAATAGTAAATTGAATAGTGTTTCTTTGGCTCCATTTCTTAAAAAGAAAGAAAAGGACAACTTTGTTGGTTTTGCATTCTTTTTTCTGGTTAATAAGGATGGTTTCTCTTTTGAAATGTGATCCGATTTTCCTCTAAACTTTCCTCAAAAATAGTAACAGAAAACACATGATAGAACTATATCTTTGTTTGTTGTTTTGCTTTTCTAAACAATCTTCATCTGGGCCGCCAGCATTTTGGTTAGCTGCATTAGGTACACAGAAGCAGATGATAGCAAATTTTACAAATATAAATTCTGTTATTTTCCAGATTTTCTGCTTTCCACCACCTTGCAAGTGGAGAAAACAAACATGCGAATTAAATAATTTTATGTTGTCTTTCTTATCAGGTGACTGAGAAAAACTGTGAAGGAGAAGATTACGAGCATCCAGTTGGTGCACAGTATATACATTAAAAAGAAAAACCCTGACAAATACTTGATTTCCCCACCAGCTCCTGCTCTAAGTTGTAAAGTATACATATTAAAAAGAAGAAATTTATTTAAAGGTGCCAAGTTAGGATCAAAATATCCATAAGAATAGATTATATGATAAATCTAAAAGTAATACTATAATAGATTTAGGAATTTATGATTTAAAAAAGTGTAACATACAAATTCAGCTCTGCACATTCACGTGACTCTTAGATCCTGATGTGTGAGGCACCAGCTGAGATGATCGTGCAGCTATGCCAATATTAGAGTATGTCTACCATATAAAATAAATAATGTGACCTACTTGTATAAATATTTAGTTCATACTGATAATGTATAAAATAAAAAGTAAATATAAATTATACATAACCTATCCTCTCTTAGAAGACCCAGTCCGGCAATGTTGGAACTCTACATCTCTAAAATATTTTCGAGGCATAATGTTCCTAACCTATGCATATTGAACACAATATCAGTTAATACAAATTATACATACACTAATAGAGGAATTGCTAATAACAAATATAATTTATTAAATAAAAATATACATCTTAAATATTTTTGCATCAATAGAGTTAAATATCATTTAGTTCTTAGATATATGTCATAATCTAATTTATTGAAATATTTAGATCGTCAATCAACACAATATTTAAAAGCATACATTAAGTATAAGTCTTCTCGTCTTTCAAAACTATTCCTTTCTCCATATCACATAAGTTCCTAGATTTCATTTTGATAACAATAGTTCATTCCTTATCTTTCAAGTTTTATACAAAAAATACCTATCGAGCTTGAAATGAAAATATGAATGGGTCATCCTTTAACAAAATACAAATTTGTATCAATCATGAAAAATTTACTAGTATATATCCATTTGTGTCTTACTTCAAACTTCTTGGTGAGTTTATATCAATCTAATCATATCAAAATAATACTATTATAAATTTTTCATAGTAATTCAACTCGTAGATATCATAAATATCAGTAAGTGTGCATTATAATAAGTTTTTCCATCTACTTCCATCATAACTCTACTATTCTAAGTTTTTCTAAATTTTTCATATTCTTTAGTATGGAATCTAAAATCCTTGATGATGAAGTCATTATATCTCTTAACAATATTATTAGGATATCGAGCAATAGCTATCAACTTATCTGAATAATTGCTCTCTATCATCATTGGTACCTAAAAATATGATTCAATTAACTATTAAATAATACATCATAATATTAATCAAAATTAACATACACTTATATATATATATATATATATATATATATATATATATATATATATATATATATATATATATATATATATATATATATATATATATATATATATATATATATATATATATATAGGTAGACTTGCTTTGGTTGACTAGAGCCCAACCTACATCCGATCGAATCTTCGACCGTTCGATCTATATGCATCTTGGAATGCACGTCTGAAAAGAAGCACTGGCTAAAAAAAATACAGGCGCAGGTGCGTCTGAAAAAAAAATCAGAAAAAAAAGCTAATTGCTTGAAAAAAAAATCTAAAAAAAAACCTAAAAAAAATTCAAAAAAAATAGAAAAAAAGTTTAGAAAAAGAACTACCTTTTTTTTCTATTTTTTATATTTTTTTAATTAAAAAAGTCTTAAAAGAAAAAGAGAGAGAGGGGGGGAAGGTGCCTACATAATGAATGTAGGCACCTACATTCATTATGGAGGCGCCTTCCCACTCTCTTTCTTTTTTCTTCTTCTAAGACTTTTTTAATTAAAAAATAAAAAAAATAAAAAAAATAAAAATCTATGACTTTTTAATTAAAAAATATAAAAAATAGAAAATAGAAAAATCTACATTAAATGTAGGCGCCTTCAGGGTGCCCTCTTTTTTTTTCTGAATTTTTTTTTAATTTTTTTTTGAATTTTTTTAAAATTTTTTTTCTAAATTTTTTTTAGATTTTTTTTTGAATTTTTTTTAGATTTTTTTTTCAGACAGTAGCAGGCTTTTATTTTCTGAATTTTTTTCAGACGCATGCGCACCTATATTTTTTTCAACCGGCATGCCTTTTCAGGCACGTATTTCAAGATGCGTATGGATCGAATGGTCAGAGATCTGATCAGATGTAGGTTGGACTCCAATCGACTGAAGCCCAGTCTATATATATATATATATATATGTCTAACCTATTTGAAAAGCTATTTAGGAAATATTTTGACCAACCATCTTTCTCAACCCTTAAATTTGGTCAAATGTTATTGATAATTTGTTACTGAGCAACTAAGAATTTGCTGTATAAAAGTTAAATAATTGGTCAAGCACATTATGCATGATAGGTTCATAAATTAAATCATATTATAACCATCATAACCTATGATAATCAAATATTATATTATTATAAAGTAAGACATAACGATGTGCTTATACCAAAGATTTTTGGTCAAGAACAATAGTTTCAATCTTTCCCAAACCTCTTCCATCAGATAAGAACTTATAATTTTCAATATTTTCTATAGTCTCATAGTTTCTTTAAGGTCGGTTTAATGTTGTTTCTATACTTTCAAGATATCTTGAATAAAATATTAAACACTCTTCAACAATATATCCTTCTACAATTAAGCCCTTGGGATGAACTCTATTGCGTACATAATTTTTCAAGTATACAAGATACCTTCAAAAATAAAAAATATTGTAAAACATCTATATCGGTATAATATTTTTTAGAACTAAAAAATTCTAAATTGTAATTATAGAGTTCATAGTAGCTTACCTCTTAGTAGGATATATGCATCTATGGTGCACTAATCTATCAAGTTTAGTTTTCACAGCTAAGTGAATGATTAGATAAACCATAATAGTGAAAAAAAACTTGGAGGAAAGATCTTTTCCATTTGACATAGCATAAATGCCACACAAGACTCTAGTCGATCAAGTTTCCAAGGTTCATGGACTTTAGAACATAATAACTTAAAAAATATAGAAAATTAGAAAATGACTACAATAATTTATTTTGACATAAATGATCTTAAAGCTAGTGAAATTATATCTTGTATCAGTATATGACCATCATGATTTTTTAAATTTGAAGGTTTTTGCTCTTTCAGGTTGGCACATCATAAAATATTTAATGCATATCCATCAGAAACCTTGATATTTTTTAAAATTATCAAAAAAAGATCATTTTTTTTAGTGGATATTGTGTAACATACAGGAGGTATATAAATTTTATCATTAGCAAGTACTTTGGAATAAAGTTTTTGTTAATTGGATGCCCATTTCTTTTAAATCAAAATGTACACCTCATATTATCTTCGATCTTCCTATCAAAATTTAATAATATTCTAATTAAATTATTATAAATATTTTTTTTATATGCATCACATCAAGGCCGAAGAAGATTATGCTACCAATAAGATAAGTCAAAAAAGATGCTTCTTTTCTTCCATAACTGTTTAGTATTACTAGTTATGAATACTACAATTGTGATATCATTATCTCCATATCCATCTATATTTTTATCATTTTTGAACAAATTTTTAGCATCCTCCAACACCATTGCATCTAGATTGCTAAAACTGACTTTTTTTAGTAATTCTTCATGCTTTGAGCTTCCATCATCCTTCCTTCTTTTTTTGAAGACTTGAAAATCTTACCACCGATGATGTCCTTCTTTCTGAAATCGAAATAGATGATTTACTTTCAACCACCAATGGTGTCCCATATAGCAAAACTTTCCCTCATGTTTTAACCAATATGAATAGGTTTAAACCCCTCATGATGGACATGCAATACGCCCCTTAGTGCTCCAACTAGATAAATTAGCATATACAAAAAAATGTTAATAATCCATATAAGAGTTGCCCGTAATTTAAATATTTGGCTAGTGGAAGCATCAAGTGCATCGATATCCTCCCATAGTTGTTTCAATTTCTCTATTAAAAGTCGTAGAGAAATATCAATATTGTTCCCTAGACTCTTATCATTTGGGATAACCATTGACAGAATTAGTGAAGACCATTTTATGCACATCTATGGTGGCAAATTATAAGGAATCAAAATAACTAGTCAAGTGCTGTAGAAAGAACTTAGACTCTGAGATGGATTAAAACCATCAATAGTTAAACACAACCTGACATTATTAATATCAAATACAAAATTAAGATGTCAATCATCAAATGCTTTCTATGCTAAACTATCCACCGGGCATCTCAATATTTTATCCTTTGTACGTCCTTCATCATGCAATCTCATTAAAGATGCTATTTTTGATAATGTATAGATTCTTTTTAGTTTAGGTATGAGAAGAAAGTAACATAATACTTTGATTGATTTTTTTCACTCCATATTGCATTCATGTCATTCAATAGATCACCCTCATCTTCTTTATGCATTACCCATTGTGAAGATCTACACATATGGCATAACTCTTGATTAACATTATTGCCTCGATATACATACAATCATTCGGACAACCGTGAATTTTCTCGTATTCAAAATTCAATTCCTTTATTAATTTCTTGGCTTCATTAGGGAGAGATGGCAAAGTAGCACCTTTCAAAAATACGTCATTTAATAATTAGAGGAGCATAGTAAAACTCTTGCCAGACCATCCACTCAAATATTTTAAATAGAATAAATATACAAGAAAGAAGTCTTCAAAAAAAATTTACAATCCGGATATAATTCTTGATCACAATCTTCTAATAAATAGCGATACTAAGTTATCTTGTCATTAGATGAATGTATATGCTCCTCAATATACATAGGATTAGTAGACAGAAATCCGTCAGGCATCCCAATTATTCCTTATCCTCTACTGGAATCTCCTAAATTTCCAACACCAAGCCTAAAAGCATCTCTAAACAAACCCCATATATCATCTTCTCTTATAGGATTTCTTTATAGGTTATTGGATCTCCGAGCAGATGTATGTTCTACATAGAAGGGTTGAGAATATGAAGATGATCATATAAACTCTCCATAAAATACCCATTCAATATAATCTTTCAAAAATCATTCTATACAAAATGTTATTCAATAGTTTATGGATCAAGTGAAGAACAATTTACATATTTTTGGCATGGACAAAGAATCCTTTGGTTCATACTAGGTTTCTCAACATTAAATTTAATGAAATTCTAAACTCCATCTAAATAATCTTTGCTAGATATCAGTTTATATATATATATATATATATATATATATATATATATATATATATATATATATATATATATATATATATATATATATATATATATATATATATATATATATATATATATATTATTTTACATTCAAATGAATAGTAAGGTTGAAAGGGAAAATCTGAATTGATAGTACTCTTGAACTAAATTGATATAAAAACAATTCCAAATGTATGATCTTGCTAATAGTCATACAAATAAAAAAATAGCTGTAATTAACTTTGATTGTGTAAGAAAATCGGTCACTTTACACGGGCATCCACATCTGAAGATTTTAAGGAAAACAATCACATCTCCTTCCAATTAGATGAGCCACAACCTCCTGCTATGTGGATAGTATGTATGTTTGTTAACACTCAGCAATTCTGCATACCTAATGGATCATGTTAGTGCTAAAGAACTCAATATAATTCATTCTGTACGGTCATTGGTCTCTTCAAGAAGCAAACAAGGACCTTAATAAAACTATTAAAAAAACTTTCAAAAACCCATATCAAAAAGAGAGAGCACAAATCCGAATTGATTGGCAATCAGCTTCAGAACCAAAAACAATGTGCACTGTACTTGCATACATCTAACATGTTCTATCAGTAGACAAAATCATCACACATCCCTTGAACGAGCACATGAAGAAAATATGTACATGTTCGATTACAGATAAGTGAGCAGGAACGCTCATACTCCATGTTAGATATGTAGGAACATGGACTTACACAGTGGAGGGCTTAAATCAATCTATTAGTGTGTTGTCTGCCATGTCTAAAATAAAAGATTTTCCTTCACATTTATCGGGAGCCAAAAGACTGCAGGCAAACTACAAGTTAATTTATCACTTTGTGCCAGAAAATGATATATCACAAACATAAACAACTGCCAAATAAAACGTACATAGCCTTTCTACGGATCGTTATTGGATGATACCGCACTGAATAAGTACAATGACCTTATAATGTAGCTTAGAATCTCTATTGGGAAGCCAAAAACCTTCGACTCTGTGACCATGTTCTTTGTTACGAAACCCTTGCTGGCATCCACTTTCATGCTACTCATAAATGCAAAATTAGATTGTTCCTTTCCCTCATCCTATAATGGGAATACCACATTAAATTCCAAAGATGACCTAAATATTCCTTGGAGAGCTTTATCCAATTCCAATAAACTTCAACTTGATGAACACTTTTTGTTAAATTACCTTGTTTCTATCTAATTTCCTAAATTTGCTAAATATCACGCAGTTCTATTCACCTTTAGTACTAATAGTTATTCTGATCTGACAACTATTCTCTCTTAGTTTATTATATCAATCATTTCCTCTATAAAAGCCATATTAGTAGGTCCGCAAACTTCAGCAAAGAACCCATGATAAACTCTGAATTTAGTGATAGCATTATTACAATATAACGCTTATGGCCCAAGACCACCACAGGTCATTGAAGTGTTATAACACATAATTATATACCCAAGAGATATTTTTATGTATATCACACTTGTTTTATAACAGCCACCCCAGCTATTACACAGTTGATGGCTGCAAATTAATGAGTCCTCAATAATTTATATTTAAATAATATCATTTTCTGTTTAACTAATAAATGTGTGCGGCACACACGCATGCACATTAATGAGTTCTCAATAATTCATATTTAAATAATATTATTTTTCTATTTAACTAATAAATGTGAGTGGCATGTGCATGCACACAGGCACGTGCATGCACATGCATACGCGTACACATGCATGCCAGATTAGAATCAGGTTGATCAAATTTGCATTCAAATCTGGTCAGATCAAAACTTTTATAATAGGTGTCTTACATCAATGATCCAAGTCGTTGAATATGATTTACTATATCAAAACTGCTTGCACATAAAAAAATCATTTGATTTGGAGACTCCTAGCCTATATATCATATAGTAAAAAATTGGACAGCCTAAATAAAATTGAATTATATTAAAAATGAATAAACTTAATTGTACATAGAATCAAGATATGCTATTTGGTGGTCAAAGAAGCTTTTGGTGTTCCCAAGAGACATTGTTTCAATAGAAGGTATTGAAATTAGTAAACTAAATTAATATTATCTTATTATTAGCAATGACTTTTGGTGTTTTCTATGAAACATACTTAGAATTTTTCTCCATGTATGAAATCAAAGTATCATTCATAAATATGATTTTTGATATTTTGTGTAGAGGATAGTTAAAGAATTGTTTCATTCTCTATATAAAGAGATGTATTTTAGCCATTTTGTATCAAGTAAGTTGAAAGTATATCATATAAAGATAAAGTTCTCTTCTTCTAAAGAGCTCTCTTCTCTTCATTCCTTAATGAGAAATACTACCATACTCCTCTCCTCCTCTATCCATCCTAACAAAGTGGTATCATAGCTAATCATGGCTATCGAAGTGCTTTTCATTCTTCATCTTGCCAACAACTTTGAAAATTGGAGTATTCAAATGAAGGCATTACTTGGCTCCCAAGATATCTAGAAGATAGTAGAGAAGGGATATGCTGAGCCCCAAGATGAGAATAATATCCTAGCAAACCAAGGGACAACAATCACGGAGCTTCGAAAGAAGGATAAAAAGGCACTCTTTTTAATCTACTAAGGCCTAGATGAGGCCGCATTTGAGAAGGTTACTAGTACTACCAACTTCAAGAAAGCATGAAAGATTTTACAAAATTCTTACAAAAATATAGAAAAAGTAAAGAAAGTTCATCTCCAAATCTTAAGAGGCGAGTTCGAAACTTTGCAAATGGAGTCTGAAGTTATGTCAGACTATTTTATAACGATGTTGACCATTGTGAATCAATTGAGGAGGAACGGTGAGACACTTGATGACAATCAGGTCGTCGAGAAAATCCTATGATCTTTAGACCACAAATTTGATTATGTTGTGGCGGACATTGAAGAGTCCAAAGACTTGGACACCATGATGGTAGATGAGCTTATGTGTTCGGTTCAAGCCCATGAGCAAAGAATAATAAAGAGAAGATAGGAACCATTAGAGCAAGTTTTACAAAGCAAGCTCTCCATCAATGATAAGGAGGAGTCAAGAGACGAAAGTTGCCAAAGAAGCCACGATCATGGCCGAGGACGCTGTCGTGGTAGAGGCCAAGGTGGAGTCTATGGGCGTGGTAGAGGCCATGGTGACCACAACAATATTGAGGAAAGTAACTAAAATCATGGAGGAAGAGGACAAAGAGGTAGAGGCCGAAGGTATGACAAGAGTCAAGTTCAATGTTACAATTGCAATAAATTTGGGCATTACTCTTTTGAGTGCTACTCTAATCAATCAAATCAAATTTATGAGAAAGCTAATTATGCCAAGAAAGAAGATGATGGAGATGACGTGCTTCTACTAGCATGAAAAGGAGGAGAACCTATCAATCAAAATATGTGGTACTTGAACTCTAGTACAAGTAACCACATGTTGGGGCACAAAGAAATCTTCATGGAGCTTGATGAATCAGTGAATGGCCATGTCTCATTTGGAGACGCTTCCAAGGTAAAGGTGAAGGGCTTCGGTAAGATACTTATTCAACTCAAAGATGGAAGCCAACAGTTTATTACCAATGTCTATTATATGCCTGATATAAAACCAACATTCTTCATATTGGGCAACTCTTGGAGAGAGGATTTGATATGCAATTGAAGGAAGGAAGCTTCTACCTAAGAAAACAAAATAAATTGATTGCTCATATTCTTATGTCAAATAACTGCATGTTTATGTTAAACATAAATCATGTTATTGCTAAATGTCTAGGTGCATGTATGAAGGATGTTTCTTAGCTTTAGCATTTACATGTAAACTTCGGTGCTCTAAAGCTTTTTTCAAGTAAGAGAATGGTGAAGGGGCTACCCTATATTGATGTCCCTAATAATATATGTGAGGGGTGTGTTCTTGGCAAACACCCAAGGAGGAGCTTTTGAAAGAAGTCTTATAACAAAGCAAAAATGCCACTTCAACTTATCCACACCGACATTTATGGACCGATCACTCCAAGCTCATTCAGAGATCGTCATTATTTTCTAATTTTTATTGATGATTTTAGCAGGAAAACATGGATGTACCTCTTGAAGGAGAAGTTAAAAGCATTTCAAGCTTTCAAAGAGTTTAGAGCTTTGGTGGAGAATCAAAGTGGCTATACCATCAAGACGTTGCGATCGGATCACGTAAGAGAATTCACATCCAAGGAGTTTGAAGTTTTTTACAAATCTCATAAGATTTGGAGATCCTTGACCACACCATACTCACCTCAATAAAATGGCATCGTGGAAAGAAAAAATTAGACTATACTTGATATGGTTCAAAGCATGCTTAAAATAAAGGAGACGTCGAAGGAGTTTTGGGGCGAGGCTGTAAATTATGCGGTCTACTTGCTTAATAGATGTCCTACAAAGAATTTGGAAGAGGTAACACCACAAGAGGCATAGAGTGGTTACAACCCTATTATCTCTCATTTCAAGGTATTTGGGTGGATAGTATATGCACATATTCCGAATCAAAGGAGAGGCAAGTTAGATGACAAAAGCTTGCCATGCATCTTCATCGGCTATGATGCAAGATCTAAAGCTTACAAGCTCTATGAACCAAAGGAGAAAAAGTCATTGTAAGCTGAGATGTGGAGTTTCAAGAAGATGGTGTTTGGAATTGGAGCACTAACATGGTGATGATATAAGATGAAGAGCAAATCAAGGAGCAAACTAGAGAGCCAACACCACCTTCATCTCCTACTTCATCAGATGAAGATGGTTTAACACCACTAAAGACAAGAAGCATTCGAGATTTATATGAGGTGACTACTTTCCTAAATCTTATCTGTCTTTTTGCTAATGAAGAAATAATTTTTTTTGAAGATGCTATCAAAGATGAGAAGTGGAGGAAAGCCATGAATGAAGAGATAAAAATCATAGAGAAGAATGAGACATGAGAGCTCACTTGTCTACCAAGAGGGCTTGAACCAATTGGAGTAAAGTGGATTTACAAAGTCAATAAGAATGCACAAGATGAAGTGGAGAAATACAAAGCGCAACTTATAGCTAAAGGCTACAAGCAAAAGATCAGGATTGACTACAAGGAAGTCTTTGCTCCTATTGCTCGAATGGAGATCGTTCGCTTAGTGATTTCTTTGATAGCTCAAAATAAATGAAAAATTTTTTAGTTTGATGTTAAATTAGTCTTTCAAATGGCTACTTGAACGAAGAAGTGTACATTAAGCAACCCAAAGATTATGTCAAAAGTGGACAAGAAGACAAAATATTGAAATTAAAAAAGGTGCTCCACGATTTGAAGCAAACATCTAGAACTTCAAACTCAAGAATTGATGCATATTTCAAGGCTAATGATTTTGTTCAGTGCCCCAATGAACAAGCTCTCTATGTCAAAAGAAAGGATGGGAACATATTGCTTGTCTCATTGTATGTTGATGACTTTATCTTCGTAGGCAATTCAACACAATTAATCAAAGAATTCAAGCAAGCAATGGCGAAGAAGTTTGAAATGACTGACATAAGACTTATGTCCTATTTTCTTGGCTTAGAGGTGAATCAATTAAAAAATAAAAATTTTCCTTTCCAAGAGCACTATGCAAAGGAAGTGCTCAAAAGGTTCAAGATGAAAAATTGCAATTCTATTAGTATACTGGTGGATTGTGGTGCAAAATTATCCAAGAATGATGAAGGCAAAGTGATTGATCCTATACTCTTCAAAAGTTTGGTAGGAAGCTTGAAATACTTGACATATACAAGACCAGATATAGTATATGGTGTTGATTTGGTGAGTCGATTAATGGAGGAACCAAAATCATCTCATTAGAAGGCGGCTAAGAGAATCTTACACTATATTCAAGATACTCTAAGTCTTGGCTTATTCTATTTCCATTCTAATATTTTTCAACTTGAAGGTTACTCCAATAGTGAATGGGGTGGAGACTTGGATGACCGAAAGAGTACTTTTGAATTTGAATTTTTTATAGATGATACGGCATTCTCATAGATGTCGAAGAAGCAATCTATTGTTACTCTTTCTACATGTAAAGCCGAATATGTTGCTGCATCAGCATGTGTATCACATGCTATATGGCTAAGAAGCTTGTTGAAGAAAGTTCATTTTGAGCAAAAGGAACCTACTAAGATAAACATTGATAGCAGGTCGACAATTGCTTTAGGAAAGAATCCGGTCTATCATCAAAGGAGCAAACATATAGATGTTCGTTTTCATTCAATCCGAAAGCATGTGAAGAATAAAGATGTGGAGCTTATTTATGTAAAAAGTCATAATCAAGTTGCGAACATTTTTAGTAAACCACTTGGAGTTGATCTCTTCAATAAATTCAAAGATCTACTTGGTATGAAGAATGGAAGACAATTAAGTTTAAAGGAGGGTGTTGGAAATAAATAAACTTAATTGTGCATGGAATCAAGATATGCTATTTGATGGTCAAAGAAGCTTTTGGTATTCCTAGAGACATTGTTTCAAGAGAAGGTATTAGAATTAGTAAACTAAATTAATATTATCTTGTTATTAGCAATGGCTTTTAGTATTTTCTATGAAATGTACTTAGAATTTCTCTCTATGTATGAAACCAAAGTGTCATTCATAAATATGACTCTTGGTATTTTATGTAGAAGATAGTTAAAGAGTTGTTTCATTTTCTATATAAAGAGATATACTTTAGTCATTTTGTATCAAGTGAGTTTAAAGTATATCATAAAGTTGTCTTCTTCTAAAGAGCTCTCTTCTCTTCATTTCTTAGTGAGAAATACTACCATACTCCTCTTCTCTATCCATCCTAATAAATTAGATATATTTTTTGATCACTTGATGTATAGGATAGAGGTCTTTAAATCATATGATTTTTTGTGTACAAGCAGTTTTTAAGTAGTAGATTACATCCAATGGATGTAGAACCCTCATTGTCCAATTTTATTCCAACCGGATCTGAGCCCAAATCTGATCGACCTTATCCATATCTGTATATATATACATATATACATACATATGCGCAGACGCATATATATATATATATATATATATATATATATATATATATATATATATATTGAGATATTGAGGTTCCTACATATTTTTGTTAATGAAACATAGAAAATGAGTATGGCAGGTCCTTGCCGGACACACATAGAATGTTCATTGACATTCTCTGACTTATCAATACCAATGTTGTTTTTTCACCTCTTTGAAACAATACAATTCAAGCAGCACCCACATACTGAATCACATTCTTGTTAGCATTGTGACCTACTTGGCCCAAAAGCATTATGGGCAGACAATGTCCATAGCAGACCAGTAAAAGCCTAAAGGCCTATAACAGTTATAATAAATTTTATGCTGTATTGACGTACATATAGTAACATAAGAACAAGAAAAATGATGTTATGAATATTTTATATTAACATAAATTTATTATCTATCTACATAATAAATTAACATAATTGGATCTTACATTCAATACAAGTAAATAGCAAACTTTGATATAACATTTAAAAGATCAGCATTCCCATGTTTGGACTTCTTTAGCTAAAATTTTATATTTGCACTCAAATAGAACAAACCCTGTTTAACAAAAATTACATGACTAGAAATGATTGAGCAAGTTTGATGGTGGTTGATCATAACTGAGCATTTCATTATCGACATTCTAAATAGTCAAACTTCTGTTACACTTATTTCTAGAACTATAACTCATTTTAAGCAACTCCCATCCGACAGTTTTTCACAGCTTTCAATCAATGTAACCAGTCGTTTTCTTTCAAGAACTTGTCGCACAATTATTGGGAGGGAAGCTAAACAAATTGCTTCAAACATCACCGTCTGAGTCATAACTAAAATGCATAACCTATTGAAAGTTTGCAAAATTGAGGAACCAAATAAGCTCGATAGAAATATTCGACAAACTGCTAATCGACCAGCAAACACCAAAGAGGATGTCCCTGGAAGGAGAAAACAACACATCCTATATTTTCAATTGTAATAAACTCGGTTGTTGGCCAACCTTAGTGGACTTTGAACATAAATTTGCCAGTTCTACAGTTAATAACCATAACTTCACTTCCGATTTGCTAAAAGTTATTTTGCCTTGAAGGCTGTAATAAACTCGGTCGTTGGCAGACCTTAGTGGACTTTGAACATAAATTTGCCAGTTCTACGGTGCTTAATAACTATAACTTCACTTTTGATTCGCTAAAAATTATTGTCTTGAAGCTTTTAAGATCATGGCGTGAGAACTGCCATGCAAACACTGACCGCGGGGCCAAACACTAAGATATAAAATTACTACAAAAAATTTCATTTTTTGTAGTAATTTTAATTGAAAATCCCTCACAATTCACAAAAATCCCTCCCAATTCATAAATGCTCCTTCAGCAACATAGTCAATTTTATGCATGTTAATTACTATTATACAAAAAGAATCTACATGTTTTGATCTATATTCTTCAGTTTATTATGCAAAAAAAAAAAAAAAAAAAAGTCCTTAATAGTTCAAGCTTCTACCCGTAGTATAATACCACCTATAGTACAATACCCACTTTGAAACCTCCCTAGAAACTCGCCCACTTCCAGAGTGCTTACATACAAACTTTTGAGAGAAAAATAAATAAATAAATAAACGAAAAGGATTCGCCTTCGTAGATCCACTTGCAACTTTGTTCCCACAGCCAACTCTATTAATTACAGAAGCTAGGGACCACCTTCACTTGATTCAATATTTAGTTATCTATGTTTATATATCTAATCCATGTTCCGTCAACCAAGAAGAACCTAGAGAAACTGAAACAACTAAATGCTTGAGAAAATCGTTGAGTTTGTGAGACATCGAAACAGCTTCCGTCAGCAGCTTCAGAATGGAAATTATATGAATAAATGAAACATCTAAATAGTTTGTGACAGCTACCAGTAGGACAAACTTGGATATAAACAAACTTGACATTATGTTTAGAGGTTTGCCTACTAACACGACCTGGCACGAGCCTGGCATAAGTCATGATTTCATCCATAAAGATTAGACACTTTTTAAAGCATATCACATGTATACAATTTACATACACATACACGTACAATAAATACATATCCTTTTTTTCTACATAAACAAAATTAATTATGCATTCATAAATTTATACAATTTACATGCATGTAACACATCCATTCATAACACAAGTCAGTACTTATGTACCGCTATGTCATAACACAAATTCATAGTTACGTTCTTATGCTTTCGTAAGCAATTTAATATTTCAACGTAATATTAAGATTGCAAATGCTGAAACCGTGAAAGAGTATGAGGTATTTATGTACTATGGTTTTAGAACAGATATGAATCCACCAAAGCATTGCAACAATTATGAGCAACACAACCAGTAGGATAGCTCCAAAAAATCTGCTCCCTCCTTTAATTTGTGAGACGTGTAACATAATTTGTAAATTGACAGATGAGTGCGTTGCAAGAACGACATGAACTGAATTTAGTGCAGCTCAAAATAGCAAATGTCCAAATCAAAGTTTTTTCTAAAGAAGCTTTGAGAGACAAATGAGAAACGCATTCACGCCATTCTTTGGAAATAAAGCATCAACCCAATGGTAATGAACACAAAAAATTATTACACACCATGCCATAGTTGATTTGATTAATTACATAGAATTATGGGAGCACATAAATCTCTTGAAAAGCTTGGAGATCTCTTTCTATTGGCCGTCATATTAGTACCTATATATGCATTTCATATAATCTTTCAGCACACATGTTAATGGAACTTAAGCCCAGGCTTAAAGTAGCAGATAAAAATATGAATAATTTTGCAGAGAACTGATATTAGAAGAGGATTGCAGCACACTATAGCCTGCTTCAAAATCAGAGAACATTCCCACAATTTTGCATATCAAATCAGAGAATGAGAGCACTGATCCATGAGAATTTCTCTAGAATAAGTTCAAGATTATAAAAATAAATGAAAATCTATAGCTTGCCAAGGTCAAGGGCTGTGGTACAACGAAGAAAAATTTGTAGACTACATCAAGAAACCAAAAAAAAAAGAGAACCGATCAGAGTGTATTTTCATCCTAGTACCAGATCAAAAGGATCCCATCAAAAGCTCTTAGATCCAAGAATAAAATTTAACCAAACATGCATAGCCAGACATGCATGATCAAAATAACTCTCATGTTCAATGGCAATGGCTATCTAAGAGGATGATCGAAGGTGCTCAATGGGAATGGACAAGAGGATGATCTCGAACTTGGCAGCAAAGGACAAGAAGCTTGCAATGGATGGCTCTCCAACTTGGCAACGAGGAACTGCTCTTAGGCTCGATGGCAGGGGAGGGGTCTCAAGTATTTGCATGATTAGCAGCAAGGAATGACTCTCAAAAAACTAAGATCCTATGACATTATAAGTAGAGAGAAATCCTAGATCATCACTTGTGATCATTGGAGCTCTTACCTTGAGTGTATATAAGAGGAAAAGGTTCTATCCGATCTTCAAAACTTCGCAATCTCTACCAACACCTTTCAGCGATCCTTCCCAAACCATAAAATCATAAATTAAAAAAAATTACATGAAAAATAGAAATGGATAAATAAGATTGAAAAAAAAAAAAAATCATGCTCGATCGACGACGAAGGTACTCCACCACACTCAGAAGAAGAAGAAGCTGGAGAAAGGAGGAAAAGCCGGCAAATACAAAGAAGACCAGATGCAGGCAATATGGGGGTGGTAGCGGAGATCTAGGGCACTAGAAAGATATTTAGGGCACTAGACTTAGGGCACTAGAAGATGCTTGGTAGTAGAGGCAGAAGGAGGAGGAGGATCAAGGAAGACAATGAAACATAGGGCAGGGTGGATTGCAGTTTATTGGAAATCCCGCTGATGATTATGAGGGTCGTCCTCGCACTTATAATGCTTACAAAAGTTGCTAAGAGCGTTATTATTGGATCCCAACGATGTTTATAAGTGCCGTCTTGAACTCAACCGTTAAGAGCCAATTCACTCTCTTAAATTTCAGTGCTTTTCAGAAGCATCGGTAGGTGGGCGGAAGGTTTAAAAATTATCGATGCTTTTAACTAGCATTGGCAAATAAAAGTCAACAATTTCCTTTTTATCCATGGTGATAATAAGTTGTACTTGAAATATATCCAATAAATAAATCTTGTATAAACTTTCTTCATGATCATTTGTAACCTGAATATACTCGTGAAGATTTGTGTGATATCTTCTTTTAGGAAAATACTAAAGATCACTTGCCAGAGCACCACTTCATTTGCTAGCTCGATAAGAATTAGGTGATTTGTTGAGTACTAAGTGAGGCCTAACTGAGACCATTGTCCCTATGTATCATACTAATCTTTGAACCAATAATCATCACACAAACCAGAATCAATCATCATATTTGATAGCAACATGCATGATAAGAGGAATGTCACATAATGAAATTTATACAAGAAAAATTATTCAGCCATTGACTCAAAAGATTATCGCATGTAATAGAATTCACAAAAAGGAAAAGTATTGTCTGCAATTGACTATAAAGATTCTCCAGAAATTCTTCATGTGGTGGAATTTGCATAAAGCAAAAATATATTTAGCAATTGACTCCAGAGATTCTCTACATAGTGGAATTTCATATGGAATTTTTTTATATTGTATAATTTTTTCTTCTTTATTTTTTGAATTTTGAATGGGAACAAATCCCACAATCATAGGAATATTGCCTTGTACAACCTCTATAAATATATGTGTAGAATCTCTATCATACTTTTCTTGAGTTAGAGAGCCAAAATCATATTATTCTATTATTTTTTCATGGTATTAGAGTGACTCTTAGATTAGACCAACAATGGCTTACTCCTTAAGTTCAAACACAGGATCCAAGTACCCTTATCTATCAACACTTAATGTTGGAAACTTTATATCTCTTCAGCTCACTCCAATAAATTACCTATTGTGGACAATACAAATTACTACCCTGGTTCATAGCCAAGATCTCTAAGGCTTTCTCAGTGGCAAGATTCCCATGCCTAAGCCACTTATTGCTAATCCAAATAGCACTACTACTGGTGGATCAAAATTAGTATCAATTCTTGACAATGTTGATTGGAAATGTTTTGATTGTCTACTACAAGACTGGATTATGGGTATATTATCAAAATAGACTAGATATCATAGACCACCAGATAGATGCACCAGAAACCCTAAGCATGGGACCAAATAACTGCATGATTCTCGATGCAAACCCAAAGGAACCCTTCACTTGCCTTTGCAAACCACTTTGGAATTAATCTTGATGCTCACAGAAATCTAGCTTTTATGGGACCACAGTCCCCATTCAACTTTACCAAGATTGTTGCTCCAAGAATTAATTTTGATGATTACAAAATATTTGAGGAAATTACTAATGATTTTGGCATGAAAAAAATTTTCTTATATTTCAGAGGCAAAATCATAAATTTTATAAAGTTGGAGAAAATATGTTTCGAAAGCTTCAACAATAAGCCTAGAAGATTTTTGATCTATTGGAGGTAGTTTTATAAATTTTGGATGTATAATTTGAAAGAAAATTAGGAAGAAAGATGACGAAGGGCAAAATTATAAATTTATAAAGTTAGAGAAAATTTATTTTGGAAGTCTCAAGAACAAGCCTAGAAGATTTCTGATCTATTGGAGGCAGTTTCATGATTTTTGGATGTATATTTTAAGAGAAAATCAAGTTTTAAGAAAAGGATCGATCCTTAGATTTTTTTTATTGAAATGAATTGATTGGCATGCTGTCTCTATGCTAGAAGTCAACTCTAGGGTCGACCTCTGCTGTTTCTGCAAGCCAAAAAATAGAAACATGATATTTCTTGACTTCTGCCATAGAGGTCGACCCTAGGGTCAACCCCTGTGCAGGGGACGACCTTGGGGTCGACCCCTGTACAGGGGATGACCCCAGGATCGACCTCTGTGACGAAAAAATTTTGTAATGATTATTTTTTTAATTCATTTTGGCTATATTTAATGTGCATTTAAAATCCTCCAGCAGCTCTAATCCTGTCCAAATTTCTCTCTAATATTTATTGAAGATATATAGGCTCAAAAATGAGGGAAGAAAAGAAGAGATTCAAATATTTATTTTAGTCCTAATCAAAAAGCCCTCTCGAAGCAAAGAAGATTTTATTTCAAGCTCACCAACCCTCAAATGCTCATTCAAGCCTTCAACAACTTTGAGAAAAATTAGAAAAGCTTCTTTCTTTATTGTGTAAAGAGTTTTTAATATTTTATTTACTCATTAAAGGGGCTAACTTTATATTTTATTATTGTTAACACTCATACTCTATTTTATTATTTTGATTTAAGTTTTGGGGTTTCTAAAACTTGAAAAGATTAATCTAAATCTTGAATTGGATTGTATTGAATTGGCTTGTATCTAGAAAATAAGTGTTCTAACTTAAGATAGTTAGGATCGGAGGTACCGACGTATTCTTGTTGAATACATTTAGTGGATTTGAATTTTCAAGTAAGAACTTGGGGAGTGGATGTAGGTGCAAGATTGGCACCAAATCATTATAAATCTTGCTTGTTTGTGGTGTGCTTGCTCTTTTTTTATTTTTATTTTATTAAATACTTGCTCTCTTACTATTTATCTTTTCACCTCATTTAAATCACCCACCTCATATAAATTGCATATCATCACATTATCTTTGTTATTCTAATTTAGCTTTAAAATTTTAAAAATTTAATTCACCTCCTCTCTTGGGTTGCATAGCTGGGCAATAAGTGGTATCAGAGTAGGTGCTCTATTATTAGTTATTGACCTAACTGTCAAGAGCCAAAGATCTTAGCAATCCAAAATAAAATATTTTTTTAATGATGTATATTTTATTGATAGACGCCTATTGTTTGATAGCTTAAATTATACTTATTGAAAATCTAGGATAAAAATATTCATTCAAACACATGACTATAATTTATGAAAAATTATAATCAATGGTCTATACACACCCAATGCATAGATTCATGATAAAAAAATGATTCAAATGATTGCTAAAGGAATGAATTTAGTTTATTATTCATTAGACAAATATTTTTAATGTAATTTCTTCATATAATTCAGCAAATCAAATATGAAAGAAATTAAAAACTACTTTTAAGAAAGCAAATCAAAGAAAAATATCAAGCTCTCAAGAAAAAAGAAAACTCACCCCAACTCTTGCCTCATGGTGCATGAGGATGAAAAAAAGAAGAAAAAAAAATAAAAGAAAAAAAAAACATTGATTAAGGAGAAACAAAAAAAAGAAGAGAAAAATGAGAAAGAGAAGGAATGTATAGCAAGTTGTTGCCTCATGGCTCAAAATGATAAGGTGTATCATGAACACTCCTCTGAATTTATTTTTAAAAAATTATATGAAGCCTTCAATGAGTTAATGGATGAACATAAAAAGATAAGACTACAGAATAAAGAACTTAAAAAATCTAATTTATCTTTGGTTGAAGAGAAAAATAAAATTTTGAGTGAAATGAAGATCTATTAAAAAATATAAAAAATATGACCAAAGAAAAGAAAGACTTTTTGAAACAAATTGAAACTTTAACTAAGAAAAAAAATCTTACAAAATGTAAAAAATTTCTAGTTAAAAAAAAAGATAAACTTGTGAAATCACAAAAATCTTTAATAAAAGAAAAAAATGATTTATGAAAAATCTCTTTTAGAAGAAAATATAAAGCTTAAGAAGAAAAATGATGTTTTAAAATCTTTCCTAAAAGAAAATAAAAATCTTTTAAATGAAAAGAAAGAAATCTTGGTAGAAAACAAAAAATTAAGAAGAGAAGTTGGGGTTTTAAAACCTATTGCTGAAAAGTTTATAATTAGCTTTCAAAATCTTCAATATATAGTAAAAATCAATGGGGCTATTTTCAATAGAGTAGAAACTGGTTCTAATATGTCAAGAAATAATAAATTACTAAAAATATTTTGACAAGAGTATTAACTAAAGATCATACTATCAAGTATTTTAAATGTAATCAAATTGGCCATAAAATTTTAAATTATAATTTTAAAAGAATTGGCCAAACCTTGATTAAACAAATTTGGATTTCGAAGGAAACTTTGAATACTAACTTCTATGAACCTAAGATGACTTGGGTACCAAAAATCATTAAGTGATTTTGCAGGTGCACTAAGGATCTGAATGAAATAAAAGGAAGAAAATTTTTATGGATGTCTTGAAAATGAAAAGAGATGGATATTGATGCATGGTATAATCTAAACATTTCTCACATCATACTATCAATGATTGTTAAAATTATTTTGATTAAATCTATTGACTTTAATATGATTTTATATTATATTTACTTAAAATTCTTTTCATATATTAGTAAGATTAGTATGATTGATTGATTTTGATGATTTTAATACTTTAATTTTAAAGATCAATATGCTCTTCTCTATAAGTATCATGTTATGATGTAAATTAAAATTATCTTAAAATTTAACATGATATAATAGCTTCACCATATCAATTTTACAATTGGTAAATTTAAATTAAAAGATACTTAATTTGATGTGAATATTTTTGAATGTAAAATTGATTTTTGGCATTCTCCCATAAGATACTTAAATATTAAATTTTTTTAAAATTTTACATGATCTAAGTACTTGAAGATAAAATATCTATTCATAAAACTCAAGTGTTTGATGTGTTGAATTACATTGCATATTAGCTTATCCCTAAGAATTTGGAATTTCATAGTTTAACCAAAACTCATAGAGCATATATCTAGATTTTTTTTTTTTTACATGAGTTCCTTGACTTGATAATCTTATCCCCATGATTGATTAATTTTTGATCCTCCCATTTGACTTGAATATCTTTCTTGATCATTGATTTGATTGCCTATTGATTCTTATTCAACTTGATTAAATTTTTTTGAATCAAAAACTATTTGAACTATTTTCTGCTTCAAGAAGCTGACTTCCAATTCTATTGGAGTCGATCTCTCTTTAGGAGCCAACTCTTGATTTAGTAGGAGTCGACTCCTTTTTTTTTGGATTAGTTCTCCTATTTGAAAATATTCCAAGGCTCTATCATTCCATTGTTAATTTTCTCGAGCCATAATTTTTTTCAAATCCCTCTCCTACTAAAATCGGACCTTTCCTCTTCATTTCTATTCTAATCTTATAGTTCTTATTCTCCAATGGCACCCCAGAAGCATTTTGCCTAAGAAAAGAAAAGGTTTAATTTTCGAAGTGAAAGGTATGTAGATTGAGATAAATGTTAATAGCATTGGATGCACGCTAACATATATAGACTAGTAGGAGCATCTCGGACTATTTCAAGCAGCTATATTTAAGATTTGTATTTGATCGAGATGATGATTGAGGGTATTGAGGATATCAGCTCTCATGGTATAGCAGATGATGATGATGAGACTCCTATAGTAGAGCCTATTGCAGTATATATCAGAATAAGAAGTCAGCAGAGCAGCATGAATAAATAGAGATAACTTCATTTTCACAGACTAGCTATCTAAATACTAGCTCATAATTATCTGATAGATTGGATGAGGGTGCATTTGTTGAGAGACTCTCCATCAAGATCATAGCGTCAGTCTATATAGAGTTTTAAAGGTACATATCAAAGACACACCAGACGAGATGATATCAGATGGAGGCATTACCATTGGTCAAAGATGAGTTAGAGAGATTGATTCGGACACTCACTACAATGAGGAAGGATGTTCGCTACTAGGCTCAGTCATTTGGACATATTAGACTATACTCTCCTTCTACCTAGTCTAGACCTACATCTTAGAATTATCCTAATATATACTTACTTAAGATGCTAGGATTTCTTTCCACAGCTTTAATGACCCTTTCAATCTATTTTTGGCATCTATATAGGATATAACTCTCATACATTTTGCATACTTTCATGATTTTATTTTTTATTTTTGTAATCATCATTGGCTAATCAATAAAAATTTTATCTTTTATGAAAATTCAATGTGTTTGATATTATTTGTTTGACTCAATATGTGCTTTGCTTGCAAAACAAAAGGGGAGAAATGATTGCTTGTTTAAATTAATTAAATATACTTGATTTGAAAGAAATAAGAAAATAATTAAGAAAAATTAATTTTTCGATACAGGGGGAGAGTTAAGAAAGTCAAGTTTTCTAGCATTTATTATAAAAAATAAAAAAAAATAATTTTAAACTAAATAAGAGAAAATATTATTAAAATATTAAAAGTAAAATTATTTTGATCTATTTATGCACTTTTATTGTTCTAGTTATTTGATTTGCTTTAGAAAAATTATTTCTATTTTACTTTTTATTCAATCATACTTTGCATGGTTTGATCCTATCATGATTTTTAATAATTAATTAGTATCAAGCTTAATCTTAAAAAAATATTTTACTTCAAATAAAAATTTTAGATAAATAATTTTTGAATCTCATGAAAAATTATTAATAGATATTTTTTTGTTGCTTGACTTGTTGGTTCACTTATACCTAAGCATTCATGTGATCTTATTTATTCATATTTTGCATTGGTATCGAAAAAAATTCATCCTTAAGTGAAGTTTCATAATTAGTATCAAACAGATTTTTTTTCTACCTTGCACTCCATTGCCTTTTTTGATAAAAAAAATTATATTTTATCTCGAATCTAGTTTTGCATAGCTTATATGATATCTTTTGAGATAAATTTAGAGAATTTCATGCATTTTCTGAACTAAATTGAGTGATATTTTTTAAGAAAAGAAAGATCTGAATTTAAGTAGTAAATCTCTCTATGATTTATTTACATAGTCTATTGGTATCAATTCAAAATGACTTATCAAAATAATTTGATCTAAACTTAATGGATTCATCCTTTTTGATAAAAAAAACTAAAACAATTTATATCAGATTTTATCACATTATACTCTATCTTTTGATAAAAGAAAAAGAAAGAAGAAAAGAATGCTTTATCTCAAATCTAAATTTGCACAATCATATTTTAATATGATAATGTTTGAGATAAATTATAAATATTTGGTACCTTTTCTGAACTCAATGTATAATATTTCTTGAGAAAAAAAAATATTTTCTTAAAAATATGCATAATATTAAAATTATACTTTCTAAATGAGAAAAAAATATTTTTTAAACTAAATATTATTCTATTTTTGGTTGAGTTATGCCGAAAGAAATAATTTTTTAAACTTGAAAAATAATTACTTATATTGCTTGATTTGTTCATCTTTAGTTTAAGCATTTATATATTTTTTGATTTATCGATTCATACTTTGATTGATTTGATTGTATCATCTAATGATCAATGAATATTTTAAAATTGCTTTACATTAATTGATCATTTTAATATTATCATGATTGAAGATATCCTGCTGTAAATATTCTATTATAAAATCAATGATAGTAATTTTTTTATTAAAAAAATTACTATATCAAGATTATGATTGATTATTTGATTGATTGTTGATTATTTGAAACTCAATATACTTACTTTAAAATAAGTGTAATAAAGAAAGAAAATACTAAAGAAAATAATTTGATCTTAAAAGATTATTTAATTAAAAATGCTTTTATTTGCAAAAATAAGGGAGAGAATTTATTTAAGATGAATTAGTTATAAAATTGGTATCAATCAAATTTAAAAATCTGAGCTTACAAGTCAAATTAGTATTAGTTAAAGATTAATGTGGTATCAATTAATGGTACTTAATTTGAAAAAAAAAGAGAGAGAATAAATTTAAAAATATCATGTGATAAATTTTATGGTATTTACTTTTGAAAATAGGAGAAGAGACATTTGCTACAAATTAGTATTGAAAATATCGATATTAATCTCAAATTCTCAATCATTTACCTTATAATTTTCTTAAATTTGTACTTTATTTGAATTAATTTCAAACTCTCAATCAAATATCTTATAATCTTTTCAATTTATGCTTTTATGTGTTTATTCAATTTGATTTACTTAATTTAAAGTGCTATTAATTTAAAGTAGTATCAGACAAATAAATTATTCTCAAATATTGAAACTTGCTTAAAATGGTATCATTCATATTTCAATTTTATAATTTAATTTATCTAAATATTCTTGATATTTTTAGAGTTGAATTGAATTGAAAACTCTTCTTACTTCTAGAAATAAATTTATAAAATTTTTAATATATAATGTAAGATCTTTATAAAATTATTTTTAGCTTTGATACTATCTTTCATACTCTTTCGATACATATATTTTCAAAGTTTAATTGATAAAAATTTTTCAAAAAAAGTAAAGAATAAATATTAAAATTGGTGTCAATTTTTTTCATGTTATACTTATTTTATTTATAAATCTCTATTTTTTAAAATTAAATTAAAAATCTAAACTAATGGTATCAAATAAAAATTTGACATCGAACATACTTTTTTTGGTATCAAATGTATTGAAATATCTTGAAAAACTCTATCCCTCAATATTAACTTGAAAAATCTGAATTAAAATTTTTTAGAAAGGGGAAGAGTGATATCAATACAAATTTGGTATCAAACATACTTATTTTTATATTAAATATCCCATAAAATTCAAATTTAATACCCTCTTGAAATTAAATTAATTTTTTTTGAATTTAATATGTATATTTTAAATTTTAATTAATTTTGATGATATATTTCAATAATTTATTTGATGCATAAAAAAAAATGTGTTATGCTTGATTTCTTTGTTCAAAACTTTAAAAAGCTCTATTCCTCTTAAAGCTTAAAAAATATATATTTAAAAATCTGATTATAAAAGTTATAATCATTTAATAAGGAGGAGAGCCTTTGATATTTGAATTCAAGCAAATTTCTGAAAGAAAAGTGATGTTTTAAGCATGTTTTAAATTCAAAGATAAGTTTTCAAAAAGGAAATGATTTATTTAACTTTATTTTAAAAATTTGATATATCTCTCATTTGATACACTTCTATATCTTATTGATTTTGATGATTTTCTTAATCCTTTCCATAAGCTTTTTAATGATTATCAAAAATTAAAAAAAAAAATTGAGTATATGGTTAATAAATTGATGCTTAAAATACTCAATAATTTAATGCTTGAAATCTTAATACTCATTGATTTGAATTGAGATATTATAGTATAATGAGTATATAAAAATATATAATAAACTAAAGATAAATTATAAATATTTATGAAGTGTGCATTCATATATTTAAATTAATTACTTCATGATATATATTGGCCAATTTTGATTGTATATGATGTTTATTTTGTATGGCTAACTATTTATACTTTTGATATATAATATAAAATTCATATCACATCTTTATGTGTTTTGGCTAAAACTATTTACTTGATGTGTGACTCTAATATATTTTGAATATTGACATCTTATTTTATCATGAATATGGAATGTGTTTTTTACGTATAATATCAATTATATTATGCATCATCTTTTAAGGAGCAGGTTCTTCCTTCTTATTAGAAAGAGGGAGTAAATTTTATTCAAAACAAGGGAAGAATAGTTTTTTCTTAATTGATGATGTCAAAAAGGAAAAGTAGAGAAATTAAATTAGGTAATAAGCAAAATTATGAAAAATTATCAAAAATAATTGGGCAAAGCAAATGTGTCAAGAGAAATTGTCAAAAAAAATATATCAAAGAAAATAATCTTATAAGCAATCTTCAAACTTCAAACTACTTTTAATGCACTTTATTCAAATGATCGACTTTAATATTCAAGTGATGTATCTTTATAAATTTAAAATTTTTAATCAATGCTTCATATATGATATATATCTGCTTATGCTTAAGTATTTTATCATCATTAAAAAGGAAAAGATTATTGCTCCAAAAATTGATTTTGATGATTACAAAATATTTGAGGGGATTATAAATGATTTTAGCTTGGAAAAAAATTTATTATATTTTAGGGGCAAAATCATAAATTTTATAAAGTTAAAAAAAATATATTTTGAAAGCCTCAATAAGTCTAGAAGATTTTTGATCTATTGGAGGTAGTTATATAAATTTTGGATACATAATTTAGAAGAAAATCAGGAAGAAAGATGATGAGGAGCAAAATCGTAAATTTTATAAAATTGGAGAAAATCTATTTTGGAAGTCTCAAGAATAAGTCTAGAAGATTTTTGATCTATTGGAGGTAATTTCATAATTTGTGGATGTATATTTTAAGAGAAAATCAAGTTTTAAGAAAATGGTTGATCCTTAGGTCTTTTCTCATTGAAATGGGCTGATTGGCATGCTGTCTCTATGCTAGGAGTCGACCCTAGGGTCGATCTCTACTATTTCTATAAGTCAGAAGATAAAAATTGGGCATTTCTTGATTTTTGCCATAGAGGTCAACCCCTGGATCGATCCCTGTGCAGGGGACAACCCCAGGATCGATCCCTATGACGAAAAATCTCTGCAATGACTATTTTTTATCCATTTTGACCATATTTAATATATATTTAAAGCCCTCCAAGGACTCTAACCCTGCCCATATTTCTCTCTAATACTTATTAAAGATATATAGGCTAAAAAATGAGTGAAGAAAAGAAGAGATTCAAGCATTCGTTTCAGTCCTAAGCAAAAAGTTCTCTTTAAGCAAAGAAGCTTTCATTTCAAGCTCACCAGCTCCTCAAATGCTCATTCAAGTCTTTAACAACTTTGAAAAAAATCAGAAAAGCTACTTCTTTTGTTGTGTAAAAAATTTTTAACATTTTATTTGCTCATTAAAGGGGCTAACTTTGTGTTTCATTATTGTTAACACTCATACTCTATTTTATTGTTTTGATTTAAGTTTTAGGGATTTCAAAACTTGGGAAGATTGATTCAAACCTTGAATCAGATTGTATTGGATTGGCTTGTATTCAAGAAATAAGTATTCTAGCTTAGAATAGTTAGGGTCGGAGGTACCGATGTTGTATTCTTATTGAATACATTTAGTAGATTTGAATTCTCAAATAGGAGCTTGGAAAGTAGATGTAGATGCAAGGTTGACACCGAACCACTATAAATCTTACTTGTTTGTGGTGTGCTTGCTTTCTTTTCATCCTTATTTTGTTAAATACTTGCTTTCTTATTATTTATCTTTTCACCTCACTTAAATCATCTATCTCATACAAATTGCAAATTATCACATTATCTTTTTTATTCTAATTTAGCTTTAAAATTTTAAAAATCCAATTCACCCTTCTTCTTGGGTTTCATAGCTGGACAACAAAGATTTTCTTTTATCTTGGTTGCATGCTTCAAAAGTTTACCAGGGTCTTCTTTTTTCTTGGCTGCATGCTTCATTAGTGTCAGACTCTTTGAATCATATACTAGCCTTGTGTGCAGAAGGGCAGATCAAAGTACTAATAGGACTCACTGAAAAAAAATTGTTAACCGGATGACATAAACAAATATACTAAAAAATGAACAACATATGACCCATTAATTATGCTTTATTAATCAAAATTGTTGCCACACAATTCTGATCTAATAGAGTTGATGTTGACAATGGTTGGTCTGCTCAAATTGAGAATATGACTTGTTATGGTGGTGATGTGAATGCCTTCGATTAAGCTATCCGATGCTTGGGCCACCTTGGATCAGTACTAGGACATCAGTATTCCAAGACAAAAATGCCCCACGCACTCTCTTCTAACTCGTAAGGCAATCTGAAGTACTTTGCCGATCTCAATAATTCTATTCCAAGATAAACGGCAACGTAGCTGTGATCCAACCATGATCAAGCTATTTTTCACTAAGCCAGAAATGGTGGAGGTGAATAGGAAATTTCAATCACGTTAGTGACAGCCTTCCTATCCTAAAAAATAATCATGATCTCGGAATAATGTGATTAGCAGAATGGCATAACAACCACAAGATCTTCTTCTATAAATATCACAAACCTCGAAGACCCAGGTAAGCAAGAAATCTCTCTCAGAGATCCTATTGTTGCTCATCGTTCTCTACTGACTTAAGCATTGAAGGATCCTCGCCAGAGTAAAATCCTCTGACCTGGACTTATTTTGTAGGTTACTCCAGCACCTCCTACAAGCAGTTGACTGCTCCACTTCGGAAGTCGATGACTTCTAACCACAACAGCTTGGCGCTAAAAGGAGGGCCTTCGGCTTTCCTAAGTAACTTCTACCAAAACAATGACAGATAGTGGAAGGAACTTACATTCAAACATGTTATCCAAAAAGGCATCTTCGCGCCTTACGGATGCTGTCGCCTCCCATTAGGTAGAGCTCCGAGGAGATAACCTTGCCCAACCCTCGACGGTAGAAGTTTCCCCGCCTCCTCAACTGGTCTCTGTGATAATGGACCAATTTAACCTGCTTCTCCAGCAGGTTAATATATTGATGACTACTTTTCAAGCAATCCAAAATACTCTTGTGCCCCTCCTTCTATGGTGCCATAGCTGAGTCAGGCTATCCCAGTCCCTGCACCAGCCTCGATGGTGCAGCCTATTCTTGCCCCAGTGGATCCAACTGTGCCCCCTGCCATGGCACCACCTCAGCTATCGGCCTCCAATCTACAACCTCAGGTCGACCCTCTTTGGACACATCCTCAAAGTTTGAGGAAGAAGCAAACCCATCAGTGGTCTATCAGCCTGCAATTCGAGCATGATTCAACCCTCGATCGTCGTTCTCCTGAATAGTTAAAGGCGCACACGATCTGGGACCAAATTCTGGAGAAGAAGCTTTAGGAGCTCGATAAGCGAATCGAGGACATTAATAAAACCTCTACCTCCAAACCTTATGATGGTTTCAGCGGCAAGCCTCCCTTCGATAAGAAGATATTGAATGAGCCGCTCCTGCCAAAATCCAAGCTGCCCTAGTTCAAAACTTATGATGGGACCACTGACTCCATTGATCATGTAGAGACCTTCAAGATAGCACTACTCTTTTAGGGAGTATCTGATGCTATCCTCTGTCAGGCATTTTCTGTGACTCTCAAAGGGGCAGTCTGGCAGTGGTATTCAAGTTTGAAGCCGATCTCCATCCATTCGTTTGAAGAACTGAGCCAGTCTTTGGCTGTGCATTTTGTCAGTGGTCAAAAGCAACAAAAGCAATCCGACTATCTCAACACCATCCACTAGAGAGGAGAGTCAATTCATAGCTAAGTCAGCTGCTTCAATGCGGTAACTCTGAAAGTCCATGACCTTGATCAATCGATCGCAATGACCGCCCTAATGGACGGATTGTGAGGATTGATGGTGCTCCCAAGCCTTAGGAGGCCATGGAAGAAGTTAGGATGTTAACTTCGGAAGACTAAGATAGGTGTAGTAGTAGGGCTAGGATAGGTGTGGTCCTAGGATGGAGGTGGTGTGCAGCCCTCCACGAGCTTAAGATCCAGATGTTGAGAATCTTGAGGGGTTTGGTTGGTACTTCGAAGATTTGGAACATAAGATGGAGCAAGAAATCAAAGTCAGAGAATGAAGACTACAGAAGGAGAATTTTCTGTAGGTTAGCTGGCTTAGTCTAATACTGATTGGCTAAGTCTTAGTGCACGGGCAAAATAAAAAGATCGCATTCGGGATTGCAAGCACGGCACACAACTGGATTGGCTCAGTCTAAAATTGAGTCGACCTAGTCTCCGATTAGCTGGCTTAGTGTTGAGACTGAGCCGACTCAGTGTGTGGGTAGAGTTACATGAGGATCTATTTTAGATTAGGATCTGGGTTGATCCTAGGGGTCTTAAGGTCTAATTTGAGAGGTCTTAAGGGGGCTAACTCATATATGGATCGGATCTAGATCTAGGAGATAAGAGCATGAGAGACATGAGTGTACATAGACTTGGTGAGTGCTTTCATGAACTGGGTTAGCTAAGAATGTTTTTGGTCGGGCCTAATGGCTATGTATAAATACATAGGTTGTATTAGGATTTTAGAAAATTGGAATACAGATCTTTTCTCCCTCATTTTCTTTTCTCTCTTCTCTTTTCTCTCTAGTGTTGTTATCCTAGGTTCTTGAAGAAGCTCTAAAGAGAGGGGGCGCCTCTCTTAAGCCCAATAAGGGAAGCACCCCAGCATAGATCTAGATGGAGAATCTATGATATGCTGTCTTAGAGAATGTCAAAGGTCTCCTCTAATCCATGCTAAAGATCAGAAGCTTTCACAATATGGTATTAGGGCTAGGTGATTCTAGGATGATTGATTTTCCAGCGATGCCAGAAACAACATTTGGTATCAGAGCTTGATAGTGCATGGAAGTGAAGGAGAAGTCATACAAGGTGAAATCAAAAATCTGCATGAGTATTCCATGGTATATTTCAAATCTATCTTTATTATTGTTGTGGTTTGGTCAATTGGAAACAGCAAGTTGAAGGTGAAGGGTGAGAGGATTAATGGAAAGGATTTTTTTTGGGGTGGAAGGTTTGGGTGCATGATTTACTAATTGGTCTTGGTGGAAAGATTGAGGTAGATGATGGATGATAGGGTTCTCTAAAAAAATGGATAGTATGAAACTGTTGAAGGAAGGTTTTCTAAGGGATAATGATTGAAGGAAGGCTGAAGAAGCAACTATACGTGCTTCGATTGCAGGAAGATGGGGAAGTAGTCGGGGATGCATTCAGCGGTTCGATCAGAGTAGGAATTTATGAAGTCTTGAGGGTGATGGAGATGGATAATCTATAGAGGTCTAGTAGGTTATGACTGGATGGCTGTAGAGTGGTACAATAGTTGAGGGAGGTATCTCAGCAGGAAGTTCAGGGGTATCTCAGAAAGACCAGGAGCAGGTCTTAGGGAGAGCCAGGAGGTCTCAGATAGCCAAAAATGTCATGGATTAGGTTTTTTTTGTAGGAGCACCAGGGAGAGTCATAATTCAGGTAAAGGATGGATTGTGTGCAGCAAGAGGACTCGGATACCTATGAGAAGGCAATATCAAGATAAGGCAGAAAGTACTAGAGTGCTGCAGTAGTGCTTTTTTGGAGGCACGAGACTGAGAGAGGCTCGACGGTGTAGTAGTTGAGGAAGGTATCTCAGTAGAGAGTATCAAGAGGTATCTTAGGAAGATCAGGAGTAGGTCTTAAGAAGAGCTAGGGAGTCTCAAGAGACTGGGGATGAGATAGATGGGTTTGAGCCCAAGACAACGTTTGAGCTATAGTTCCTCTGAGTGCAACTGAAGCGATGGCTGGTGCAGGGGCAGAAGAGAGAAAGACTATGATGAAATTTTTTAGGATTCAGTTACTAGATTCAGAAGACTTTGATGAGCTCTTAGGTTTTGGAGGTGCCCGCGGGTTGCAGAGGTATCTGAGATAGCTTCAAAGGGATCCACGAAGTGCGAAGGGTTCGAAGGAGCAGCGACAGTGTTCGAGATGCAGCGGCAGACTTAGTAGTATAGTGTTGAGTGGTTGGCTTTGAGGGACTTGATGATAGAGTCAGCTTCTATGGCATCAAGAAGACTTTGGTATAGGTGGAGCTCCAGGTAGAGGTGGCTTCACAACTGAAGAGAAAATTTGGCATGAGTTCAGAGTGGAGGGATGAAAGAGGACCAATATCCTAGCACCACGCCAATGATGCATAGTTTCAGGTAGAGTGGCATGTGTAGATAGATAGGCATAGCTCTGAAAAGATCGTGTTAGATGGTATAGCATGTGCTGGTATAAGGATGCTGTAGGTTCTCTAGGAAGTTCAGAAAAAATGATGCACCTGCTAAGCAGAAGGGATTCTATAACTTTATGGTAGTGCTAAAAAGCAAGCACAGGTCTTCAGTAGTGGAGACGGTCATCCAAAAGGCCTCAAGGATGCACAACAGCTGAAGAAGATTGACGAAGGTGATGTTTGCACAAAGAGCTATCGAGTGCACAGGGATAGTGGGATCGTGCAGGAGGGCATTGCCAAGGGTTTGCTAAGGCTTGGAGCACCAAGATGGAGATTGTAAGGATTGGTGGTGCTCTCAAATCTTGAAAGGCCACGGGAGGAGTGAGGATATTGACTCTGAAAGACTAGGACAGGTGTGGTTCTAGGGCTAGGACAGGAGTTATCCTAGGATGAAGATGGTGTGCAACCACCACGGGCTTGAGGTCCAGGTGTTGAGGACCTTGAGGGGCTTGGTTGGTGCTTCGAAGATCTGGGACACAAAGTGAAGCAAGAAATTAAAGCTGGAGAATGAAGACTATAAAAGGAGAATTTTTTGCAGATTAGCGAGCTCAATCTAATACTGAGTCGACTAAGTCTCTGTGCATAGACAAAATAGAAAGGTCACATTCGGGACTGCAGGCACAGCATGCAACTAGGTCGGCTCAGTCTGAAACTGAGTCGACCCAATCTCAGATTAGCCAGCTCCGTGCTGAGACCGAGCTGGCTTAGTGCATGGATAGAGTTACACGAGGATCTATTTTAGGCTAAGATCTAGATTGATCCTAGGAATCTTAAGACCTAGTTTGAGAGATCTTAAGGAGGCTAACTCATGTATGGGTCGGGTCTAAATCTAGGGGATGAGAGCATGGGAGACATGTGTGTATATGGGCTCGGTGAGTACTTTTATGTTTTGGGTTAGTCAGGAGAGTTTTTGGTCGAGCCTAATGACTATATACAAATACATAGATTGTATTAGAATTTTAGAAAATTGGAATACAGATCTTTTCTTCCTCAATCTCTCTTCTCTCTTTTCTCTAGTGTTGTTGCCCTAGGTTCTTGAAGAAGCTCTAAAGAGAGGGGGCACCTCCTTCAAGCCTAAGGAGGGAGGTGCCCCAGCATAGATTCAGGTGGAGAATATATGGTATGCTACCTTAGAGAATGTCAAAGGTCTCCTTTGGTCCATGCTAAAGATCAGAGATTTTCGCAACATGGTATCAGAGCTAGGTGATTCTAGGATGATTGGTTTCCCGGTGATACCATGAACAACACGGATTACAGAAGATCGACTTTAAAAAGTTATTAATAAAGTCCTTCCCCTGAGACTATGCAAAAATACTAGAAAAGGTGGCAAAATATTTTTGCCTAGAAGAATCCTTCGATGATAAAGTCCTCGCCAGTTCTGCCCTGGTGGGATCTAATGAGAAGTGCTTTCCCAAAGCACAGGAAGTCTATCGTCGATGCTCCCGATCTCCACCTCGGAAGCAGAGGATAGGAGGTCCTCTTAGGAGCCGCCGATCTTCAAGTCCCCAGAGGAGGGATCAGCAATGCTCTCTGCTAAGGCGTTATCATAACTACATGCCTTTGAATGCCTCCCAAAAAGAGGTATTGATGCAAATCCACTCCAAGCTCCCTTAGCCTCCAAAGATGCAGACGAAGCCTGAATGTCGTGATCCTATGAGATACTGCTTCTATCATCATGACCATGGTCACAATACTAAGAATTGCCGCCTCCTCCGAGATATGATTGAAAGACTCATTTGCGAGGGAAGACTCGATCACTTCATCCGAGGAAAAACTCCCCCATGTCGGCCTTCTCCAAGAGCTCAACAACTACCTCATCAGCCTCAACATCCCTTGCCAGCCCTAGTTCCAAAGGCGAATGAACCGATGGGAGCAGAAGAGCGACCCCTCCGAGGCAAAATCCATATGATCACTAGGGGGTCGTTAGAGTCGGCAGCACAGAAGAAGTCAAGTCTTGATGATTGGCTTGGAGATCTAATAACTTTTACTGAGTAGGATACAGAGGGTGTACAGCAACCACATAATGATGCTATGGTTGTAACTTTAAACATAGTTGATTATAATGTATATCATGTATTCATCGATAATGAAAGCTCTGTGGACATTTTGTATTTTTCTATCTTCTCCAGAATGGGATTTTCTCCTGATCAGTTAACCAAATTTAACACACTGATCCAAGGATTCTCTAGAAGCTTAGTGATTTCAAAGGGAATAATTAAGTTGCCAATCACAGTCGGCACCCTGTCATAATGGGTGACGTTCCACGTTGATTTTCTCATAGTAAAGCTTCCATCAGCCTATAATACAATCCTCGGATGATCGAGCCTTTGGACATTGAAATCCATGATCTCTAGCTATCATTTAATGGTCAAATTCCCGATACTCAATGGGGTGGAGAGAATTCGAGGTGACCAGTTGGTGGCACGGCAATATTTTGCCGCCAAACTATAGGTGGAGGATCGACCAAAAAGTTAGCCAGAGCTTTCGATAGGGCTCGATGCCCAAGATGATCTGATCGAGGAGCATGCTCAGCCATCTAAGGAACTCAAAGAGATTCCTCTGAGGAAGAAGAATCCTTATCAAACTGTGAAGATTGGATCATGCCTTAACCAGGTAACCAAAAGCTAGTTAACCACTTTTTTGCAGGCAAATGCAGACCTATTTGCCTAGTCAGCAGTAGATATGCTTGGCATCGACCCGGAGGTCATGGCCCATTACTTGAAGGTGGATCCAACTTGCCACCCAATAAAGTAGAAGAAGTGGAGCTTCATCTCGGAGTGCTAAAAGGTCATTGTCGAAGAGCTTGACAAATTGCTCAAAGCTGGCTTCATCAGGAAGACGATGTACCCCGATTGGCTAGCAAACATCGTGCTAGTAAAAAAGACAAACAAAAAATGGCACATATGTATTAACTTCACCGACCTAAATAAAGTCTGTCCAAAAGATAGCTATCCACCTTTTCAAATCAATCAATTGGTCGATGCCACCTCTAGGCACGAGCTCCTCAGCTTCATGGATGCCCTTTTCGATTCTAACCAGATCCGAATGGCACTTGAAGATGAGAAGAAGATGGCCTTTATAACTAACCAAGGATTATTTTGTTATAGGATGATGCCCTTTGGTTTGAAACATACTGGTACCACTTACCAAAGATTGGTCAATAAAATCTTTAAGGATCAGATCAGCAGAAATGTGGAGGCATACGTGGATGACATATTGGTCAAAAACTGCAAAACTTCAGACTATGTCGCAGACCTCTGGGAGACCTTCAACACTCTTCATTGATATCAGATAAGATTGAATCCTACGAAATATGCTTTTGGAGTCACAACGGGCAAGTTCCTTGGCTTTATGCTTTTTTACAAAGGCATTGAGGCTAATCCAAAGAAAATTAAAGTGGTCTTGGAGATCACTCCATCGAAAATGATCAAAGAGGTACAATGCCTAATTGGTAAATTAGACTCTCTTAACCATTTTGTCTCTAGGTTGGTCGAGAGATGCTTTCCTTTTTTTTTGGATCCTCAAATAGTTGAAGAACTTTCAATGGATTCCTAAATACCAAGAAGCCTTTGAAGAGTTGAAGAAGTACCTCAGTTCTCCACCCCTACTCACTAAGCCACAACTAGGAGAAGAGCTCCTCCTATATTTGGCTACTTTTCTGGTTGCTATCAGTACAGTCCTTGTTTGTGAAGAGGGATGGCTATAAAAATCAATTTATTATATTAGCAAAGTCCTCCACATTGCAGAGACCAGGTATATTAGACTAGAAAAGCTAATCTTTGCACTGATCATCATTGCAAGAAAGCTCTGACCTTACTTTCAAGCCGACATCCTAGTATTGCTCATCGACCAACCAATCAAAATGGTACTTCACTGACTAGACACCTCAGGTCAGATTGCCAAATGGGCTTGGGAGCTCTTAGAATTGGATATACACTATCGGCCGAGGTCGTCCATTAAGGCCCAAATTTTGGCTAATTTCATCCTTGAATGCACTATTCCAGTATAGAAAAATCCAGAAAGGAACATCAGGTTGAGGCTGAAGGACCCCTCGAGCTTGGAAGATAATGAAAATTTGGGACTAGATCCAGAAGAATTATGGAGCTTACATGTTGATGGCTCATCTAACTCATCCAGATCAGGAGCCATGCTGATCTTATCCAAGCCTGAAGGAGAGGTAGCAGCATACACTCTACGCTTTGAATTTTTTACTACAAATAATAAGGTCAAATATAAGGCCCTAATCATTGGATTGAAGATCGCCAAGGAGGCTGGAGCCCAATATCTAAAGGTCTTCAGCGACTCACAATTGGTGGTTGGACAAGTCAAGGATGAGTATGAAGCTAAAGAGGATAATATGAAAAGATACCATCTTAAGGTAAAAAGCTTAACCTCTTTCTTCCCACACTTTGATGTACAATAGCTCCCGAGGTCTCTGAATATCAAAGCAGATGCCCTCTCAAAATTGGCATCATCATTACCTACTGACCTGAAGAAGGAGACCTACTTCAAAGTGCTAAGAACTTCTAGTCTGGAAGAACCCACTACCTTCTAGCAGATCGATGAGGAGCCAAATTGGATGGACCCTCTCCAGAAATATCTAAGATCTGGTGAGCTTCCACCAGATCAAAAAGTGGCTCGAAAGATTAGAAACAAGACTGCAAGATATGTACTTCTAGATAATGAATTATATAGGCGGTCCTTCTCTCTTCTACTTCTAAGGTGTTTGCACCTGACGGAAGTTGATTATGCCCTATGGAAAGTCCATGAGGTAATCTATGGAAGCCACTTAGGGGGCAACCCCTATCATATAAAATCCTCTGCCTGAGATTTTATTGGCCAACAATGCAACAAGATGTGTAGAACTTCATTAGAAAGTGCGACCAATGCCAATGAAACACTAGATTCAGCATCAACCGACATCATTCCTGACCTAAATTGAAGCACCTTGGCCTTTCCTCCAATGGGGACTAGACATCCTGAGCCCATTTCCTCGCACCTCGGGCCAACAAAAATTTTTTCTGGTAGCTATTGATTATTTCATAAAATAGGTAGAAGTCGAGCTTTTAGCTTGCATTTCCAAAGTGAAGGTCAGAGACTTTATATGGAAGTCAGTCATTTGCCAATATGGACTCCCCAAGGTGCTGTTCTCAGATAATGATAAATAATTCAGTGGCATAAAACTTCATAAATTTTATGAGGATCATGGAATAGAGCAGCGCTTCACCTTAGTAGGTCACCCACAAGCAAATGAAGAGGTCGAGGTCACAAACAGGACCCTCCTACAAGGCCTTAATGCCCCACTTGACGGGACTGGGGGGGTCATGGGTAGATGAACTCTACCATATCCTCTGGTTCTACTGAACTACTCAAAGAATTTCTACCGATGAGATGCCCTTCAATCTAGCATTCGGAACCAAGGCGATAATACCAATGGAGTTCGGGCTTCCATCCCTTAGAGTTGAGGAGTATGGCAAAGACACCAACCCCATCTGGCTGAGGGCCAATCTCGATCTAATCGAGAAAAGCAGAGAGTGTGCAGCAATGAAAATGGTGGTCTATCGCCAAAGGGTGGTGAAGTACTGCAATGCACACATCAAAGCCAAGGAATTCTGAGTTGGCGACCTTGTCCTTTGGCAAATCAAAATCTTGAAGCCTACAGAGCAAGGAAAGCTTATATCGAATTGGGAAAGCCCTTACCAAGTTGACTAGGTGATCCACCCAGGAACCTACCGTCTGAAGCAACTAAATGTGAATTTGCTCCCTAGGCCTTGAAACTCGGCCAACCTCCACATGTACCATTAGTAATACAAATAAAATAAATGAATCATCGAATTTTTTTTTTCAAAATTATTAATCGTCAGTTGTATGACAAAATGGACTTGACTCAAAACTGCTTCAAAATAAAGTCCTTTTGTTCGGGACCATGATTCAGCGAACTCCTTAGATCGGAGTCGCTTCCAAATAAAGTTTCTTTATTCGAAACTATGATTTAGCAAACTTCTCGGATTGAAGTCGCTTTCAAATAAAATTCCTTTATTCACACTACTACAAAAAGGGGCTACGGCAGCAGTTGCAGTTCATAACCACTGCCATAGCCCAAAAAATCGCTACCATAGGCTGTGGCAGTAGTTTTCTAACTACTGCCACTGCGATCGTCACCGTAGCTCAATGGCAGCGGTTGTTATAGTGGTTATTTGAACCGCTGATATAGATAACCTATTGCAGTAGTATATAATCGCTGTAATAGATCGACCTATAGCAGTGGTTATATAATCGCTACCATAGGTTATCTATAGCAGCGGTTATATAACCGCTGCCATAGGTATCTGTAGCAGTAGTTTTTTAACCACTGTCATAGATTTAATGCAGCGGTTGGCACCGTTAGCACCATGGATCTATGGTAGTGATTAGCACGGATATGGCATTGATTATAAAATCGCTATCATAGATCTTTTTATAATTAAAAAAATTAAAATTTTTATTTTTTTATATATTTTATCTGATAAATATAGATATATAACACAAAAAATATAATAAACATAAAAATTATTCTAAAATACTAAAATTTTATTATAGAATAAAATTTATTATAATATTTTTTTAAAAAAATAAAATACATCAAAAGTCTCCTAAATCTACATCATTGGAGCTGAAACTGGAGTCGGTGCTGGAGCTAAAGCTAGAGCTAGAGCTGAAATGCAAGCCAACATATCCTCGAAGCTTGTGACTCTAAAATGTATGCTAAGATGGACAGAGTATATGCTCCGACTACTCCTCAGATGCTGAACTGTGCGTAACCCGTCGAGGGGCAAGGGTGAAAGCTAGATGGCATTTCGATGCCATCGTGACCTACAATGTTAATGAACATTAATCAATATAACATATTGAACAATAATATTAGTATAGCATCAATAAATAGTCTATAATATTTATACCAGATAGAAGTTCTCTTAGTGACTGGCATGGCATGGCCCACCGACATGGCACGGCCTACCAGCACGACACGGTCTACTGACATGGCACACATTTTTCTTAAGCTTTCAAAGATCAAAAGAAAGAGAGCTCTTTGACCAAAACAAAAAAGAAATAAAGAAAAATTTAAATAAAAATCAATAATTAGACTCTAATAATTTATACCAGAATGTTGAAGTCATTATCTAGTGGCATCTATAATATGGATATCACCATCGCTCCTGACAAATATGTCTGGGACCTCGATAGTATCAGATAAGTTTTGTCCTAGAGGAGTGCTTTGCATACTTGGTCCAACATCATTATCAACTTCGGTATCATCAAAAATATGCCTAGGCACCATCGTCACAACAACACCCCATTGAGGCTCAAAAGAATCACTAACGTAAAAGACTTGACTAGCTTGGAAGGCAAGTATATACGGTTCTTCAGTGCGGAGATGGCGTTGCATGTTACCGAGAATAAAACCACACTCATCAATCTTCATCCCATATTGTGATAAGGTGTCAAACCAATCGCACTTCATCAACGCGATCCTTCCTTTAGAATAATAGTCCAAGATGACTATCTTCTCCACCATGTCATAATAGTTCAAATCCTCCGTATGAGGTTGTAAATCACTTGAGCTAGCATAACACCCAATGTGGCACTTAACATGATGCCACTATTTTATGTTGCCATATTTATGGACCTGCTGTGAATATTAAATCTATAGTCATTAATGATGAGCTGTTTATACTTATACATGGTACGATTAGAGTTCATTGAAAGAGCATGCACTTCAGAGCTTACATCACTGAGCGGCAATCTCCATACCTAATTAAGAAAATGACACCTAATTAGTAAACATATTTCAATAAGTTGTACCAGACAAGAATATATAATCGCTTACATGATCTTTGAACCATTCAAAAAATTTATTGCTATGCATTTTTTCTTTCTTCCGCATACTTAGAGTGCCATATTTTACTCTTATGACCTTCTTGTGTTTGTTGTATGCACAAAAAATAAATTTAGATATAATTGGATATTTTTTTTTAATTATTGTGAAATAAATAATGCTAAGTGACTCACCTTATATACAGCTCAATGACATCACAATTGAAGAGCACTTAGGGGTGTGCCTTATCCCTTTCCTCAATGCTCAAATTAGTATGGCGGTATGAAGTGAAAAGTCTACCTGACTATGAAATGAACTTAAATGCAGACTCAATTGGCTCATACTGATCATCCTGATTCCTCATTGGCTGATTATGATATTTTTCGAGCTTGTTTAAGTATATGGTGCCAAAATCCATACACTCTTGATCCAAATAATCTTTTGCTATACATCCCTCCGGACGATTCATATTTCTTACATAAGATTATAGAGTTTGAATATTTTTCTCAGTAGGATATATCCATCGGCAGAACTCTGGGCCTTCAAATGCAACTTCTCCCATAAGGTACACGGTGAGATGCATCATAATTATGAAAAATAATGATAAAAATATCTTCTCTAGATTACATAATATAGTCACTGCCCTTGTCTTCATTTTCTTCACGTCTTTCTTAAGCAACCTCTTTACATAAATATCTCTATAAAAGTTGCAAAGACGAATAACCGTCATTCTAACATTTTTTGGCAACATGCGGCGAATAGCTATTGAGATCCATTCCTACATTAGTACATGATAATCATGAGTCTTCAATCCCCCAAGTTTGACATTCTTACTATTTGCATGCTTTGATATGTTGCTTGAGTATCCATCTGGGATCTTTATGTTCTCCAACACATGAAGAAATATGGACCATTCGAAGGCATTTATAACATAGCATGCATGAGGAAGCCTCCACTATTCTTTTCCTGCCGGCTCTGGATTGAGTGATCTTCTAATATCCCATTCTTTCAAGTCAAGTCGGGAATTTAAGTCATCCTTGGTCTTATCCTTGATATTCAAGATTATTGCCAAAAGAAGCTCGCACACATTCTTTTCAATATACATTACATCTAAGCAGTGGCGTAATAAGTTTATCTTCCAATATGGCAAGTCAAAGAAGATACTCTTTTTCCTCCAATTAAAGTATGTGTCATCTTTCTTTGATCGATGCTTTCTTTTTTTATCACCAATTGGATCATCTTTCCTAAATTCAATACTGAGACCATCCAACTCTCTAAGTACTTCACTCCCAGACATTCGACAAGGTGCCCCACCTTCTTCAACAGTGCCATCGAAGAAGCGTGCATCCCTTTTGTATGGATGGTTTCGATGGAGGAAACGTTGATGCCCCAATAGCTAAAGCTCCTCCGATGTGTCAACCTTCTAGACTGGGTGTTTCTTCCACAGATCGAGCATGCTAGCTCACCTTTGGTGCTCCAACACGACATTAAGGCATAGGTTGGAAAGTCATTTATTATCCATAAAAGTGCTGCGCGCATGGAGAATGACTCATTCAGCAAAGCATTAAAAGTTGGAATATCTTGAATACTCCATAACTATTTTAGCTCGATAATAAGAGACTGTAAATAAATATTAATGCTATTCCTATCTCCATCGATCCGAGGATGAGCATTGTCATGAAAGCAAAGGATTTTTTCATACACATCCATGGTGGAAGGTTGTAAACATGAATATATACTGGTCATACACTATAGGCAGTATTCATATACTTGAATGGGTTGAAACCGTCATACGATAAGCCCAATCTCACATTACGTATCTCTTATGCGAAGTCGGAATATAATTCATCAAACTTCTGCCATGCCTCTCCATCGGCTGGATGCCTCAATGCATCATCTTTTATTCAGTCATCTTCATGCCATCTCATGTCTTTCGATGTCTTTGCCAACATAAACAACTTTTGTAGTCTCGAAATCAAAGAAAAGTGCCACATCAACTTTTAAGGTACACGAGTCGATGTACCATCTTTATTCTATTTTCATCTTGATACACCGCACCTCGTGCACTCATTACGGTTGACATCCCTCTCCCAATAGAGCATGCAATCATTGGGACATGCATGTATTTTGGTATAAGTAAAGCCCAGTTGTTCAATAATCTTTGATGCCTCATAATTATTCTTCGAAATTCATGCATCATCTAGAAGAATGTCCTCCAAAAGCTTTAGTATGCAGTTCACTCCTTTATTACTAAACCCGTTGGAGCATTTTGCTTGATACAACCGGATTAAGAACTCAAGCTTCGCCATCTTTTCACATCTGGGATACAATAGAATATTAGCATCCTCTATCAACTTGCGAACCTTCTCCACATCCTCACTATTTTTCATTCGATCAATCACAGGATCAGACATGGACGTAGATGCACCATCATTATGGCCAATAAATGAAAAAATACCACGAACCATTTATTTCACTCCCCCTTCAGGTTGATCGCCTCCTTGCAGCCTGCCCTCATCATATTGATCCCAACAAATTTTATAATCGACTTTAAAGTCATAAATAGTAAGATGATCATTGACATCTTGATGAGGTAGCCACGGCTTACCCATACACTTTTTACAAGAACATTAGATCAGTCCATGGTCCCCAAATTTTTCTATAGCATAATCAAGAAATTTTTGAAGTCCAATCTTATATTCTAGCAAGAGCCTACAAAACTTCATCCACCCCTTATCCATTTTAAAAATGATGATACTGCAAGTAAATCATGTATGAAACTCAGATTAAACATCATTTTTAGATTTGCAATAAATGCATCCTATCACCAACTAATAGATAAAGATAGGTCCTATCCCATTCAAAAATTACATTAATTCTATAGGTTTATTATAGTAATCAAATGATATACAATAAAAATCGAATATAATTTTGACAGTATTTTTTCTTAATTCTCTCGTGTAGAAAGAATAAAAGAAAAATACTATCCAAAATTTTATTCAAAATTCTTAGCATACCGTTTGATTACTATAATTACCTATAGAATTATCTATAATTTTCAAACTATCCATATTGGACAATCAATTGATCATTGTACATAATTCTCTAATCCATATAATTACATATAATTGTGCGGATGCCAGAGATTATGTACACTAATCAATTGATGGGTCTATCATTATGCAATACAATAAATAAAAGCAATAAGATATAAACATCCAAAAAATATTATGCAATAAATTCTACAACATAAATTACATTCATAAATAATTAATGATGGCGGCAAGGCCGGATTCCTCTCTTCCTCTCTCAAGTATAGATCCATCGGATATTCAAGTTTGGATCCGGTATCAGTAATTAAAATTGGGTCTGGATCTGAATATCCAGGTTTCAATCCAAACCCAACCCATTGACAAATCTAGTCCACAACCATCGACATGGCACAGCCCAAGGCTACCATCATGGCACGGTCCAAAAACTATGGCATGCAGATAATTATGATATTTATAATAAATATTTATAATATTTATTATAAATATTTTATAAATTATTATAAATATATGTGATTAATAAATAATACTATAAAATTAAAAAAAATTATACCTACGACTATAGAAAGCGGATCGCACTGAAAGCTCCGAGGGTCACCGACGATGACACTAGAGGAGGGCGACGATACTAGAGATAACCTGTGAAACAAAAGTAAGATAGTGAGATAAAGAAGAGAAAAAAGGAGGAAAGAGAGAGAGCAAGGGTGGTTGGGGATGGGGGGCCAGGGGGAGGGGGTCACAGTGATGAGGAGGCTGAAGGAGCCTTCACACTCGACGGGGGGATGGTCGGAATGGTGGTGTGGTGTGGGGGTGGGCTTTTGCGGGAGCCAAAGGAGGGAAGAGGGAGGCTCATCGGAAGAGGGGGTTTGGTTTCGCATTGAGGTCGGAGGAGGACAGAGTATGGGAGAGGGGTTTCATGGGGGACTGGTGGAGGGTCGAGGGTGGATGGAAGTTTGCCAGAGGAGGGGTTTCATAGGAGGCCAAGGGAGGGTCAGATGGGGATTCGTCGGAGGAGGGTCACTGGGGGTTGAGGAAGGGTCTGATGGGGGGGGGCGGGGGGATGGGGTTTCATGGGGGGCCAAACGAGGGTGGAGGGGGGTTCATCGGAGGGGGGAGGGGTTTCGCAGGAGGCCGAGGAGGGTCGAATGGGGGTTCACTGGAGGGAGGTTTTGCTGGGGGCCAAGGGAGGGTTGAATGGAGGAGTGGGGGGGTCGAGTGGGGGTGGCGAGGAGGGGCAGCCGGGGATGGGGGGGCCGGAGGGGGAGGGGGAAGGAGGGGTGGCACCGACCGAGGGGGGAGGAGGGGCGACATCGGTCGGGGGGGAAGAGGGGCGATGTTGATCGAGGGGGAAGGAGCCTCACTAACGACGAAGAGGATGGGGAGAGAGAGAGATCAAGCACGCATGAAAGAAAAAAAAAAATTTGGAGATTTTTAACCTAACCTACGACAGCGATTATCGAACCACTGCTATAAATCTATGGCAGCGGTTACCCAAAACCCCTACCATAGATCTACAGTAGTGGTTCTATAACCGCTACTGTAGCTCTATGGCAGCATTTTTTGATAACCACTGTCATAGGTTGAAAATAATTTTTTTTTTATTTTTTTAAAATAATTTATAATTTTAAAATTTAATGTCTATCTTCATCGTTCATTATCTAAATAATTATCATTAGAGTGTCATCGCAAAAGATCACCTCGATCCAATGACCCTAGCTTCATTGATCAAAAAAATTTAATTTCGATGATCACGAATGATGATGCGATGATCTAATAGATGGAGACCTCCGATGGATCCAAAAATCTGCAATGATGATTTCGATAATGTTTGTAGCATACTATCAAAGTTTTACTTCAATCAGATATCATTATCATGGTCAATTTAGTACAGAATAATTTCGATTGTTAAATTAGAAATAAGCGATCAAAGGATTAAACGGCATCCGATTATGAGATAATTTTTTAGTTAAATGATCTTTATTATAATTTTAAATATTTTTATATGATGATGATAGTAAAATTTAAATTATTTTTATATAAACTATTCATGTTAAATAGATATTGCAAAAGTATGAGCATAACAACCAGTGAAGTTTCAAAATGGTTGTCAGAAGATGGATAGTTTTAGATCGTTCTTCATCTCATGAGTTAAATTTTAAAATCATCACCATAAAAAATGATTAAAGTAGTAGCCAAGATCATTTATAAAAAAATTATCTCATAATCGGACACCTTTGATCGTTTGATCACTTATTTATCATTTAATGGTCAAAACTAACCTATACTAAATTGACCAAGATAACGATATCCGATTGAAGTAAAACTTTGATAGTATGCTACAAACATCATCGAAATCATCATTGTAGATTTTTAGATTCATCGAAGGTCTTCATTTATCATATCATCGCATCATCGTTCGTAGTCATCAAAATTAAATTTTTTTTATCGACGAAGCTAGGGTCATCGGATTGAGGCGACCTTTTGCAATGGCACTCTAATGATAATTATTTAGATAATGAATAGTAAAGATGGATATTAAATTTTAAAATTATATAATATTTAATATATATATATATACATATATATATGGCAGCGGTTATAATTAACCACTACCATAAATTAGCTTATAGCAGCTGTTCATAATAACCACTGCTATAGATCCGACTTATTGCAGTGGTTATAATGAATCACTACTATAGATCGATCTATAGCAGCGATTTTTAGAAACCACTACTATAGGTCTGACCTATGGCAGTGATTTTCAATAACCGTTGTTATATATCGGACCTATAGCAGCGGTTACATAAACCACTATCATAGGTCCGACCTATGACAACGGTTAATGATAACTGTTACTGTAGGAGCTGTGGCAGCGATTTCGAAAATTGCTGCCATAGTATGCACTATCATAGGCCATTTTTATAGTAGTGTTGGAACTATGACTCAACGAACTCCTTGGATCAGAGTCACTTTAAAATAAAATCCTTTTATTCGGGATCATGACTTAGCGAACTCCTCGAATTGGAGTCACTTCTAAATAAAGTTTTTTTATTCTGAACTACATCACTACAAACTTCTTGGATCGAAGTCGCTTCAAAATAAAATCCCCTTGATTAGGACCTCAGCTCAATGAACTCCTTAGATCGGAGTCGCTTCAAAATAAAGTCCTTTTGACTCAAGACTATTTTAGCAAACTCCTTAGATCGGAGTTGCTCCAAAATGAAGTCCTTTTATTTAGAACTATGGCTCAGTGAGCTTCCCAGATCAGAATCGCATTAAGTTATAAAATCCTTCGAATCGAGGCAGCAAAACCCTAAGAGGTGAAACATCGAATCAGAATAATTTTGAAAGAGTTCAAATCAATTACGAGGGAAAAGAAAATGATTCTTTATTAAAAAAAATTCTTACAAGAGCAATATTGCTATTGCTTTTACAAGAAATAATTATAAAAATTCTACATCAAAGTTACAATAGGCCCTACGAAATTAGGATCCTATTTACTGTCTTCTCTTCATCGAAAATAAGAAGGTGCAAACAAAAAGCTCGATGGACTTGAAATCGTATTCATTTGGAGCTCATTCCTCCATGGCACTGAGGCTTTGGGAGCCCATAAAAGATGCCTAGATTGAGGGGAATGATAAGTTGGAGGTGATGGAGGTCCCGTCGAAGTTGAAATCAAATTCGCTTGGAATCCAATTCTTCACAATCTGAAATTAGGGAACCTTCCATCAGTTCCTCCCCCCTCTGTAGAGGTGGCACAACCTCGAGTGCCACCGAGAGAGCCGCAAGTCGAAAGTGATGAGGGAGATCCTATTAAGATTGAAGCAGCATTTGCTTGGAGTCCGGCTTTGCCAAGCCTCAGATCGAGAAGCCCTCGGATAATGCAAATGCATGATAAATACCCCAGAAGAAATGATTAGGTCGACATCGACACAACTGACCAAAGCATCCCACATTCGAGGAAGCTAGGAAGGCAGAGAATACAACTCTAATCATCACCTCCCAGAGGTGGCTCCTCCTCTTCCTCCTCCCCGATGGGTGTGGCGCATCACACAAGCACTCAAAGAGCTATCATCAATCCCTTGCCCTTACCGAGCAAGGAAATGGTAATAAAGCTCTCTAGGCCGAGGGAGTGACTGCCTCTACGAGGAGAAGTAAAATGACAAAGATCTCAAGATCGAGAATGCAGATGCCCCATGATTGGGATATCTGGCGTGAGTCTTCCTGAAATAGTAAAGGACTAGAGAGGTTTTGCTATCTCCTTGAGCAAGCAATCATGGCCGTGACAGAGGAAGGCTAACTCCTTTCTCCTAAAGGGGTTCCACCATTCTACCTCCATTATGTAGAATGTTCGGAATGTCGCTGATGGAAAGCAAGACCCACGGGGGCTCTCCTTTATAAAGAAAAATCCATTATAATAGCTCCGTCAAGTTATTCCACGTGCCAACCCACGATTGGCTCAATCCACCTCTATGCGAATATGCGTCAAAGTCCTATATGCGGATGATGGTTATGTTGCTTCTAAGATTGTGTACATTCAATACCATGCAGAAAAATGTGCACCATTCGTCAATCGTGCACAAGGTTAGCAAAAAGATTGATTCGTATGCCTCCATATTAGAACTAATTAATTCAAATATCCGGGCAGACCTCTTTAACTACCCAAGCAGATCTCTTCAACTCCTTAGATCGGAGTAACACAAATAAGAGAGATTTTAAAAAGAAAAAATCTTCAAAAGTAAAAAGTCTTTATTCATTAAAAGTTTTCTTTTACAAGGATCCCTTACAACCCGAGGAAATATGTAAGTAAAGATGGGATCAAGGTACATCCTTTGGATTGGATCGTACCCCCATATCGATATTGATAGCCTCTAAATCTTCATCTAAGAAATTTAGGTTCAATCCTGGATAATGTGAAGCTACCTCGCGTCGAATAGAATGCCTTCCTTCATCATAGGTGTCGACCGTAAATCTATCTTACTCATCTTTATATTCTTTCGATGCCCGAAACCTCTCAATAGCCCTTGCAGCAGCAACCTCAATTTGTGCCTCCATATCGCTCTGTAGTGCGGCTATCCTCTCCTCTACGTCTTTTAATACAGCTCAAGCTCCTTCCTCAAACACTTCGGCCTCGAGAAGCCAAGCTTTTAGCACCTCCATCTCCAAGGTCAGAGCTTCATTTACACCTAGTAAATGGGAGTTCTCCTCGGCAGACTTTACCAGCACCATTTCAGCATCCTGGGTCCTCTACTCTGTAGCTTTGGCCTTGGTGGAAGCTTCTCCGATCCCTTTTGATGTCCTATCCTTAGCAACTTTAAGCATTTTGGCTTCCGCTCTATACCTCGTCGCTTAGAAAGATAACTCAGAAGTATGCTCCTTGAATCCATTTAAGTAATGGATGAGTTGTCAAAATACTCACCAAAGTTAGTGACGGGAATGTTCCATAATAAAGAATTAACTTGAATATAAGGATACACATCCTCAACTTATCCGAAGAAAACAATCCACTGCTTTGCGCCTCCTTGTCTTTAGAGACTCGGTCAATAACTTTGTAGCATCGATCGGATAGAGGATGCTAGAAAATGCCTTGAACGCTAGGCTATAATCCTCCAAGATAGAGCCATGTAGCCCCACTCCGGTTGGTGCGGTCCCGGAAGGCCCTGTAGTCATGGCAGGCTGCACTTCAGCTATCGAAGCATTGGGAGTCTTTGTGACCTCAATCAACTTGGCTTTATCCAAAGCAGCTGTAGGAATCCCCATAATTTCAACTGGTTCCTTCTCAAAAAAAAGATCGAAAATGTTAGGGGCTGGCAGGCTCAAAATGGTGTCACTGAACAGGCATTCAATAAGGTCCCCTGACCTTCCTCGAGAATCGAAAGGTTAGAGCCATGTGAGATTGGTACAATCTCAAAGTTCTCAATAGCTGGAGGTTCAGGATCTTTCGACCTAGAAATCGAGGGTGCAAGAAGAAGGCTGACCTGAGCTCGAACAAATCTTCCACCTGCTATCTCCATCCTCCTCTTTCGAAAGGTCATCAGATCTGGCAGTTATGGCAAACTTAGATCTGCCCCTGTAATGAAATATGTTTACCCATTGACATCAAATTTTGGAGTCTGAAAAAGTGAGATTATAAGAGTAAAAAGTGAATATATACCTTCGAAGCCGGTCAGGCTAATGCCCACATTAAACAAGCTCTGCTAAAAAAGAAGCTCTTTCAGCTCTAGAACTTCAAAGCTGTGCAAAATCTTCAAGTCTTGCATTAGATGCTGATCGAGTGCCAGGTCCCTTAGTACAGCCTCCTGCGGCTCTTTCCAATCCACGAGGCCCCATTCTTCATTCAAGAAACGAGACACAAATAGGAAGCACTCCTTCCAATCATGAATGGCAGTGGTAGCACTTCAAATCAATGGAGGAACATTTTTCCTGCTCCTAGGAGTCACGTATCATAATCTGCGGGAGCTAGGATGTCTCTTCAAAGTAAAATAATAATGAAAAAGTACAATGCTAGGCTCAACCCTGGTCAAAACATACGCCATGGTAAAGTTGCAGATATGTCACCATGAGTTTGGCACCACTGAATAGAACGACATTTTCAAAAAGTAAAAAAGGATAATGAAAATGGGATGAGGAGAAAATCTCAATCCGACTTGGAAACACTTCTCGTACATGCTCATCCGACTTGGAGGAGGCTTGCAGGCATGCTCTTCAGCCTTCGAAACCTCCAATTAAAACTCAAAAGGAATATGGAAATGGCTGTGGATCAACACTAGATCCCTCTCCATCACCTTAGATCGAAAGGTCATGGGCTCGAATCCTGTGTCCTTAGTCAGAGCCATCTCTTCAATAAAGAAAGAAAATAAAAGAAGATGGAAGAAGATAGCCTGGAGAAAAAGAAACCTACGATGGAAAATGGGAGAACAAAACCCCTTGTCCTACCTAGGATTTGTATATATAGATGTTAAATCAGAATGATTTTCGAATTATCCATCCTCTCAGAGCATTAAATGCAAAGAGTATAAATCGATGCAACCAAGATACGTGGCAAGTGCCCTTGAATACAAACTCCATCGCTGATACGGCGATTGAACTAGGCGACTGTAATCATGTTCTGCCCCACTCTTGAAGGGACATGCGGAGACGTATGACAGCGTCCATCACGTGTTAGATGGTTTCATTCTACTTCTCTCAGGTTCCTACTAGCTCAACTACAAGCGCCTCAAATACGACAAAGCATGCTTGGGCTCAGAGAAATAAAAGAAAAATGATGACAAGAAAAAGGATAGGCTACTTCAATGAGAAATAAATTTTATTTACAATATTCTTCGATGCCCAAACTGGCTTACGAGAAAATAAAGAAGAGATACAATTTTAAGTAATTCCTTCAACGATCAACCGTTGAATGGCTCTCCCCAGCACCGACCTCTCTTGCCTGCCAAATGGATTCGCCTCTGTTCATTACCACGAGCATGTCTGATGAACTCACAAATTTATCAAGATAATCACATATTACTATCCTTAAATTGTCATTAGGAGAATCCGCCCACAAGAACTTGATATGGACTGAATCACCTAGTGGAAGATGAGCCTAGGCCATCTCCTTGCATCTCTCAAAGTCAGCAGAAAATCCTAGTCTACAAGCTTTGATCACAACACTGGTCCCATTTTGGTAAAGTCGGTCGAACCGCTCATTAGCCTTCCACAGTTTGGTCTTGGTCAAAGACTCGCGGATTACAAGTGCGCCGCGAGCTGCAGAATCATCAAACCTTCAAGATGCCCCCTCTGTAGGATGTGTTTTGTCCAAAGTTCTAGACTTTTTCTTTGATCTCCTGATGGGATCCCTCGAGGAATGAATCTCAGATACTGAATCTCTTCCCCCATCGAGCATCCTTCTCAGATGATCGATATCATTGTAGAATCGATGACAGTCTCATTCAGCCTTAGACCTTTGCCTCTTAAGGACTTCATTCCTCCTATGGACCCGCTCCAGCTCAACGTCTCATCGATCGATCATTTCACGAGTCTTAGAAACTGCCTTCTTGGAGCAATCAATTTTTTTGACTAAATCGGCATTGATAGCTCTTTCTTGCTCCAAGTAGTATTTGAATAGAATTATCTTTTCCCTTGCTTCAGCAAGAGCTGAAGCCCCAGGGATGATGCCAACAAAACTAACTAAATAATGCTCCAATAAAGCTAAAAATCTCAGGGCACCCTCCATTTAATGCTAAGCTCCCTCTCCTTCTAGAGCACGTCTTTCATCAAAAGAAAAATTACTCCATAAAAACTCTGCAACAACTCTCGAAGTTTCGATGGTAGTTGGAGAAGAAGGTAGTGTTTGAAAAGTCTCCACCTGGGCTTCAGCTAGAGGATGACTTATGGTGGGAATCACCTCTATAACCTCGACGAACTCCACCGATGCCTCAGGACCAGACGTTCCTGCGGTTTCCTTTATTTTCGTGATGGTAACCTTTGCAAGAACTTCGATAGGAAAAGATACAAGAGTCATTTCTACCATAGGCTCCATCCTGAAACTAACCAGTACAGTGGTGACTTCCATCGATAGATTTATCGACTCAGTCCTAGATTTCGGCACACCCACCAATGAATCATCTATGCAGAGAATATTCTTCTCCCCTTGGTCCACTACACCAAAAAAAGGTACGATTGGAAAAATGGTATTTGAATCCCTAGTAGTAATCCCTCCAGAGACTTGAGGTTGGGTAGAAGGAGTTCTAGCCTGTCTCCTTTGAATCAATAACCTCCGTAGCTTTTTCGCTCGCTCGGGGTCCATTTAGTCTCTAAGATATGAGAGAAAGAACTTCAAGCAAAGAAGATAATGAATATCGTAATCGTCGCCTTTTTGCCCTCTGAACGCACTTAAGAAGAGGAAGAAGACAAAAGGACACCCTCTTTTTTGAACCATTTCCTCATAAGGATGAACGGTCAGATAGACCCCTCCATCGCAATTATCTGTGCACCATGAAATGACGTCACCGGTTACAAAAATGTCATCAAAAATGCGGAAGCATGTTGCTCAACCCAAGGTATCTTGGAGAAGTAGTCCTTTCGCTTGATCCTCAGACTCAGCACTAGCGGGTAGTATTACGGTAGTGATGTAAATACCTCGGATCAAGCTATCTGATACCTTGGCCACCTCAGATCGATACCAGGACATCAGTATTCTAAGGCGGAAATGCCCCATGCACTCTCTTCTGATCTGCAAGGCGATCCAAAGTACTTTGCGATTCCAAAATTTTGTTTTGAGATAAACGATAATGTAGCTGTGATCCAACCATGATCAAGCTATTTTCTACTAAGTCGGAAATGGCAGAGGTGAATAGAAAATTTCAACCACGCTAGCAATAGCCTTCTTATCCTGAAAAATGGCCACGATCTCAGAACAACATGATTAGCGAAACAGCATAATAACCATAAGATCTTCTTCTATAAATATCACAAATCCTGAGGATCCAGGTAAGCAAGAAATCTTTCTTAGAGAATCTGTTGTTGCTCATCGTTCTCTGCTGACTTGAGCGTTGGACGATCATCGCTGGAGTAAAATCCTTCGGCCTGGACTTATTTTATAGGTTACTCCAGCACCTCCTACGAGTAGCCGACCACTCTTCTTTGAAAGCCGATGACTTCTAACTACAACAGCTTAGCGCTAGAAGGAGGGTCTTCGGCTTTCCAAAGTAACTTCCACCAAAGCAGCAATATGACTTAAAACAAATAGATGATTAGAGATTACTAGAGTTGATCCAATGAGAGCCCTCTAATGCCTAATTCAAGACAGAACTTTGGTGGAACTAAATAGAGAGAGAAAAGAAACTCTAAAGAGTATGAGCTACGAGATATGAGACAAGATGAGATCCAATCAAATAAGGTAACCAAAGATGAGATCTATATCTAGATCTCATGGCCTTGTTTATAAGAGAGGAGGATGAGACACTATTATGATCTAGCTCTAACATCAACAAACTAGCTATAACTGTGTTGCCTCATGATTAGGCAACAAATTTGAGCAATGATGGTCCTGTTGTGAATTGCATCCGGTTCATATCAAAAAGAATCATAATTTTCTAGGACTTTTAAATCTTGAATTATCACAAAAAATAATCTTCAATTTTTGCCATAAGATCTTTCCACCATTTTTAAATCTATCAAAATGTTGACTAGTTTGTTACTTTGTTTTCTTCTTGCAAGATTCTGATTTTCTCTATTTGTACTAATTAAGGAATTTGATTTGATATGATGTTATCGATTCCTTTATTATCAAAGTTTCTAAGGCACTGACTTCAAACTAAAATTGAAACAAAAATAAATACTAAAGTACAATAATATAATAGCGATGAAATTAGTTTTTTTATCAAAACTATTAAAAACATCAAATTAGGCCAACAAGAATATAAACCTACAATTAGGGCCTAAGATATCCACTTAAGGCACACTCATTAACCCTCTAAGTAGGAATCAAGAATCAAAACCCCAAAAGCTCACATAGATCAGGTACAAAAAATGCTTGATTTGAAAGAATAGTTATACTGTAAACCTCACCATATTCACAAATCTCTATCTCCAATGAAGAAAAATGATATTTCAGCTTAAAAATGAAACAGTTATCAAGAAGATCACCATCTCTACTCCTTAAAATCCAATATAGCACCAAATCTAGGCAAGGGCATTTGAACCCTAGAAATCTCTTGAATTGAAAGAAAAAAAAAAGGAGGAAGAGATATGAGGCCTTTATAGCCAAAGATGGCTAAAGAAAAGAGGAGAAAAGAGAGCAGCAACTCACCAAGAGTTGTGGAAGGGGTTGACCTTGCTAGCATAGAGGGTGACCAAATCCTTAGGCTTGTAGCGGTGCATGGCATCATTTGATGCAACTCAAGCGATCTTGAAATATAGCAGCAATGCCATGATCGCCATTACAACTGTGGTTTATTTTCCTATCTCTCTCCCCCCCTCCGCTCTCCCTTCAACTCCTTTGATGTGAATAGATGGACCTCTTCTTTCTATCTCTCTCCCGCCATCCCCCCCCCCCCCCCGCCCGGTCTCCCTTCAACTCCCTTGACGTGAATAGATGGACCTCTTCTTTGCACCATAATAACATGATCTGTCAATTTAATCCTTACTTTTCATCCAGCCATGACTCATTCTTCGTCACCTCCTCTTAGATCACAAATCCAAATTTCTACTTCTTTTAGAAATTAAAGCAATAATACTAAATCCACCACCTATCACATTAAATCAAAATAGACCTAATACACAATAAAAAAAGATGGGCCAGAGGATGGGGTATAGTAGATTTGTGATGGGATTTGGAGGAAGGGGGAGAAAAAAAAGTTACCGAGATCCATAGTATTAAGAAAAATGCTTCGAATTCGACTCACAATGAGCCTATAGCACTATAGCACAGCCAACGGACTAAAAAAGAGAGCCCACATGAAGAGGCTTGTCCCGCAGGCTCTCGTGGCCTATAGGCGCATGCGGCCTAGGCACCTACACAGCCCAGGTGGGCGCAGGCTCAATGCAGATGTGGGCGTGGCCCAAGTGCATGCCCACGCGGCTCACTACATACCACATGGTGCAAGGGAGAGAGGTACGGTCCACCCACATAATAGCACGGTCTACAATGCCTAACGTGGTTCACACGCCATCATAGGCCACTTAAGGGTTCATGGGCAAATTACAAGATCTATAGGAGGTTTTTGGCTCTAATTTTGTGCAAGTGCGTGATTAGGTAGCTACGGATGCTTGTGGGTAAGATCCAATGGTCCAGGATCTTGTTTGGGTCCTATTAGGAGACTTAAATTAGTTTGGACTTGGATTGACTCAGATTGAAGGCTTTAAAGGGGCTCGATGGCCTATGGGCAAGAGTAGATGGTAGCAGCTGAGTGGTTTGGTTTGGTAGAATATTTATGGACAACAGTAGACCATAGAGATGTGCCAACAGACAGTAGAAGCAAGGATACTTTGGGCAGATTGTCAGACAGCAGCCAGAGTTTAAAGGAGTCTTCTAGAGAGAAAGCTTTGTGAAGAAGAGTGTTTTTGGTTAAGATAGAGAGATTGATATATGAGGGTTGAGAGAGTGTGATCTTCTCTTGTAATAATTTTTTTTTCTCATAATGAAATTTGCATATCCTGTAAAGATAAGTCTTGGCTTAATCCATGTATTTAATTATATTCTTATATTTATCTTTTCTTTCTTTCTATTGCAGTATCGACATTGTCACCAGCATTCTGATCTTGTACTTAGGGATCCATATTCTATATAAGGAATCTTTTCAATAGATGGTGTCAGAGTAAGAGGTATTACGATAATTGATATCAGAGCCAGATTATATGAGAGAATTAGATTGTGATAGTATTGATCGAGATTGAACAAGATGAAGAAGATAGGCTCAATCAAGATAAAGATTAACCAGTATGATGGAAAGAGTAATTTCTTCTTATGGTAAGCAAGCATGAAAGATATGCTCATCCAATAAGGGTTGATTGATGCTCTCTTGTATGAAGAGAAACTGACTATCATGGAGGTGAAGAATTGGAGGTGGCTTTAGATGCAGGTGGTAAGTACGATCTGCTTGTACTTCGTGGATGATGTGATGATCCATGTACTTAGCAAGGCTTCTTCAATGGCGATGTGGTTGAAGCTTGAGGAAATATATATAGTGAAATCACTTACCAACGCTCTCTTCATCTGGAAGTAGTTCTACTAGCTGTAGATGAGTAAAGGGCAGAGTGTGCAGGAGCATCTCAGTAATTTTTAGAAGATCCTTATTGATCTTCTAAGTATTGACGAAAAGGTTGAGGAGAAGATCAAAGAGTTATTCTTATTTTTATAGTTTTTCTTTTTTTTTGAGTCTTTGGTTACTGCTCTTCAAGATGGAAGAGATTACTTCTGCACTTTTTCAGAATGAGATTCTCAGATGAAAGAACCAAGCTTCAAGTTTAGGTGGCGACTTGGTTATGATGATGACTGAAGATGGTGGTGGCAGAAGATGAAATGGCAAAAGATCGTAAGATGGGTAGTCTAAGTTCAAGACGAGGAACTCCAATAAGATTAGATGCTACCGATATGATGAGCTGGAGCATCGAGTCAGAGATTGTCCATGATTTAAAGATTGGAAGAAGACTACAATGGCGATGATCCAAGATAGCGATATAGATGAGATCAATGATGGTGTACTTATAATTTCAGAGATATCTATTTCTTTTTAATAATAAATTTTAAATTTTATATGTTCATTGATTAATATATTAATTATGATATAAAAGATATTATAATTTATACTATTTAATTTTTATTATTTTATATTTAATATTTTTTATAATTTTTTTTAAAATTATTGATCATGAAAATTTAACCATAAATCAACCAAAAGGCCTCCAACATCAAAATAAAGCCCAAATCTGCTTTAGGTAGATACGGAGGAAATGCATGTACGGTGCAGTTTAGAACGGTGCATGGTAGAAGGCATGCAAATATGGAGTTGACGTACGTTGAATACGGATCATCTGGATTAAAAGTCAAGAGATTTTGGGAGTATTGAGAAGGGATATTTGGAGGACATTTTGAAGAGATAAGAAATATTTTTTGACATTAAATGAGGTGGGACCTTTTGTATTTAAAGCATTTGGCGGGTGTTAGTCTGGCTTCGGAAAGAAGGGCTTGACGTGTGTTACGAAGAACTGGGTTGGGATGACATTAAAATAGTGGGGCCATGCATTTAAAGCATTCTAAGAAAAAAAGAAGGCTGGCTGCTGTGTCGTGAGCATGGGCTGGAATTTGGATGAAAATGGACGCGCGCGGGCGGCTTGGGCTCCGGCAGTGAGGACGCGGTCCGAGAGCCGAGTATTGTAGTTTGATGTATGTTCTGCATGCGTTGTTTAGCGGCTTTTGGCACGTGAACAGAGGATGCGTGAGGTGGGCACGACAACGAAGAGTATGGCGATGCGGCTCACGGCTGACGAGTCAGAGATTTAAAAATAATAATAATATTTTTTAAAAAAAAATATATTAAATAATAACTTTTATTTCTTATCTTACCTGCTGTTGATTTTTTAACCTTATTCATCCATTTTTTTTTAGTGCTCATTTTTTTTCTTTAATTTCATATATAAAAATTATGTAAAATTCTTTGCTCCTAATATCTATACCTTCATCTTGAGAATCATCTCAGGAACTTTTCTAGAACCTTGTATAAAGAAAGAAAAATAGATTACTTCATAAGCAGCTAGATTACGGGAGGAGAGAAAAAGTTTTGTAATGACACAAAATAAATTCTATCGTTCTAAATTTTTTTATATTTTTTTATATATAATAAAAATTATATTTTTTATTAAATTATCATGAGTTTTTTATTTATTTTTTTATATATTTTTATCTATGCTTTCTTGTTAGATTAATATTAGAAATAATTTTTGCTTTCTGAAGATACATCATGATCTACGGGTACGGGGCATACCGAGGAAAGAAGAATTATTTTTCTAATATTTTTTAGAGATGCAGCAGGATCTATGGGTATGGAGTGTACCGAGAAAAGATAGGTATTTTTCTAAAATTAATCATAATTATTTTTTAAAAAAAAATACAACTCTATTTAGTATAAAATTAATTCATAGTTTGTTTTCTAATTACACCAATTTTAGGATAATTTATTTACTAAATTAAAATAAATATTTTTTTATTTTATAATTATAACTTAGTTCTAAGTCTTTGAGGATACGATCTCGACTCACCCTACCTATGTATTGAGTAAAGTTATTTTTGGTACTATCAACGACTATACATTAAATTTTGGCTCCGTTGCTAGGAACCTTGATACTGTTGATTTAAAAAAAAAATATTTTTTTGCCTTTTATATTACTTCTTAATATTTGCTTGTTATTATTGTAGGTCTACGAAAAAGTAAAAAAATTTTAAAAAAACTTTTTAGTTTCTATTTCTTGCTTTAAATTTTTTATTGCTTTCTAGCTAGATTAGCTTATTTGCATAATTAAATAATTATTTTATTTTGTATACTAATTTACTACTTTTTATAGCCTAGTAATTTATTGCTTTTTAAACTTAATCATTTAAATTTATTTTTTTATAAAATTAAAAAAATTAAAAGATATAAAAAGATAAAATTATAATTTCTAAAAGAAAGTCACTGACATTTCATAACACTTAACTAAGATAGCATAATCTAAAATATAAAAATTTCTAACTTGATTGGATACTTTTTTTTTGCATTGCATATCTATAATTAACTTTAAGGGCACATCTCATTAATTAAGATAAGATGGGAATTTGATCACTCTTCAACTAGCCCACAAATCACTTTCTTGCATCTAGATAACCCCCTTAATCTAAATTAATTAGATATTGGACCTAAGATACTCAAGCTCAATAGAACAAGAAAGTTCTAAAGTTGGATCAGGTTCGGATTGGTTAATTGCTCGGTGTCTACAAGTAGTTTAAGAAGACAGTTTTTAATTAGTTCCATTGTCTGACCTTGCCAACTTAGTTGGTACTTCCTTCAATTTTAAATTCTCTTCTTCCAATCATACTTTCTTCATACCAAACCATCCAAATATGTGTAAATTTGATCTTTTCAGTATTTTGACATAGCATCTTGAGAGGATTTGATCTTAAGATAAATTTTTTATTTTGGATACTTGAAAAATCCTACATACATTCTTGAGATGCATGATTAGATACATAATAAACTTAAGGTTTGGCAATCATCAAAATCAATCATGGGATCAACAAGGGGCACCACGGGAGGGTGGGGAGGAGGGATGCTGTGCACGAGGGGTGGAGGGTTTTATGCTTCCATCGACGGCCATGGGGCCCCGAGGGGGGAGGGGGGTTAGATGCATGGAGGTCGGAGATGGACCATCGGGGCCTGAGGGGTAGGGGACTGTTGTCGGGGCTGGAGGTAGTGCAGCTAAGGTTTGGGGGGGGGGGGGGGGGGGTTTGTGGCATGCTGGGGAAGGAGGGGAAAAAAAAGTAAAAGAATTGTTTTTTTGATGAGTTTATATGCTTCAATAGCCAATTCAACAGTGTCTTTATGAACATTTTGATGATTCCATTAGTCAGACTAATGGGTCTATATATAATTCTTTGTTCGTAAGCTGCCTTGTCATTTTGGTATAAGGATTTTTGTTTAACTATCATTAAGAAAGAGGAAGAGGATTCCAACATGATTTTTTGTTAACTAAGGGTCACTGAAGATTCAAAGAAAGGTATTAGGCTGTTACTGATCTTTGCCCCATCAGTTTAGGAATTTGAGAAGGGACACGTGATAGGAAGTGCTTTAAACATTTGTGATTATTCCATCTAAATCTAAGGGTCCAAAATGCTTCTTGACATAAGTTATTCATGCTTTTATAGAATTTAATGTTAAGGTAGGATTTTCTATCTTGCCTCTGAAAATACTTTAAACTCATGTAATTTATGTACTCTTACATTTTGGATTTTCTTGCTCTAGTTCATATTCAGCCTGTCTAAACACTAATTTCTGTCCATTAGAGATCTTTTTATCTTGGATGTAGGTGCTTTTTCAAATTTCTTTGTAATTTTTGTGCTTGTTTTAGTAGATTTTAGGTTGCTCTATCCGCTTCCGATGTCTTCATGGTTATGGTTGATGGTTGGCAAATAGGTTAAGCCAAACCTAGATAAAATTGACATATATGCCCGTGTAATTATTCTTTAGAAAGTATTTTTCTTGCTCTACAATATTTACATTACAAAAAAGGTATTAGATCTAGAAAATGTTTGTTTTGGTTTTAGCTTGACATCATATCTTCTCTTGAAGAAAACTTCACATCATATTGAGTTATAAACATTTAAGCCCGTTTGGAAGGCTTTAGGCAGGGTTATTTCTAAATTCTAACCCATGTCTTAAATTCTAAATCTATTGAATCCTTGCTTGATTTAATCATGGCTCGATAGATTTGTTGAAGAAATTCAAGATATATGCTTAATTGAGATTTTTGCTATTCGAAACAAAAATAATATAATAAATTTTCAAACAAACCATGAACTTGAAGCTTACTTCAAATCAAGTAGTTCAGTACTGCTGCCATTGGGCATGCTGTCTGGTGGCTGTTATGGCACATGCCATGCTGCACCTAAAGAAGAAAAAAAAGGACATGAGGGCCCCTTCAGGCTTGATATGGAGCTATGCTGAGCCATATCAACCTGTGCTGAACTAGCATGAGTCAATATGGACCAGCATGCTCGATAGTCAGTACCAACCCCATTTAATCCATTGTTGATATGGCATTATCTTTGTTGATTTAACTAAGAAAAGAAAGGTCTTTCAAATCTAGCCCTTTATCTAGTTAGATGCTATTCCATTTAATCCATTATTGCTCCGATCCAAAGAGCTTTGTGAAATAATTGAAGAAGATCTGTCGGATTTGCTCTAGTCCTTCCACCATTCTTCCCTGATCTTCAACTTGGTATATTTTATTTCTTCGTTTCCTTGTAGTTGCTGTAATATGAAAAAATTTAATGTTTTTGTCTTCATACTTTAGCCATTGTACCATTGATCCTTCCTTTCATGAAATTTCTTCCTGTCTAAGGATAGAGTACATTTGTTCCTTCAGATCCAATCTCTCTTTTTGTTCCATCTATGATAAATTTTTTGTCTCTTCCTATGTATCCAACTATATCAACCTTTCTTTTATCTTATGTTTCTTATGGATAATGTTGCTATTGTATACTCTCTATTCCATTCTTTCAATTTTGATCTCAAGAATTTGAGTTTTTGAATGATCTTAGTCGCTGCATCTTTTGAGCTTGGAGCATATTGCCACCATTAATTAACTAATTCATCAAACCCTAATATGGTAAGCCAAAAATTTTCAAACCTAAAAGGTTTTCCACCTCCTTGTTTGCTAGAACATTCCAAAAGTAAACGCCAATGAGCTAAAGTTGTTATATTTATGGAATATAATTTATGTTATATTTTATTAGCATTTTTGATAGATGATATTTGTAATGTATGTTGTGATGAATATTGTTTAACTTTGAATTTTTTTAATTTTTTATTTGAAGTTCATATTGGTAGTTTGTTGTTAAAGCTACATTGGTTTATAATTTTTTATTTATGAAATTTATTGCATAAAATTTTTTATGTTACTGTCTAGTCCTTATTGAAGTTTATAATTTAATATAAAAAATATCCGTATTTTAGAGAAAATTCTACCAAAATATAGAGTTATCTTTTTTTGATAAATTAGAATACTATTCCTGAATGTATATTCAAAGATGATTGCTAAATTGCATTGAGCCATAGATTCTCATTCAAGAGTCGATCCCGATCGAGATCGACTCTTGAATGCCTCATTTTTGAGCATTTTAAAAAAGTTTTAATTTTATTATTATTAGTCAATATTTTATTTCATTATGTGGTGTTCAATAATTATCTTTCATCTATTTTTTAGGTATATATTAGATAGGGTGCATAAGCACCGTATTCATATCGTATACTTGGAGAACCATGAGAAGATGCTACCAAAATTTTTACAATAATAGAACAAGATATCAATTAATAACAATAATAAGATTATTGCTCTTCTGAAAGAGATAGGGCCATACCTATTAGAATTGGATAGAATTATGCATTTTTAAAATCTTACTAATAATATATACTTTAATGATGAACAATTTTCATGGATAGATGAAAAATATCGATAGGAGTTGGATGAATGCTCGCTCTATCATCTTACCTGAATGCCAACAAGATGTTAGAGATTTTATAAGATTTATACGAAAAAAATTAATGATCCCAAGAGAATCAAATGTTCTTATTGGAGATGTCACAACAATTACTTTCAGCCTATAGATACAGCATTGGAGCACTTACTAAATTGGGATATGGATTCAAAGTATATTATTTGAGATTTATATGGAGAATAGACCTACTAACATAAGAGACCAACATACAGGTCAACAGCTTGAACTAATTGGCATCAATGAAATGTTAGATGATTTATATGAAGGGGCATATTTTGACAACTTTTCTAATAGTATGGATAATACAAATGATAGATATTTTAAAAAACTCATGAGAGATGCCAAGGAGTCATTGTAAGAAGTTCTTGATGCTTGAGTACTTGATAAAATTTTTTCATGATAAAATCATGTTTGGTTGGAGTCAAAAGTCATTTGACTTTATATTGAACTTAATTAAGAAGGCACTATTAGATGGTGAAAAACTTCTAAAATCATATTCAGAGGTAAAAAAGTATATGCATGAACTTGGATTGGGTTATACACAAATACATGCATGCAAGAATGATTATGCATTATTTTATAAAAAGTATCAACACTTGGATTATTGCCCAAAATGTGGTGAGTTAAGGTATGCTGAAGATTCTGAAAGAGATAAGAAGCGGCCTCACAAGATTTTGAGATACTTTTCATTAACACCAAGACTTCAAAGACTTTATCAGTTATCAAGGATCGCATAGGCAATGAGATGGCATTATGAAATGAGAATTTCTAAGGATAATATCATTAGTCATCCAACAAACTCTATAGTTTGGAAAAAAATTGATAAACAATATCCTTATTTTGCTAGTGATCCATGCAACATTCATTTTGGCCTAGCATCTGATGGTTTCAATCCATTCAAAATCATGAGCAATGCTTATAGTATGTGGCCGGTTATGCTAATGGCATATAATATTGCACCATAAAAATATATGAAAGAGCTATTTATATTTTTATCATTACTTATTTCTGGACCTAGAGCTCCTAGTAATGAGATAGATATTTATCTATAATTCTTAATCGATGAATTAAAAAAACTTGGGAAGAGTAGTGTTGTAACATACGATTCAGTTAGTAAAAAAAATTTTTGATTACATGCGATGATAATGTGGATAATTAATAATTTTTTGGTATATGGCAACCTATCTGGATGGAGTACAAAAGGATATTTGGAATGTCCAATATACAACAATGAGAACTACTCTATTAGACTAAAACATGGAAGAAAAATTATCTATATGGATCATCGTAGGTTTTTATCGTCTAATCATCTTAGAGAATCCATCAGAATTGATGCTTCAATGAAAAGTCAGAGATGCATGGGCTACCTTATGTGATGAGCGGAGATGACATATTGGACAACTAGAGGCCATTGACAGTGTTAAATTTGGCAAAGTTTCTAGGGGTCGCAAGCAAAAGCGTAATGAATCAGAATTGAACTAGACAAAGTGGAGCATATTTTTTGAATTATCTTATTGGCAATATCTTTTATGTTGTCATAACTTGGATGTTATGCACATTAAGAAGAATATTTATGATAAAGTTATTGAAATACTTCTTAATATCAAGAAAAAAATAAAAGATAATTCAAATTTTTGGCTAGACATTGAAAGAATGAAAATATAGCATGAGTTGCACTTGGTGCCTCATGATGGTAGAAAATTTTTAATACCAACTGCAAGTTATACATTGCATGGCGATGAAAAAAGAAGTTTCTATAAGTGGTTAAAAACTGTAAAGTTTTCTAATGATTTTACCTCCAATATTTCAAGCTGTGTAAACTTAAAAGATGATAGTACCTTGGATATGAAGAGTCACGACTCTCATGTTATGTTACAACATCTTATACCTATTGTGATACGTGGCTTTTCCATCCTAGAGGTACAGAATGTGCTTATTGAATTGAATATTTTCTTTCAAGAATTATATTGTCAGAAACTCTAAATTGATATACTTGAGAAGCTTCAATCAGACATTGCTCTATTGCTGTGTAAGCTTGAAAAAATTTTTTACTATTATTTTTCGATATTATGGTACACTTGGTGGTTCACCTTCCAAGAGAGGCTTTGCTTGCTAGGCTAGTTCAATACTGATAAGTCCTATTGAATAGTAATAACATTATAAAAAAATTAATTTTTTTACTTAATTTATAATCATAATAATAAAAATAATTACATATTTTTATATTTATTTTTATCATTTTGTATGTGTAGATTATTATATAAGTTAAAACAATATGTACGAAATAAGGCATGTCTAGAAGGATCAATTATGGAAGCATATATTTTCATAGAGTATCTTACATTCTATTCGATATACCTCGATGATGTGAAAACATGATTCAATCATAAAGAGCACAATGTAGATAGAGAGTGGGCCGACATTGACTCTATATTATTTATTTTCAAGATTAATGTTTATTCCATTAGTGGAAGAAAGTACAAATATATAAACATAGAAGAGCATGAGCTGGTGCATTTTTATATACTAAATAATTATGAAGAAATCTATTATTTTATGAAGTAAGTATCTTTACATTATCAACATTATATACTCTTCATGAGGTAAAATAAATAATAAGCATGTATTTATTGTAGAGAGCATAGAGACATATTATTACAATAAAATAATAGAGATATCGAGGGACGACATCGAAGGAGGTTTGCAGCTTGGTTTAGATAATGTATAAGCACAATAATAGTTTTATTCAATTTTTTATTATATATAATGTATATAAAGATGATTTATCTTAACTTATATGTATATTGTTGTAAATGATGTTAATATATCATAATAAAAAAGATGGTACAATCGAGGAATTATATGATTTAGCATGCCATCTCGATTCTAGGATTTCATGTCATAGCTCATGTATTATTGGTGGGATGAGATTTTATACAAGAAAGCTTGATATACAGTGGCAGACTCAAAATAGTAAAATTTTGATATTGAAAACTGATGGAGATAATGAGATTAAATATTATGGTATCTTAATGGACATTATACAATTAAGATATGAGTCAAAATAATTTGTTTACTTATTTGAATGTCCATGGTGGGATATCAATAATAATATGATAGGTATTCATAAAGATGCATACTTCACAAACATCAACTTTGTGAGAACATGATACCAATCCGATCCTTTCATACTCACTAGTTAGGCAAAGCAGGTATTATACCTAAAAGATATGAGATATAAGGATAAATAGCATATTGCATAAAGAATTGCACTAAGGAATGTTTATGACATACATGTTCATTCCAACACCCAAACATATGAGGATTTCTTTTAAGAGGAATAGAATACAAATGACTTAGTATAGTATAGTGCTGATATTAGAAGCACATCTCTTCTGATTAGGGATGATGTGCAACTTGATAATATTGATGTTAGTAAATTAAATCTGAACGTGTCGGAGCATTATGATGATAACTTTATAAATGATGATGAGAAAGATTATACATTAGTAGATTATGATGATGAAGATATCGATAATCCTCTTGATGAAGATACAGACATTGAATAATAATATGTAATTTTTTAAGAAACTCATATGTCTTATATTTCATATATCAATTAGTATTGATATAATTTTTATCAATATTATATTATCTTTAATATATTATTTGATACAGACATGCCACTAGGAGGATAATTTTGGAGGGAAGGCTCATGTGGAGATGTCGATGCATCTCCATCTCAGCAGCAGTCTCCTAATCAGGAAGGCACATTACCTACTGCTATGATAGGTTGATTTTACATATTATAGTTGTTTGTGTTTAATTTGCTTTAGTTTTTTATCATTTATAAATAATTGATTTTAAGCTATGCCACTAAAAGGATAATCTAATGGGGGGATGATATGAAGATGTCGGTACCTCTTCATCTTAGCAGTATATTACTGAGGCAGGCACATCATCTACTACTATAATAAATTGATTTTATATATTATAATTTTTTGTATTATATTTTTTTTAAGTTTTTATCATGCATAAATAACTGATTTTAAGCTTTTATTTTACTGCAGTTACTGATATTGTGATTAGGCGAACTTGTGGAGCCGCCAGAAATGAGAAGCTGGAGGAGTGGAGGAGGGTACATCCCAAAAAGAGGATGAGGATTATCATCCCATCAGGATATATTATACCACTAGAGTGCCACATTAAAAATTTATACATATGCAAGGTTGGTATTATTATCCGATCATATGCTCTCCTAATGCAGTTCGACTGGCGTAGAGTTAGGAGGCCATGGTAGCAAATCTTTCTCGACCATTTGCAGGTAACTAAATATATATTATGTTATATTTTTTAAATATAGATCTTTTTATTTATTTATATTTATTTGATAATTATATAAATTTTTTAAATATCATATATTATACATTATTTTTGTAGCACGACTTTAATATTGAGAAGATTGATACCCCGCGTATATGGGAGGCTATCGATAGGTATATGGGGAGGTTGCTTAGAGGATTTAGATATGAGCTCCATAACTATTGGAAGGAGGTCTTCCATACACATCAGGCAGCGATGGCACGTGAGACACCACAAGGAGTGTATCACACCCCAACTAGGATCTCCTCTACATCAAATACAAGGATCCTGCATATCGGATATAACTACTATGCATAATAAAATATTGATTGTAATATGTTCACTAATATCTTGATTGTATTTACTTATTAGGTGTTTTGCAAAAAGGCCTCACAAAGCCAGTCGAGGCTCCGGTGATGCATTATGGTGGATCAAAGTCATTTGCATAGTATCAGTATGAGCTGGTAAGTACACATACATATATCTTTAATGATTTGTTAGAATATGTCTGTATCTATATACTTACATTTATAAATTTTAGAGGAACATCAAGATAAGATAGCTGCTTGAGCGGATTGACGTCTACCGAATGACCCATCGTCGGGCGATGGATGAGTGGCTTTTCGGGACTAGGAAGAAATGTGAGTATTAATTAATTAAGTTTTATTTTAATTTTATTATAAAGTAGACTTTTAATTATATTTATTTTTTTAATTAGGAGCGGATGATGGAGATACGATCCTAGCCCTCCGCTAAGGGCTCCACCCCATCCACAAATGACGATATCTGTGATGAGGTGCTCGGTAGGACATTTAGCTATGTTATGGGATTGGGATATGGGTTTGAAGCCCCTAGCTCCTCTCGAGCAATATATCTTTCTTATGATGCTCATTTGCATGAGGTAGAGAAGAGGCATGCTAAGACTAAGAAAAGACATCAGAAGGAGATAGCGATTCTATGGCGGGCCAATGCTAAGCTTTCGTCATAGCTTGCAGTATTTAGAGTGAAGCTCGATGAGTTATGTCACCATATGCCTTCCCCACCGATTTTTGATGTTCGTGCTAATGCTTATGATTAGAACTCCACCAACGATGATGATGGATGTTCTGTATGATCGGTATTATTTTATATTATTTTTAATCAATATATTTTCATCATTTAGTAGATAATTAGTTTGCTAACTTAATTTTTTAATTTAATACAAGTTTATGATATGTGGCTGAACATAGAGTTTTATTTTGTTTTGAAGTATATATTTTTTATATGACATCCTTAATGATTATTTATATCTTCTACATTAGTTGTATGTATGATATTTTGCATATATACATGATTTTATATGGATGTTTTAAAGTGAATGAATTTGATTTTGGCATGTGTTTATTTGTCTAAAGATTTTTAAGTAAAAATGAAGAAGATAGATATTATATGTTCATTTGTCTATAGATTTTAAAAAATTGACATAAAAAATTATTTTTTTATTAAAAATAATTAGCAATGCAAAAATAAGCGTAGGTAAAGAGTTCTAGTGATGCTAATTAGAATCGATAAATCTAAAGTACCATCACCAAACAACATGCTAGCATGCCATCTTTAGCCACACTTAACCAATTACTGACGTAAGCAAACGTTGCAAAATATTTACCTAACTTTTTTGTAGCATCGCAGAAATTAGCGACAAAAAATGAATGTAGATAAATCAAACATTGGCGACATAAATATTGCATCGCTAATAATTTACCAACGTTACTTCAACATTGCAAAAAAAAAATTTTACAATGATTTTTTTACATTGCTAATTAATTTTTTTTCTAATGTTTAATTAGCATAGGTAAATCTAGATTTTTTGATGTAATTTTTGTGTTGATAAAATTCTTTTTTGCCAACATTTACGTTGCATAGGTAAAATTATCTATTTTCGATGTTTAAAAAGCATAGCTAAAAATAATCACCGATGTTTATTTTAACATCAATAAAATAATTTTTTTTTGATATAAATTTGTAGCCATCGGTAAATGAAATCAATGATGGCACTTTTATCGATGAATTTTTGCTGATGCATTTTACATCGATAGAAACAATTAGCAATGCTTTTTCAGGATTTAGCTACTCTTTTGTTGCATAGCTAATTATCCTTTTTCTTCTAGTGGAGGTGGGTGTCATAAGGAAGGGCAAGGGGTCATGACATTCCCTGATCTGCTTGGCAGCATGGCAACTATTAAGAGGCATATGGGAGGCGAAATGCATCCTTCCTCTCCTCATTCTCACCAGAAAGAGAAAAAGGAATGCCATTAGTGCTTAACACATCACTCGAAAGGGATGGGGAGTTGAAAGAATTGCATACAGGCTCCACAATGGCGTGTAGGAATGGGCTATGACCAAAAAAAAGAAAAAATGGCACATCCAGAGCTTTACATATGGCATGCATCGAGAGCTCCAGGAGGATTTGGTTTAGGGTTAGTTGAGTGGGAAATTATGATACCCCAACCCATTAAACCACGAGAAGAAATAGCCCAAAAATAGATAGAATGATTTTTAAAGCATAAAAAAAAAAGAGTGATGAAGAAGACTCCGATTGGGAGTCTTCTTCCTCCCAATTCCTAGTAGAAATCGAAGCTGAGGAGGAGTCTAACTCCTCCCCTTCTACCTCTATTTAAAGGGATCAAGTTCTTTGTGAAGCCCACAACTATTGACTTTGAGTCATCATCAGAGAAGCTCCTTCTTCTTTTGGGTATTCATCACCAAGTTTGTCAGAATCGCATCCAACCATTGCTGAAAATAAGGTAAAAGTCTTCTCACTCTCTTCTCCCTCTTCCTTGGCAACCAAAGCTTGGTTTCTGATGGCCAACGTTGGAATTTTTGGATGGGACCCAATACCCTATTTTCCCCTTGGTTTTCCATATTCTTTGCCTGATTTTTTTGATGCAATTTGTCACCATCAGTCATTGGTTGGGGCATCGAGGCTCTAGCCACCGTCGGCCATAGCTACGATTGGTAAGAGGCCTAGTGTTTTGGGGAAAGAAGGAGAAGCATCCCCTTTTTCACCAAAGACCAAGGGAAGAAGAAAGAAAGAAGAAAAAAATGAGAGAGAAAAGAAAAATAAAAAAATAAAAAAAAAAAAGAAAAGAGGAGTTTCTCACTCTTCTAATTCTCTTTATTCTCTCTTCTCCTTCTTTCCACCACTTCCTCTCTTCACTTTCTCTCTCTATTTTCTCTCTCTAAAAAAATTCATTCTATCTCTAAAGATGTCTCTCTCTAGATTATATCTCTTTTTTAGGATTTTCTACATCTTAGAAAGATATTTTAATAATCTTGATAGTCTTTGGTGAAGGGATGTTGATCGTTGACTGTCGGATAGCCTGTCGACCTCCATCTTGATTATGCTGAGCATCATGAGATTTCACCATTAATTACATACTAGCATCCTAGTATGATCCTTGAATTATAGCTCATCAATTGGATGCCCTAAATTGAACTTATGGGGATCTTGTATACATCATACATGTTACCAGGTAAGATATTCAATTGGTAGCAGAGACTACAACACAAATATGAACAATATAGGGAACAAATCTAAAAAAGATTCTGAAGGACATTTTATGATCAGTATTTTTCTCATGGTGTAAGAAGTCAGAAAGAGTAGAAATTTATTTATCTAAAATAAAAAATATGATAGTTGCAAAATATGAAACTAAATTTATAGAGCATGCCATGTTTATTCTGAGGTTGGTTAAGAATGAACATGATTGATTGCATAAATTTAATATGAGACTAAGAATAGGAATTACAAAGCAAATGATGCCATATAAATTAACTATTTATGCAAATGTGGTAAATAATGTATTGATAATTGAAAGAGAAGTCAATAAGGAACATGTAGAAAGAGAAAGAAATCAAAAGAAAAGGAATAGATCGAATAAATCTCAAGGAGAGAATAGTATACATAATAGGGTTCAAATAAGAGTTAGTGAGTGACAATTTTGGATCGACTAATAACATTAAGTGTCTCTGATATGGTGAAAATCATGCAGTAAGTAATTGTCATGGGAACATTAGTGCATGCTTTGGTTGTAGTTAGAAAGGCCATAAAATGGGTGATTGCCCACAAAGAATGGAGAGTCAGTCTACCCTGATAGTTGAACAAAATAAGGTGGAAGTCTAAATTAAATCTCGGACCCAAGAAAGGATCTATGCACTTAATTATGCAATAGGATGTGTAGACCTCCGATGCAATGGTAACAGACTTCGAGAAAAATTCTTAGAATTAATTCAACTTATTGATTGGTTCACTAATAAGGTAAGTAATGCTTCACTTTTCTATATTTATTGGTGAATTATAAAGTATTTACATCATTAAATTTTGAGTCATATTATTTATGATTTATGAATATAAAGTATAATATTTATTTATTAAATTTAGTTCATTATAGAATATTGTTTCAAATATTATCGGATGATTGATTTTGTTATGGAGTTGTGATCAATTGATTTCAATTCTAGATGGATTTATGTATTATTTGATTGAAGTATGAATATGATTTTATTAAAAAAGAGAATTGATTCAAGATGGATTTTGGCTCATGGTTTGACATGATCGATTGATTTCAATTCTAGATGGATTTGTGTATTATTCGATTGAAGTATGAATATAATTTCATTTAAAAAGAGAATTGATTCACAATGGATTTTGACTTATGACCTGACTATATATTGAAACCTTACCAATGAGGGTTATAAATTGGCATATCGATACCTTACTAATAGAAGTTATGTGTTGGTACACCGATATTCTACTAGTAGAGATTATATGCTGGTATATCGATACTATACCTGTAAGGGTTATGCGCTAGTATATCGATATCCTGCCAGTAAAGGTTATATGTTAGCACTTTGATTATTTTGAGATCATGTTGATCCAGCCAAAGGATATAAGTATGGTTATAGTTTATGGCCATCAAGATAAACTAGATATTCTGAAATAAATTAATTTATAATAAAAATAAATTTTACAAGATTGAATTTGCATACATCTTATTTTGATTAGTATTATCTATTTTGAATTAATATACTCTACATGCCTATTTTTTAGTATATTATCTGGCTGAAGTATTCATTGCTTACTGAACTATCAAGCTCATTATCTTCTCTCTTTTTTTTAGATTTAGATGCTTAGTTTCAAACATAGATACTACTTGAGAGAGAGAATAGAAATGAGAATCAATAGTATATGAATATAATTTGGATTTAGATTTATTATTATATTCTATAGGATTATTATTTAAAGTTCAATGGATGTAAGACTTTTAAATTTTATTTATCTATTGGATTTGTTAGTTAATTGAATTTCAACTTTTAGTTATTTAAATTATATCCACTATGATGCATTTAATATCATGATGAGATGCCTGGCATGCTTATGGGGAGTGTTATCTATGAGTATGTAGCAGTTGCTACGACCTCTGTCTCGTGATCCTGGATTGGGAATGTGACAATTTATATAGCACCAGAGCATAAGTGGATAAATAATGATACATAGAATCGGATATGAGTATAGGTGGGTAGACATTAGAGATATTGGGATGATAACTTATGTTGATTATGATACAACTTTAAAAACATAAATTTTGACACAAGTGTGTGGGTAGATTTGAATTAGAGTGCATAGTAGAAGTATCGTGGTCAGAATTATTTTAAGTTAATCAAGGTGAGAATTTGATTTGAAGGATATTATAATGAAAGATTCGATTTTGAAATTAGAGGATGACTTAAGGTGAAGAAATCCTAGATTTTTTAAGACTTTGGCAAGAAAAAAATTTGAGGATGAAATTTTTTTTAGGGGGAGAGAATGAGATATCCCAATCCATTAACCCACTAGGAGAAATGGTCCAAAAATAGACCACATGATTTTAAAGCATAAAAAAGATAAAGCGATGAAAAAGATTCTGATTGGTAGTATTCTTCCTTCCAATTTCTGATAGAAATCAAAACTAGGGAGAAGTCTAACTCCTACCTCTATCCAAAGGGACCAAGTCACTTGTGAAACCCACAACTGTTGACCTTGAGTCATCACCGAAGAAGCTCCTTCTTCTTCCAGGTATTCATCACTGAGTTTGCCAAAATCGCATCCAATTGTAGCCGAAAATAAGATAAAAGCCTTTTCACTCCCTTCTCCCTCTTCATCGACCACCAAAGCTTGGTATCTAAAGGCCATGTCGGAATTTTTGGATGGGAGCCAAGCCCCTATTTTTTTCCCTGATTTTTCACCTTCTTTGTCTACTTTTCTAGGCATTGGTTGTCACCATTGGTTGTCGGTCGGAGGCATCAAGGCCCCAGCCACTACCAGCCATAGTTACGGCTGGTGGGAGGCCTGCTGTTCTAAGGAAAGAAGGGGAAGCATCCCTTGTTTTGCCAAAGACCAAGGGAAGAAGAAAGAAAGAAGGAGAAAAAAAGAAAGAAAAAAAGAAAAAGAAAAGAAAAAAAAAGAGAAAAGAATGGAGTTTCTCTCTCTTCTAGTTCTCTTTCTTCTATCTTCTCTCTTTTCCCACTTCCTCTCTTTACTTTCTCTCTAGTCTCTCTCTCTAGAAAATTTTATACTCTCTTTAAAGTATCTCTCTCCAGATTCTATCTCTCTTCTAGGATTTTTTAGCTCTTAGAAAGATTTTTTTAATAACCTTGATGGACCTTGGTGAAGGGATCTTAACTATTGACTGTTGGATAGCCTATTGGCCCCTATCTTGATTAAGTTAAGCATCATAAGATTTCACCATCGATTACATAGTAGCATCTTAGTATGACCCTTAAATTGTAGTTGATCAATTGAATATCCTAAATTGAACTAATTGGAATGTTGGTTGTTATCCCTTAGCCTATCCTTTAAGGATTTCAAAATTTAAGAATTTTATTTTAAAAATAATCATGATTTTGATTTGATAAAAGTATGATTTTGGATATTAAGTTTGAAAGAGAATTTTGAAGAGCTTATTGTTCTTGCAAGATTAAGATGGTTCCACATCTGATAAAAAAAGTTGCTCAAGGTGCTATTAGAGAGATATCAAACCAACAGGATAATGGTGCTTCTCAGTAAGTTGGTAGCATCCTTCAAAAGGAAAGAGTTATTGATTTTGTCGAGAACATTTAGATGGTGCAGCAAGAACCAAACATAGCCCATATAATGTAGACATTAATTAGCTTGGTACAATCACAACAGCAATTATAACAACAGTTATTACAATAATAGCAAGTGCAACAACAAACATCTTCACCATGAGGATGTGGAAAGCAGTAGGAATAATGAAGTAATATTATAGAATTTAAGAAGTTATCTCTACTAGCTTTCAAGAAGACTATAGAACCTTTAAAAATTAAAAATTAGCTTATGGAGATGAAGAAAGCATTTGCTTTTATCAGATGCCATGATGATAAAAAAATCTTGTAACCATCATATATGTTACAAGGTGAGGCATTCAATTGGTAGCGAAGACTGCAACTCAAATATAAACAAGATAGAGAACAACTCATCTGAAAGAGAAACAAAACAAGGATGGAAGTCTGAAACCTTAAACCCAAGGAAAGGTTTATGCTCTTATACAATAAGATATGCAGACCTCTATTGCAATAGTAACAGACTCGAAAAAGATTCTTAGAATTAATTTAACCTATTGATTAGTTTCTCTTATAAGATAAGTAATAAGTAATGCTTAACTTTTCTAAATTTATTGATGAATTGTATAGTATTTATATCAGTGAACTTTGAGTCATATTATTTGTGATTTATAAATATAAAGTATGATATTTATTTGTTAAATCTATTTCATTATAAAATATTGTTTGGTGCATTATTGAATATATTAATTTTGTTATGGAGTTGTGTCAATTGAAATATAAAACTGATTCATCAAAAAAGAGATTTGATTGAGATAGATTTTGACTTGCAACCTGACTATATATCAAAACTCTACTAATAGCCGTTATATATTAGTACATCGATATCCTATAAATGAAGATTGTATGCTCGTACATCAATATCCTGTCAGTCAAGGTTGTGCATTGGTATATTAATATTCTGCCAATAGAAATTATGCACTGATATATCAATACTCTATCAGTGGGGTATGTGCACTGATATATCGATATTGTGCTAGCAGGGGTTATTCACTGATATATCAATATCCTACTAGTGAAAGTTATATGTTGGTACTTTCTAACCTAGTCATAGGGTATAAATGTGATTATAGTTCATACTTGTCAAGGCAATCTTGATGTTTAGAAAGAAATTGATTTATGAATTTTAACAAGATTGAATTTACATCTATCTTGTATTCTGAATTAAATTTTAAATTAATATATTCTATATACTTATTTTTTAGTATATTATTATTGCTTGATTTATCTAGCTAAAATATTTATTGCTTATTGGGCCATCAAGCTCATTATCCTCTCTTTCTTTTTTACATTCAGATACTTATTTTTGGACATAGGTACTACTTGGGAGAGTAATTAGAAGTGAGATTCAGTAATATTAACATAATTTAGATTTGGATTTATTACTATGTTTCTATAAGAAAGACTATTATTTGAGGTTCAATGAATGTAAGACTTTAAAATTTTATTTATCAATTAGATTTGTTAGTTAATTTAATTTTAATTTTTAATTATTTAAATTATCTCTATTGTGATGCATTTGATATAATGATGAGACGCCTTGCATACTATGGGGAGTATGTTTCATGAATATGTGGCAGTTGCCTCGACCCTCAGCTCACAATCTCGAGTCGAGGGTACAACAAACTCCATTCTATCAAAGTGGCTTCAGCTTCTCTTAGGCTAAAGCAATATTAGGCTATTCTTCTAAATACTAAGCAATTATAGAAACTATCTTTAGAGTTGTTTGGGTAATCTTGCTAGACTTGTAGATTGTGTAGCCATTTTAAGCTGCCACTATAAGAAGAAAAAAAAAACTTCATGGTTTATTTTTTTCTTCTTTTAGATTAATAGGCTCATAGATTGGGATTTAGGCTAGAAATTTTGATGGACCTTTAGAAGATGCGGACTAGTCTAGCTAGTAGATCCAATTTCTATAGGATATTCCTACATCTAAAAAAGCTCTTAAGTTTCACTTTGGTCCAACCAAATATCTAAAGTAGGTTGTTGTTGGCTTGAATCGAGTTTGAATGCTGAAAATTATAGGCAACCAAACAGGCCTAATATAGGAACTCATGTATCTTCTTGTACCTCCAAACTACTAATTTTGGGTGTCACTTACAAGCAAACCCAAAACAGTACAAACATGTGTATAGATTGAGCACATAGCTTTATGGCTAATGATCCATTGAACTATGGTATATAACCCTTCTCATGCTGCTAGAAGCTCAACCATTAGACTATGTATGTGTGTGTATTTATTTATTTATTTATTTATTTTTGAGGCAAAAGAGGTGGAAGCAAGTCACTTCCCCTCGATATTTATATTTAAGAAGAAAATTCAGGTGCAAGATTATATGAGTTGGGTAGGAAAGTATTAGTGTTCCCCCCTCAATTCCATGTATCTCCACTAGTACAGAAGATATGTTCAAAATCCCTTAACGCATCAAAGGCCATAGTGAAGTTTTCTCTCTTGGAATAATCACTTGGAATGCACCTTGATGTGATGTCATGTCAAGAGCTTGGGAATGAGGAGTTAGTTGATGCAACATGGGTGATAGAATAAGGCTTCATTCTCCTATTAAAAGCCATGCAACTTGGTGAAACCCATGATGTTCTCATACCCTCCTTATAATCGAGTGCATCTGTGAACAATGCCTGCTTGTTTGTATATTTTCAACATTTCTAGTCCAGTCTTTATCAAGAAAACTACCATCTTAGCTACCTCAGAAGCAGTTATGACTTGGAAATGAAACATTTTATTGTTCCTCTCCTTTCACAAGCACTATTGAAAATGAAACATTCTATTGTTCCTCTCCTTTCACAAGCACTACAGTAAGATGAAAATTAGGGTATCTAGATCTAGATAATTATCCTTTCAATAGTGTGCCTACCTCTAAGAGTGCCAGAGGTCATGGACAAAGCTAGGAGACCATTAATGTTGTAGTTGTTGTAGAAGTAGGCTCCATAGTCAGCTTGAATAACTATAATTTAGCATCATATGGTCGAGGGTTTCACCATCGTTACAGCATAATGCACATAATGTTGGTCTTGTTAGGTCTTTCTTTGTTGAGATGTCACTAGTTAGGAGCTTATTGTTGTAGCATAACCAATTAAATATCTTTTATTTCGGTAGAATCAGCAACTTCCATATTATTTTTCTAAAGTAGGAAACGATGCCTCCATGTATTAAGAAAAGATAGCATTTAGACACTGAAAACTCCTATTTATCATTCTATATTCATGTCCTTCCATCGTTCTCTACGTTTAGCTAGATATGTGTAATGATATTGTTTAGAGCTCGGAGCTTGATTTGAGAGACATGGGGTATTAGGGATCTGAAGTTTTGTGCACTATTCCACCATGAATGCAGCAATGCTACAGGCTTGATTGCGAGTAGAAAAATAGAGGTTTGGGAGGGTTGAGTGCAAGGGGTATCATCTGGCCATCGATCATGTCAAAATGAGGTCAGTGATCCATTGTTGATCAATGGTGTGGATAATGATTGGACCAGCATGGCTAACGATAAGGTACCCTTCCAGAATGGTGAAGAATTGCATGAAGTGTGGTGAGATAAGAGGTTAGGCTATGACCTTAAGTAATATAGTCTATGGTTAGCCTTTTCCATGGACTATCTTGATTAGAACAAAATAGCCCCCCACCATTTTAGAAGTAGAGCTTGATTGAGCATCTTTAAATTGATAATTTCCATACGACCTAGTTTCTTTGGTTACTATATAGTTGAGCTTCCAATATGCTAGGTGTTTGAGTCTACTATCTTTCCTATGACCACCCTATAGAAAGGACTTGTATATTAATCGTGTTGATGATTGAAGCAAGTATCCATAGAATGGACATCTAATAAATAGGGATAACTTTGAGGACGAAATTAACTAAGACTAATATCCTTGCTAAGGAGAGGACTTGCACTTCCAACTGACAAGTCTTTACTCCACATTGTCTAATATAAATATCCAATCAGACTACCTCAATGACTTTCAATGAAATCGGATCCTGAGGTAGGGTACTAGAAGCTTAGCTAATATCTGAGGAGTGAAGCATATCCTGCATTTTCACACTGAGAAAGGCTCAATCCAATCAGCTGTATGTAGTGGAAGTTGATTTTCAATCCAAAAAGTATCTCAAAACCGTATAGGATGAACTTAATCAAGTTAAGCTATTCTTTAGATGCTTGAAAAAATAATCATATTTTCTATATACTTGAGACATTGGATCATGACAATTGAATCCCTTGGACCAATTTTGGCATTGAAGTTTTCCAAAGGTGCTAGCCCAATGATATGATTAAGTCAGTAATTGTGATGAATAAGAGAGGAGAGAAAGGATAACCTTGTTTGAGTTCTCTTTTGTTGGAGAACTAGTTTCCCACCATTCCATTGATGATGATGGCTGAGCTAGCTATTTTGAGGAGATTTGATGTCCAAGCTATCCATTTCATTCCAAAAGCTCTCTTCTCTATTAACTTAAATAGGAAATTCCATGATGTACTGTCAAAAGCTTTTTGAAATTAGTCTTGATGATATCCCCTTTGAATTTCATTTTGGTAAAATGGCTTAAGATCTTCTAGCTATGATATAGCTTTCAAATATGAATCAGCCATTGACGAAGGCCTTTTGAGAGGGAGCTACTAGATGGCTCATGATTTTGTTAATCTGAGTAATAATAGCTTAGAGAGAATTTTAATGATCATGTTTGCTAAACTAATGGGTCTGATATCCTTTACCATGATGCTCTTTCTCTTCTTTGGTACGAGAATAATGTGAGAGTAGTTCAGTTTTGATAAATTAGCTAAGCTATCATTCACTGCTTTAAAGAAATTTATAGTATTGGTAGAAAGAGATTGGACATCCGTTGAGTCCTAGGGTTTTATCCTTGGCCAGACTAAACATAACATTCCTTATCTCCTCATTAAATTCAGCCTTTAAGCAGTAGAGGTCTATAGATCCTTTTGGATAGAGTTTATCCCAGTCAGCACTGACTTGTTCTTTATTGTTTCATCTAAGTAGTGATACATAGAACAATAGGAAAGCTTTATGATGATCCCTCTAGTACGTTAATGTCTTACCATTATCCATGATTTGAGTATCTCATTTTTTTTTCCTTCGATCACTTGTGCAGATGTAGAAGAATTTGGTGTTTTGTCCTTCCCTTAACCACTAGTTTCTTGAGCATTGCCTCCAATAAGTTTACTTTTGATTGATATAGCTCTCTAGCAAGCCTCTGAGAGAGCTTTTTTATTGTAATTTCATTCACGCTCCGGCCATCAGCTTTTTCTTGTTTGCCCAGTTCTTCTATTTTGATAATCATCTCTTTTCTTTTTTTTACTGAATGTATTCTCAATGTTACACAAGCTCTAGTGTCTAAGATTTCTACGCAAGAAATGAAGCTTACCGACCAATGAAGTAGTGGGATATGCCAAGCTTGGGGCATTCTCCCACCAATTTTGGATTAGGTTATTGAAGCCAGGACATTGGTACATGTGATTCTCAAAACGAAATGGCTTCTATGATGAGGTGCATTTTTGGTTTTGTAGATGTTAGGCTAAGTAGGGATATATAATTGGGTGTAACCCTTGGCAAGGGGGTGAAGGATGTGAGAGGAAAATGGGAGTGCCACTTTTCATCTATGAAGCACTGGTCTAGCCTTGCTAACCCTCCTCTGAAGTTCGACCATGTAAATCTCCTACCAAAGGGGTTAATTTCAATTACCTCCAAGTTATTGAATAGTTAATTTGTTGAACTCTTTAGAAGTAGTTGTACTACTTTTCTAGCCCAATCTATCAATTGGTCTTCTAGTGAAGTTAAAAGTCACCTATGATTATCCATGGCTCATTAATGAGCCATTTGATAGATTTTAGCCCATCAAAAAACTGACGTCGATCATGCTACTCATGAGATCAATATGTATTTGTGATTACCCATCAAAGTCTATTAGATGGAAGGGTAAATTGAGTGTTGATGCTAAATTCTACAAAGTATAGGGGTTTTCCTTGAATTACTAAGTTGTTCTAGGCTATGAGGATACCACTAGAGGATCCAATAGCCTCTTTGATTTGCCATTTATCAAAGTTTATATCATATATTGCATGGAGCCGCTTGATGTCGAAAGACCTTAGTTTCATTTCTTGAAGGCACATAGTATAACACTTAAGAGTCTTTGATTGAATGCTTAACCACATGCCTTTTAGGTGGCTGCTCTAAGCCTCTAACATTCCAACATAGCATTGTTATTTTCTTTCCTGAACTACTGAATAAAGGAAGAATGTAAAGTTTTGTGAAACTAGTATATATGATTGAAGATGGATCTTGGAAATATAGAAGTCCCTGAAGGCAACATTAGCATACAACAGATGTTCTTTAGGTTGGTTAACATAGTGATAGGTTGAGTAAATAGCCAAAATGGAACAACTAGATGAGCACGGTCGTCTTAACTTGTAGTTGCTACTACAGGCGCAAGAGTCGGTTTGTTGTATCTAAGGAGCTCTAATGTCTTTATCTTTTGAGTAGGATCTATCGAACCACCTATTTAAAGTTTAATGTCGTATCTAGATCCAAGTCGAATGAGCTCAGGAGGCATCAATGAGTCAAAGAAGAGAATATCTTCTTCCTTCAAGTCTTGCTCCTCTAGTCCTAAATTCTAGATCTTCTTCTCGTTGAGCCTAGAGCTTCCTTTAGATGGAGGATGGCCAAGAGCTAGCTTTGAAGTAGCAGCATTAAAGTATATGGCTGTGCAGAGTTGGCTATGAACTATAGCAAAAGCTTGGCCAATAGTAACTAAACTGAGATATTTAACATGAGGCTCGTCAGTCATGTCAACATTTGTTAGGATGGTAGTACATGACTATTTAGAGCTAGTAGATGTATTTAACACCAAGCAAAGATCTAAAGTTAGACCCCATCTATATTTGAATTTAAACTATGGGGGGATGTTAGGGTTGTCACAAAGTAACAGGCCATTGAAATGATGGCTAGTGGAAGAAATAGATAGGGAAATAGGATTTGTCGTAGGAGGGAGGTAACAGCACGATTGAGGTTGATAGAAGGATCACTCCCTAGGATGCTTAGGATGACGGATAGGGAAGGGGCAACTATTATTGTACCCATTGACAGCCATCCAAGTCCGGGTATTCTTTGGTTATACTCCAATTGACTATTGTTGAGATGGATATGATGCTGATGTGTGCTTTCTGGCTCTGCAGCTTAGTTGGTTGACCCAAATCAAAAGTCCATCTCCAGTTTATCCTTGTTCGTAATACCATGTGTGCTTTCTGGCTCTGCAGTTTAGTCGGTTGACCCAAATCAAAAGTCCATCTCCAATTCATTCTTGTTCGCAATATCATGATCATTATCCTGAGAGGAGCTTGAGTCATCACTTGGATAAAATGGGCATGTGTAGTTGATTTGGATCTCGACCTTGAACATGAAAAGCTCCATTGTGACATCTACTATAGATGGGATGTCACTGATATCCTCACACAAAAATTGGGCATTGAAGCGGGATAGATCTTCCCAGCACATGTTTGTGTTGCTGGCATGGAGGGGTGTGCCGAAGCTTGAAATGATGTTGGCCACAACATCAGTGGACCAGAACATCAAGGGTAGGTTGATGAGGCTCATAGATACTTTGTAACAGTATATGAGGTACTCCTTCTCTAGTTTGGTCCTAGTGGTTCACAACTAGGGGGAATCCATCGCCTTTAATATGGCCTAAATCTATTAAGCTCTAGATAGTCTCCATCGGAGGTTAAGACATGAAGAATGTGGTTTCTCTAGGGAATATTCTTGTAGTCAAGTAGAGGACCCTGCTTTAAGGGCAAGGGTCATGGCAACATTGTCTACTTTAATGGTTTGTCCAAAAGCTTTTACATAAGTGGCTTGACTTAGGTAATTTTGGATTTTGATGAGGTTGCAGGACTTCAGGATGGAAGCCTTGGCTATGCATTATGGGGAGATAAGAGGATCCATCAACGATTAAGTGGATGGTGGGTTCAGTATTATGGCAATGACTTGGGGGGTTATGTGTTGGTTATGGCTCGGAATAGATACCCTTAAGATAGGTTATAAGGAGTGTGGTCGCGAGTTAGATTTGTATGTGGGTTAGGAGACCCAACATCATCTGTATTTGTAGCCGAAGTGATGGCAAATGAAGCATTTAACCAGGTTTCCACAAAAATTCTTCATGTGTCCAGAGTCGCCGCACTTGAAATATCGACCCTTTTTAAAGGCTTCGAAGGGCCATGATGACAGCCAGTGATGATGAAAGAGGAGGTAGAGAAAATCGTACCTTGAGCATTCGCGAGCTTGGGGCAATTTGGACTTGGGATGCTGCTTGGTAGTCTCCATTCAGTGTGGGTTTCTTTGACTACCTTGGCAAAAGTACGTGCTTTGAGAATTTTTTAGCCGTTTCTTGGATGCGCATGATGTACCTCATCACTGTTGTGCTGTGGACTATCATGCGGGAAGCCAAATGTCAGTGTAGGGACCTCTAAAAGATGACTGGATGGTAGTCGAGGGGTTAGACTGAGTATGCCACCTTCTCCATATTGATTTCTCCATGTGGGATGCAAGGCCGTTCGAGAGTGCTCGCATCTCCCATAGGTATCGAGTTTGCACCCATGAGTGAAATAAAGGATTGTAGCTTTTGTGTTTTCCCCATTGTTTCTCCCTCTTGTTTTGCCCATGTCACACTGCTGCGGAAATGACCCTCCTAGCTGAAACGTGATGAATGGAGGCTCCTTCAATGAAGGGAGATCTGCTCCATTGTCTTCCAAGGGCGTCTCTCTCTAGGGTCTCTCATCTTTCCAAGTCTCCTTACCAGAGATTGATGTTACTCCTTAACCTCCGTTTATTCCAAAAAAGGATAACGAAGGCCTTAGGCACCAGGAGCAGAATACTTTGGTTTTCTTAGACTAGGTAAGATAATATGAGAATAATACGTCACTTGTTCTTTACATGAGAAAGGAATACATCCAAGTATTATAACAAGTCTCTTCTTTGTTCTTGGTTGATTCATCTGAAACCAAGATAGTCTCCTCCGTTGGTTAGTCTTTTAATAAGGCAACGACTCTTTTATTTTATGCAGTTATGGAATGGGCTCTGGACTCATTTCTATTCATTTGGCAGGGTTTAAAAATTAGTTGCACCCTTATACGGTGCATCTACCAAACACCAACTAGTCTCAACATCTACTCAAAATCTACATGTACAAGATCATAGTGTCAAGGTATGCTTGCTTTTGCTCTCTTTTCCTCTCGTCACCATTCATGGAAAAGAGTGACCTTGTTTTAGACATGGTTTGTGATTGCTTATAGGGATGTTCACTGGGCATACCAGTTTTACGTCATTATTGACCGTTTCGCCCAGGCCCCGCTCAGCACATCCACAGCCTGACGATGCAGAGGACCACGGTGTCATGGGCTAAGCTTCAACTGGTCCAGTTCCAAATAGGTTCAACTCAACACTTTGAGATTTTTTCCTTTTTCTTTTCCTTCATAATTCTAAGAACAGTATGATTTGGTTTAAATAATCTGTACGCTTGCGCATCATATGTCTGTTCTTGGCCGTAGTTCCACTTTCAAAGACTTATTTCCAAGGATGATCTTTCTCCATATAGTTTAGCTGTTCTCCAATTCTAGATGCAATCATTTTCTACTGACTATGACACTGGAGCTATGTTTATACATCTAATCGCTTTTTAAAAACACAGATGATAATTATAAATTTCTGAAATTGAAACTTCTATGCTAGAAATCTAAATTGGTTCTAAAATTTGAACTTTTAAACTGAAGATCTAAATTCATACAAACGGGAAACTAATAGTGTTGCTGATATGCAACAATTTCTTCACTTGTTGAACTGTTTCTGCTATAAATAGGTTGTTAAATTTGAATGGTTTCCAGTATATATATTAATTGTTTGCATATGAATGCTCTCTATATGCAACTGGTTATCACTACATCATATAGGCACTCGGGTGGTCAAACCATTTCTCCTGAAACCCTTCTCAACCTGTCACCCATCTGCCTCACTTCTTGCAATCCAGCAAGTCATCTAGCACTTATCTAGCACGAGTTTCAAAGGTTACGTAAAAGCACATGCAAGGCTTGCTTCTTATTAGTTTTGAGATTTATGGCACTTTTAAGATGTTAAAATTACGTTTTGTTAATAACCAATTATTCAATTCTAATACGCAACACTTTACAAGCCTAATAACCAATCTTACCGTAAAATTAGATGCAATTTTACTTGTACATAAAAACTCTTTACGAACAAAGTAAAAAAAGCCCTTCATTTTCTAACTATTTCTTTTTAATTTACTCAGATCATAATTGCATTGGAAAATAGTATGACAGTGGGGGCATAAGGGTTGTAGGTGGCCATCCTGGATCAGCAGGTACGCAAAAAGGATGTTTAAGTATATAAATACAAAATGATTTTTTTTTATAATACTTGGAAACCATATTTTCATGGCAAGATTTTTGAACGATATTTTATTTCGTTAAGAGCTATGGAAAGGGATATGTAAAATTGCAATTTGTCGTGCATGTCATATTTATATAGTTTAATAGACCTAAAATATTAGGTTTTAGAATTTTGAAGCAATAATACCTAAAAGCTTTTTATGATTTAATAAGATAACTAACCTTATCGAAGCTTAATATGTTATTCAGTTTTACTACCCAGAAAAAAGGTGAAAGTAAAACTGTAATCTCCAATTTTAAAAGGCATGTTTATAATTTTTCATAAAGGTACCTTCACCTATAAAGTGATCCATATCTGATTAAGAGGAATACGTATACTGGAAAACAAAAGGAATGAAGATAACTGAAACCAAAGATTCTGATGATCAAAAGATTTCGCATGTTAGATCTTAAAAGACTCCCTGTAATGATTGTCTTCAGCTCATGTACAGAACAAACGGGACAAATACAAATGCTGTAAACGAAGTACAAAGCTTTCTAAAGATCTCAGCCTAATGACCAATCTGATAGCCGTTAAGACTGAACACAAAAACATGAACAAAAGCGACATGATATACAAGGGAAAAGAATAATAACACAGAATAGCACGTCAAAGATGTTTCTTTCAAGGTTCAAATGCACATGAGCAAACCAGGCACCTCTGAATTGCACTCTACCGGAAACCTTTGAAAGCTTCTACCGACAACAATCTCCTTGCTACTGGAGCTGGTGGTGCCAACCCAGGTATATCTCTGATGTCCTTGTTATGTGGGTTGACAATCTAAAATTTTGAAAAATAACATTAGGCTCAAAAACACAGTCAGCAAGCATGCATGTAGAAGCATGAGGGAGACAGACAAATGCTGGATGAATAAACTGGAAACTGAAGTATCCGCAAGCACTAGTTCTTAAAAATTATGACGATATGGTGTCATGTTATATCCATAATGTTTTGCTAGATCCACATGATTAAGCAGAGAAGATGTAGAAAGATAAAGCAAGTTGTTCCTTGTATAAGATCTCAATGATCTGATGATGACACAATGTAAAAGAGATTACCTTCACAATGATGATTGCAATTACACCACAAACAATGAGAAATAGAAAAGCCATGATGCACTTGTCAGTAGCCACCTGGAATGAAGTACAATGGTTAAAAACTGGCCTAGTCAAAGTTATAATGAAAAGAAATAAGGGAACGTCAGGCATAAAGATCATATGGACAACCTGCCTGCCAATCTCTTTCACCAGCTGAGAAGCCTTCTTAATAGAAAACTGAATTGTATCCAACTCATTAACAATTCGACCCATCTGTTCAGTCTGCAAAATTACAAATTAAATACTTCAGAAGAAAGAAAAACAACAGAGACTGCAACACTTGAGACAAGGGATGTCCTTGACATGACTACTCTACATTCCAGCTAGAATTTTATACTACTAAGATGTTAATGATCCATGAAGAGCAAAGTTCAGCTGGGCTAAATTTCATGTGGCTCAGTAGGCTCCATTCTTCCGGTATTCTCTAGCACAGGCTTGGCTTGACCAAGCTCAGAAAAACAGGTGTCCACTTAAGTCCAACATCCTAGGTCCCTGATTTCCAAATAATGAAATAATTTTTTTCACATAAACCAAGCAGATAACACTTATAAGCACTTATTTTTGGTCAAATAAGTTAAAATGATGTTAAATTCATGATTTTTCAACTATATTAATTTTTGAATTCTTTACGTATATAACAACTGAAAATGTCAAAGCAAATTGAGCTTAAACTAAAACTGACCAACCAAGCTTGTCTCAGCCTCTGGGCCCAGTTTACCAGTTGAGCTTGGTCCAAGAGTCAAAAATTTGGGCTCAGACTGCTCTAAAAGGCTAAGCTAGAGGGCAAGCAAACCTAGTGCAACTATCGATCTCAATGACTTTCCAATTTGGAAGGTAACATAGAAATACTAGCATTTACTTACTTGGCCTTTAAGATTTGCAGCAGTTTGAGCTCCCACTTCAATGGTTTGCTCAACAACCTGCAAGTGACTTTATCATGAGAATCATCAGAAAGATGAATGGCTGGAGGGTTTTTTCCACAAAATATCATATTATACCATTTTTGAACGTTCAATTGCTTGATCAGTCTCATCCATCTTCTTCCTTCCAGCATCTATAAGCTCTTGATTAGACATTGCTGCAAGACAACAGAATATGACTTCAAGTTACATCAGTTATGAGAAAGTCAAGAAGCTTAAAATCCAATTAGCAACAAGAAATGATGAAGGAATGTGCAAGTATTGGACCATAAATCAAAAAGCTGTCCAAAGAATTGGTCCAACTTTTTTCCCACAATAGAGGAAGCTCTGAGCCCTTTTTATTTTTTCATTTTCTTTCAGCTAACGAAGGAATGGTGCAAACTAAGTAGTTTTCATGGCACTAGATCTAAGGACAAGGATGTACAGATACTAGGGTTGCATAGCCAAGCAGCTACAGGTAATGGTTGCACAAAAACCCATATATCCAAACATGGAGATCTGAGGGATATGTATTCCATCTTCATGCACATGCATGTGCACAAGCCTGGTATGAATTACAGTCTGCCTTGGAATTCTTAAAAGGAGGAAAATCTATATTATTGACAAAAAAGGTTCAGGTATTACCATATGAGAGCACAAAAAAAAAAGCCCTTGTGCACATCACATTACTGTCAATGTTAGTGCAATCCCCTTCGGCCCTATCTCAACAAAGCCAATCAGCTATTCAGCGGCGCTCAGCAATCAACTTGATTAATGCATGGAGATGTTAGAAATGCATGTTGGGCAGAGCACAATGGAAACAAATATCCACTAAACCATAGGGTTACATATGGCAATGACTGAAACCATTTAATGGCTAAATAGTCCCTTAGATTGGTGACTTAAAAGGAATCAGTTTGAAACTAGAAAGAAATTTAAGACAGACAATCTTTTCAAAGATGTCCAGACAAACAATTTAAGTTCCCACTAGATAGACATGGATAGAGGTTGCTTTAGTTTTTTCTTTCTTCCTCCTTTTTTTTCTTTTTCTTTCTTTTTTTTTCTTTTTTTTGGTATGGGTGTGAGAGAGAGAGAGAGAGATGGTGGGAGTGCCACCTCCGAAGTTTGAATCTGAGCCTCTCTCCACTGGCCGCCACAAGCACTGATGAGAGAGTTGCCAATTGATGAGGCTGCTTGAGTGGTTGCTTCTGACAACAATCGTCATGCCTATATGCATCATTCTTCCATGAAAGCAGACTAAAAATGCAGTGATATTGTGCATATTGACCAAAAATGAAGTCTACAGTATTCCTTTTTGTTTTGTTCCTCTACTTCAGAAGATACTTTCCAATGACTCCTTTAACCTCACCACTTTCTAGAACACTTCCTTTCCGTTAGTCCCTTTACAGCTTAAAATTCCACATATATTTTGTTAGTCTTTTTCCTATCATTCCCTACTCTTATATCACCCAGTCTTGGCTTCCATTTCATCCTTGACTTCTACTTCATGCTTCCTTACAGGAAGTTTAGGCAAACCCAAACCTTTAATTATAACCATCCATAAAGTCATTAAGCTGAAGGATCAAGACATATGATTTATCTATTATAGAGAATTTCGAATAAAAATGGTCAATTATGATCATCGTCCATTATCAATGACAGAAAATATAGAGAACAAGCCTATTATACAAAAACGGGGCCTGGCATAAGAATCATGACTCATGACAAGGCCAGCTCTTCTGAAATAAAAAGTTCCTGCAAATCCTTACTACCTCTATCCGAGTCTTCTTTGGTCTCCTTCCCACTTTAGATGCTTCAACTCATAATTAAGAGTTAAGCCTATCTCCTCTCAGATTATCTGTCCAAGGTCTTTCGGTGCCATTGGGTGTGTCAATCACCCACTGGCATGAGTGCTGAACCATGCCTAAATTTAAAATAAAAGAATTCAAAAAATATTTCTTAACAAAAACATTTAAAAAAGGTTAACAGGTGCCATCATAGCACTGCCTCAGCATGGTGCATGCCAGCCAATACAGACTGGCACGGCAGGCACCTAAATCCATATCTCCAACCATACATAGCATCTGATTGAACAATCACAGGAGGTCCCCCAACTCCTATGGATGCAACTCCACTACCTCTCAGGTACTGAGCTTCAATTGGATTTGAGCCAACTTTCAGCTTACCAAACACCACTTAAAAGAATTGCAAGATATAGATAAGTCATATTATAAATGAACACTAGGTCATGAAGAGGATATGCCCCCTAAAACTTGCTAAATGAGGTAAAGATCAAGTATAACCTGATGCCATTTGAACATTGTCCTCAGCTACGGAATCGCTACCTCCAGCACCCATATCAAAGAGTTCAACTCTTTTGTTACCAAGGCTATTTTGGTACCTGCAGAATATCAAATTGCAAGGAATATTTACTAAACAACAAAGGACAAAGAAGAAATCACATTGCAACTCATATCCTGGATGGAATAATGAAGAACCAATAATGGTAGACAAATGCAAATGTTCCAGATGAGTGAATAATGAAAGGCTGGAAATCTGGGTCAGTAGCTACACTTTGATTATTGAAGATAAAGACTATGAAAAGATGTAAGAAATATCCATGCAGAATACTTAAATATCAGAGGTAAACATGCAGAAATGTTAATGTTTGGTTTGATAAAAATATTTCCATTTTGAAATAAGGAACAGCTAGGCAAACAAAAGGAGAAAAAGAAATAGATGGAAAATTAACTTCTAGAGATACAAACACTCAAAATAAAAGCTGGGGGACTGATAATTATGGATAAAAATGTATGCAACCTGTTCTCAAAAATATGTATGCAACCATAAAATAGATAGACCCAGATTAATCTTGTTGATGATTAAGAACATTTAGCACCTCCCAAAGTTATCTAACTTAATGGTTAGCTCAGTTCAGGTTTTCAAGTTCACAGGTATTCTAGAGGTAGAATCACCAAATAATGTTTACATCCCATTATTGCAGCAAACAACATCGCAAATCTGCTCTGCTTTTTACCAGTTCGCAATGCAAAATATGCTCAAAAAACTAAGGCTGCAACATACATTCCAAAATTTATTAGCTACTGCAGTTTGGCCATACTTATTTTCTGAAAATGCTACACTTACAGGATCCTAGAACAGTTTGTTCTTTAAAAACCATATATTCAGTTTGACCATGAAGGTGGGCCTTGTAAGGTTGCTCCATTATGACCTAGGTACCATGGACTTGAAACACGGAAATAGCCTCTCCGCATGGGACTAAGGCTGTGTACATTTGGCCCATCCTAGACCTTTTGGTGGTGGAAGCCTCGTGCGTGGCATATCCTTTTTTTATAAATTCAACTTATCCATGGAAGAAAAGAAATGAAATGCCTTCTTAAAAACTCATAGAATTGAGAATGAACTTTCTATTCTGTATATGCCAGATCATGAATTAGATCAACATGTATACATAGGAATACAATGCTACATGTACACAAAATAATGGTGTACAAACTATAGGACTTTGACAAAATGCACCAATCATATAGGTGTCATTTCATATTGTTACATGAAGTTTTTTGGAAAAAACATTTAAAATTTTATATTAAGTTACCAAGTAAATCCATGTCATATATTATGTGGCTTTTCATTATAAATCAATTTAAAGCCTTCAAGGAGTTGATAGACACCGTAAATGAGAAGTAAAGATGCTAAGAATTATTTATTACTATCAAAAACATCATCTCATTAGAAATCACCACCGATCTTTTGATGAAATACTGATAAAATGGTAATTCACTGTGTTATTGAATTTGACATTGGATCAGTAGAGCAAGTGGAACATGTTTTACCTAATTGCAGTTTAGTATCTTAATATTACAGTTGCATTATGTTTTTGGGGTATTAAAGATGGACAATGGTGATGAAAACTATCTCAACATAGACAACTTCTACAATATAAAGGGAAAAGGAAGGTTCCATACAACAATTATTAAGAAAGAGTTTTCTTTATTCTCTAACCAAGGGATAAGGAAAGAATGATGTGGCTTCAGAGGGGCCAACAACCTGATTGAACAATTAATTCAGCAACCATTTGCTTTTGAAAAAAAATACATTTCAGGACTACAACGGTCATCTCGCCGAAGCAAATCTATGTTTTGTAGTTAAATTTGGATCTAAGTTGGTCCTATATTACCTAGTCAAGTAAATTAGTTATTAAGTTATTTCAATCATCTTGAGAATCTTCAGCTTCTGTAAATAAAAGAACAATGTTAGATTAATGCATCACATAAAATTTGCTTTCTCTATTGTATGTCATAAAGATTTGTACAGGAGTTCATTCATCAACTTAAAACGTTTTTAGGTACTCTTGTTTGCAACCACAGAAAAAGTTTTATAAGACTTTTCACTTAAACAATCACTGGAGAAGATTGTTTACCAAATGCTGAGTCAAGCATTCTTCTGCTTATGTCACTCATATAACATACTCAAGAAAATTAAACACAGAAAAATTACAGGGACAGGAGTAGAGTAAATAACCAAAAATCTATAGGGGCATGTAGTATTATGATAGAATGCCAAGCATGGACGCCCCTCCACATAAAACAATTAAACAATGAAAATCCTCTTCCTGATAAGGCAGTATGCCAGTATCTATCTTGAATAAAAGAACAGATATCTTTTTGAAGGATTAACACCAACACTATTGACACATATGTTTATCAATAGAAAATCTCAAAAAATTTTCCTAGAATAAGAATGTAGTAGACAGGCAGACTGTAATTATATTCATTGGATTGGGCCCATAGCTCAGTTAGTGATATATGTTCATAATGATAGATAACTAACAAAATTGATCACAAATAGAGCAAGCACAAAATGGCTAACATTCCTGTAGAAAACCATAAGTTGCACTAAAGGTTTTATTATTAAACCTGAAGATGCACTTCTATATGACAACAGGAACCAATCAAAATTATATTAATGAGAGAAATATATATCTTCAATAGTTAATAATCATCTCAAACTTACGTTTTTCTCAATGCAACATACGAGTTCAATTCTTTGATCTGCAATGACAGTGTAAATTAATCACATTACGGAGAAAGATGAGAGCAAAGATGCAAAATCACAAAGCAGAAATCACAGACCATGGATTGCTTCTTTTCATTAAGTTGCTTATTCACTTCAGGAGGATTTCGACTTTCTTCATCTTTAATTTCACGATCAAACTCTTTAATCAAACTGTAGAAAACAAGGAGCCCATAGTTAAACACGCATGTTACAAAGGCATCACTCTTTACAAAAAATTTATATTTGGTCACTTATAAAACTCCTCTGCAAGCTACGTTTATGTGCTTGTTGCTCACTCAAAATTAGAATCACTTAAATAAATTCTTTTGCAATAGAACAAACTGAACAAAAGTTTGATTCGACATACCGTTTGCATTCCCTCATTTTTCCAGTGAGCTCCTCCAATTGCTTAGACTGTCTATTAGGGTCTTTAATCTTATCCAGTTTCTGGAATCCATTTCTGCACAAAAATTTTAATAGGAGCTTCTCATGTGCAGTTTTACATTTAATACTTGAAGTTTTGAAGAATGGGATGCAATAATCATGATGGAACATCATTTTCCTTAAACACACAAAGGAACTCTTGGAAAGCAAGTTTTGTGGCATAAAGAAGAATAAAAAATGACTCACATGGACCTATGATTTATTCATTCTTACATGCGCAAAACAGAAAATAATATAGCTACATTTCTAAAACCAATATACAACCGGAATCACATAACCAGGTCATAGTTATGGTACAAGTGAATAAGCAACTCATAAAGAGCATGAAAAATTAATGAACGCATGACTCCAGTTATGACAAATATGCTTTGTAAGACAAATTAGACATACAGAAAGAAGTTCTCCATGTCATAACATTAAGTTTAGTTTCCCAAATACCAGTTTTTCTTTTAACTGTTATGAATAACTATATGTCGTCCACAAAGAAATTTGGTGTCCCATACAAGCTCCCTCACCCCACCTCTATCATTATAATAGACATATTGTAGGGGGAAAGAAAGAAACACAATTGTTAATTTTGTCTTTTATCTCACCTTTGGCAACAATTTTACAGGCTATCCTGTTGATGTATATTTATATGTATGCGCATAAGCATAAACAAGCATACTCAAGATCAAATGGGTCCATCAAAATCTTAAAAGACTTAATCTGCACATCACATCTAATTAAATAATTTGGTTATAATTTAAAATTATAACTTAACATTCCTAAGAAAAGCATACATAAATATCAGAATGTTTAATCCATAAACCTGAAGTTTTGATAAACTTTTTTTTTTAATATCTAAATCGCTGGAATTTGGCCAAGGCCCCTAAAGTTCACCCAATTAACAAAGACAACATTATATATTCTTGCGTTCTGTCATTTATGTCATGAAATATCAATCTGATCTAGTACAAGTTGGATGATGACAGTCTGGTCTCTTGATCAGATGGCCCTCAAGTCAATCCTACACCAAATTCCACCATTTTATCAAGTTCATTTCCCCATTTTGTTTTTGGGTTTGCTCATCATCAGCCCAGGCATGACTTATATAGCTCTTCAATCCAGTAAGATGTGGTTCAAGAATTCCTTTTTCGTGGATGGACTTACTGCCACTATTGAGATGTAGAGAATCGACCTACTTTCTTTGGAACTTGATGCAGTCATAATATATCAGGTAACACTTTGTTAGCATGGTAACTTGCTCGTATAGTTCATATCAATAGAAGTACATGAAGAACAACTCTGAACCAGTTCAAAATACTACAAAAGGTATCATACAGTACTGAAGATTCATCTTAAACAGCAATCTATTTGGTCAAGTTTATGCTGAAGGTCAAGTTTATGCTCACACACAAAGACCCAATCTCTTTCCAAGGCAGAGGAAAGAAGCCAACTTACTAATGGAGCTGGAATCTATGACTTGATCGGGGTAACCTCTCAAGCTCATTTTGCAATAACTGGTTATCTATTCAAAATAAGTATGGAAAATACGGCTTTGATTGCATCAAATAGACAGCACCAAAGTCATATGTCAATCAATATTCCTTGATTTGTTACAATAGATTTACCTCTTTTTTCTTCTGGGTGCAGTCTGTAGCTAATGTTCCCAATAAGCCATGTTTATCCAATGAAGGAAACTTACACTGCACCAAGTCTTAAAATTGTTTACTAATGGCAGAGAGACCAAAAAAGTTGCAGGTAGTTAATCACCCCCAAACTAAAACCAAGCAAAGTTGTAAAACTTATATGGTTTCTAGAGTTGCTTTGTCTACAAAGTTGTCTCTCGCCTTCATCTCAATATAGTTTTCTGAAAAAAATTGTCATCAATAGTGACACTGAGGAGCAAAAATGTCATCAGATGTTTTGTGAGAGATATTTTATACATAAAAGGTCTTAAAAGGTAAGAACTTAATGTTGAGCCTCAGTGGAAGCCAATCTAATATAGGACAGCAAGGGGTTAGTGCTGCCTACATGCAATAGTGGAGCTTGAGGAAAATGATTAGCATTATAAAGGACTTTATAGCCAGATGTCAATAATCTGAGATTAGGATAGTCAATAAGAAAACTTAAAATTTAGGGTAATGGCTGTTTAAAAGAATGCTATTTAGGATGTCCTACATGGGAAGATGAACCAAATCATAATCTAGAGCTCTATTAGACAAGCAAATATAAATCCGTGATCAAGTTAATGCATACAAAAATCGGTAGACAGCAATATGATCTACTCAGAGCCCAAAAGAAGCAGGAATAAACAGTAGATTTAGGAAATAAAGAAGAAGAAGAAAAAAAAGAAGATGGAGAGAGAGGAGAGAAATAAGTAACAGAAAAAGGGGGCAGGAGGAAAAAAAGAGGGGAAGAGAAAGGGAGGAAACAAGGACCAAACCTGGCCTTAAATCTTCCATTCCCTTCACAATAAAAGACCAGCATACAAGTCTTTTGCTCGATCAACTTTAATAGAGACCCCAAAACTTGATCCACAAGTTAATGAGTTTTACCCAATTTTGGACTCTTTACAAAGATAGAAACAATTCGCACAAACAAAGTAGTTATTGACTCTTAATACACTACAGGTATTGTAGCATCACTATTCACACTACAATGACATGAAAAGTAACAATCCCCTTAACATACTAAGTTGACTCCTTTGGGACCTCTTAAAAATTTAAAGATTTTATGATACCACATTTATTGGCTGTTATTGGAGTTTAAAAAAACCTAAGGATTTCAATCTAAACTCTAAAATAAAAGAACTTTAAATTGGCTTTTGAATGGGATACAATTCAGTCCTACATCATTCGCTTCCACTTCATGGATCTCACCCCAAGATCTTTTACAAAAAGCTTGATCCTCCAATAAGGCATGGTTCATCTGTTTGATGGCGAACTTTGAGGAATCAAGCAAATCAATAAGGAAATGATCTTCGTATGGCTTGATCTTGATCATTGACTTTATATTAGTGAATTGATCTTGCCATATATGCCCCTAACATGAATCTTCATTATTTTGATATGTTTCCTTTAGGAAGTCCAATTGATCATCACTAAGTGATTCTCAATTAACAAATCTTAGATGGTGGTATTGTTGCATGATAGATCCTCAACCATTGACTCTTCACATGATAAAGCATCAATTCCATGCATCATTACTTTGACTTCTTTAAGATTCTTGATCTGTAGTTTAATCTCAGGGAGCTTTTCAATGCCTAAAGCCACTACAATCACTAACAACATAGTCTACAGTGACATCAGATCATTGTTGATGCATACCAGCTCCTTGTCCATCTTACAGAAGATCCCATAAGATCACCAATTCTGGAACTCTAGTCCACATTCATGATTATCATAAAAGCTAATTGCATCACAACCATTTCTAGAAATTCCTGTTTTTGCTCTGTAAGTATTTCCTACAATTGTCATGCTCCTCCATTACATCTTTTCACGACATCAATATGTCCCCCTTTCTCAATATGCTTATTTGATTTGTCATTTTGTTATATACCATTTATAAACTCTCTTAATATAAACTATATTACACACAACATATACATCTTAAAAGCCATGAGAACGTTCTTCCTGCTACAATAATTTGTTTTCCCTAAGTAAGAAATCAGCATGCAATGGTCAACTGTCCTTGGTGTGCAAAATTGTCCTTTTCATCCTTGCTACCCAAATGCTATTCGACTAGCCTCTTTTATAGCTTCAGAATTCAATTGATATGTTTCACTTCAATCTTCACTAGTAATAGCAAAAGTTTCAAGTAATGGTTGTAATTTGTGACCATCATGCTTTCCCTAAATTTATCGAACATTTCATCAGCATTTAAGAACTATGAAAAAAATATTATTCACTAAGATAACCACATTTGTTCCCTTAGCTTTCACACAAAGACTTGTCTCCCATCTATTTCTACAGCTTGTCATACTCTACATTTCCTGGAAATGCCATTATTTGAACAAGCTAATTGGCTGCTCCTATCTTCTGTCACCTCCATGTTTTGATCTCCTTGTAAATTTTGTGCTCCAAGATTTATCATCCTTTGACATCTTTTTAAAGCTAATAACTTCCATTTCTCAATGGCACTCCATATCGTTATTCTTTGCCCCTCTAAACATATTCAAATTTTACCTCACAACATTTCCATTGGCTTGTATACATTTCCTGGCATTTATTGATTTCAAATTGTTAAAATCATAAAACAATCTTTTTTCTTTTGTGGGTTAAATCACCAGCTTATACACTCCCACCCATGTAATAACTTTTCACACCTTGATGAATATTTCAAATTTCTAACTTGCTTTTCACCTTCCTAAAGCTAGAATTTTTTATCGTTACGCATTAAAGCACTGGATTCCATTATGAGTCTTTTGTTGCATGACATTCTCAGCCCTAATCATTTTGTTGTGCATTCCCACATGGTGTTGCTTTAAGTTTGATTTTCATTTGATATTTACCCATGAATTGTGTCATTCTCTTATGAACCACACCAACTCATTCATAATTTTCTTCTTGCTTCCCCTTTACTCTTTGGCTTATCACATACATCCAATAACTACGGACCCATTTTTCACAATCAAGACAAACTCCTTCGAACAAATTTTTTTCTTGCAACTAAAAGTCGGTTTTTTTTTTTTTTTTTGGTGAAATCATTCTCTCTCTCTCTCTCTCTCTCTCTCTCTCTCTCTGAGCTCATTATACATTCAATTAACAAATTTTTAAACATAATATCAGCAAGGAAACATAATTTCAACAAGGGGAACTTGTTTAACTCCATCATAAATACTTTTATTAGGAAAGAAAATTGAATCGCCAGACTATCGTCTTCCCTAACCCATAAATTTTCAAGAAATATTAAAAAGATCTCTTTTTTCTTGTTATATATCATTCAACCAATAAATTATCATTAAATTAGACAAAAAAAAGGTCCTCGCATTTTCCACTAGGAACATAGATAAGCACACATCTAAAACACCTCAAATCGTCAGAAAGCACCCCACGTATCTAAAACCGAATGGTAATAATAGTCATTAAACCAAATTCTAGAATTGAAGAACGATCTTACTGAAGGGCTCGGAAGATGTCGGCGATCTCGCCAGAAATCTGCTCCAGCTCCGCGCTCATTGGCAGATCGCTCGCCATCCCTCGCAAAAATCAGAGCCCCCTCCGCACAAACTTCCCCCAATTCCAAATTCTCAAACCATCATCCCACCGGGGAAGAAAAGGAGCAGAAATCCCTCGCCTCTCGCCGATCAACGTCGACACCAAGGGGGCTTCGACTCCGCGAAAGAGGAGAGGGAGGAGGATAAGGGGTTCGAGACCGTGAATCCCTAACCCCGATCCCTCTCGCCGAGATCACGGAGGGCCGGGCGGAAATTATTCGAACTGGAGTTCGGAGGACGGGCTCCGCCTTTTAGGGCTCCTCCAGGAGGAAGAGGAGGAAAGCCGTGGGTGATGGAATCGTTATGGAAAATTAGAGAGGCGAATTATTTCTAAAATTAAAAAAATGAATATTTTTAAGGGGCCAGTCTGACTTGAGTCCCGGGGATGCGATACATGTCACGCGGAGTGACAGTTCTTTTACGGTTGGGGATAATCTAAGATTTGGACGGTTCGGTCAAGGTTTGGATTTTTCGATCGGATGGATGGTAAGGTGTGGAGATGCGCATGGATATAGCGATTACCGTGGAATGGTGATATTTTTTATTTTTGGAACAGCGTATTACTTTATTTTCCCCGAAGTGTTACGGACCCAGCTGAACCGATTCACAACCCGTGCATAAGCGTCGAATTTCCGTTTGCCACAAAATAAACCGGATGTCGTGTCGGATTTTGGCTCTGTGGCGAAAGAATTGTGGCGATACGATAGCAGGGGCCAGATGGCAAGGTGCGGGTGAGGTGGGACGGTCCGTCAGGTTGGGGTCACGACCCAACGACCACGTGAGCCGTGAGGCCGACCCAAGACCTGAAAGAAAAAAGACTCGCCACCTTCCTTTCTTGGCTGCGTGGTGAGAAATTATTGCATGGTCCACGTGCCAGTCCAAATCTCGGGGCGGCATCGGCGAATATAACAGGCGCTCCTTGTTTAACCTTGAATTAGAAGGTGGGCGGCAACCAATCATCCACATAACAATTAAAGCCGTGAAATAAGGTCGAGGCTGAAAAAAATTATTAGATGGTCCAGATCCATCATAAATCTAAGACGGGATCATCTTAGATCAATTCATTACATAGGACAAAACTATTACATGGATTCTCGATCCATGATAAATTTGATGCACCTCATAAGTTCTCTAGATCAGGATCGGGGTCATGTCGGGATTTAGTTCTCTCCGTGTATAAGTTGGAAGTCATATTAGGTTTCTAGTATTTAAGATTCAAAAAACTCCAAATATATGTAGAACATGCTGGAAAGTTTATATTAGAAATAAGATTGAATTGTTTATCATGTTTCTCGTACTACCATGCTTTATATATAAGTCGAGCTTCTTGGCTTTAAGGATCGTAGAACATAATAATAAAATCTTATGATTATGAAAAAAATATTAGATAATAAAATTTTATGATTATGAAAAAAATATTAGAGACCAAATATAGCATAATATAATAGCAAAATCTCATGATTTTATGAATATATTAAATGTGAATATGATAATTGAATTCAATAATCCTTGGAGATTGATATGGGCTGATATACCAAGATTCTGCATTCAATATATAATAGCTATGATATCCAGGGTTCTATATTGAATTTTTATACTAAGATTCTACATGATATCCAAGATTCCATAATGGATGAGATTTTGATAATTTTAATATTCTCCATTAAGTTGGTGTGTATAGATCTGTAACACCCAACTTGCTTGGCAGATAAAAAAGTTTGATCACAACCAAACATCTTGATAAAAATGTCGGTACCTTGATTGTTACTTTGAAAAACTTGGTATTAATTATGCCTACTTGTAATTTTTTCAGGACAATATGATGGTCTATTTTGAGGTGTTTTGTCTACTCATGGAACATAGGTTTGACGGTAATATGAAGTAATATTTGATTGTCATAATAGAGAGACATAAGTTAAGGATGGTGAATAGTCAAGTTAGAGAGTAAAGTTTTGAACGAGATTAATTTACAAGTAGTAAAGATCATTAATTAATATTCAACCTTAGTGGTGGAGCGAGATGGTACTTTATTTTTTTGTGCCATGAGATAGAGCTATCACAAAAAAAAACTACAATAATCTATAACAAAATGGCAAGTAGTGGAACAACTTTCTAATTAGCATCACAATAGACATTAAGATGAAAATTGTTCAAGATGGGCATAAGGATACCAAATCCAGAATGAGATTTAAGGTATTGTAAGACTCAAAAAGCAACATTCATATGGGGTGGGCATGGTGTCTTCATAAATTGATTAAGAAAATTGACAGCAAAGGTAGCATCTAAATAGGTGTTGTGAGATAGATCAAATGACCTATCAGCCATGTGTGTGGTCTAGGAACTAGGAACATGCAAAGATTCTCCAACATTATATGATAATTTTAAATTTTGCTCTATTGGGGTGTGCATCGATTTAGCACCTAAAATAGCTATATTTTCAAGAATATTTAAGATATATTTTTGTTGAGAGAAAAAAATATTTATGCTCAAGTGCACAACTTCAATGCTCAAGAAATATTTAAGTGTGCCAAGATCCATGAATAAAATTGATCTTGAAGGTAGGATTTAGTGAAACCAATGGAAGAAGGATCACTACCTATAATGAGTATATTATCAACGTAAATAAGTATAATGATAATGCTGCCCTTAGATTTGAGAGAAAGAGTGAATAATCAACAACTAATTGAGTGAAACTTGCCTCGAGTAATGCTGTGGAGAATTTGGAAGACCAATAAGGATTTGTTGAATCCATGGACTAATTGTTCTTCTTTCTCCCCCTTTCAAGAAAAACCTGATGATAATTACATGTAAACTTTTCAATTCAAATCACCATGAAGGAATGTATTATTGACATCAAACTGATATAAAGGCTCATATTTTTGATAGTTGCAATGGCAAGAAAACAATGAATGATGACCAATTTGAGAACAGAAGCAAATTTTTCTTGATAATCTAGGTCTTCAGCTTGAGTGTAACCTTGAGCATCAAATCTTACTTTATATTGTTCAATACTACCATCAGATTTTCAATTTATTCTAAATAAAATTTCAAATAACATTAAGGCTTGGAAATGGCAAACTTTATCTCTTGCCGGTCGCATGATTTACTCTAATTGGTGTTATTTGCTATGCCCCCTTTATGGTCTTTCTTCCATGCACATTCCTATGTCTATTCTTCGTAAGATTGACAAGGAATTGAGGTCATTCCTTTGCAGTCATGTATCTGATCGACATGCCTTTCATCCTATTAATTGGAATCAAGTATGAACTCATAAATCATATGGTGGTTTGGGGTTTCAACTTTCAACTTGTTTATGTAAACTAGCTGCTCAAGTAATCTTAAATCCTTCCTCATCATGGACTCAAGTAGTTAAAGCAAAATATAAGTTCACTGGGTCTATCATTTGGAGGAAGATTGCTCAGGTTGAGCCCATTTGAAATTCCAATTTTAGTGGATTGTTGGATCCGGTGCTGCCATTAATCTTTACAAGGACCCCTAGATAACATCCATTCCTCTTATGGCCTTGTTTACATATATCAATATGGATGCTATGAATCTTTTCATGCATATCTCTAATTTTATTATAGCTAATAGAACTCGGGATTTTCATGGTCTTGCTCGATATTTTTCATCTAACCTTCTTAAGCTTATTAGTAGCATTCCCAAGTTAATGCATGTATCTTTGCAAGATATGAAACGGCTATCTATTTCTAACAATGTTTAAGATTCACAGGTTAATTATGCTTGGATTTGATCTGCTAAAGTGCCTTTGCGAGTTAAAATCTTTCTTTGAAGACTTGTTTGGAATTGGCAACCTTGCAAAGTGTTACCGGCCCACTACAATATCATACCTGCCACTAATCAGTTTTGTGATTTTTGTGCCAATCAGATGGAGGATTGTGCTCACCCCATCATTCACTATTATTATGCTCAATTGTGCCGGCAGCAACTAAGCTACATGTATTGAGTGAATTTTTGTTCCAGTTCGCTACTGATACTTATTGAGCACCTTTCGAATGGCCTGATGGTGATAGAACAGAGGTCACTCTTGGCATAAGTAACTTGGTTACTATGGTCAGCTCGTAATGAATATATCTTTAATAATAACCACATGATGATTGCACATCTCTTGTGCAAACTGATGGTTTTTGCCAAAGACTATGGTTATCTCCAATCTCAATGGTCACAAGCTCTATGTCAAAATTAGGTAGCCAACTATAGAAGGAATTATCCTTTTATCAACCTCGATTAATGTCTTGGCTACCACTTTCTATTAGGGTTATTAAAATCAATTTTGATGCACCAATGGTTGGTGATAGGAATGTTGGAGTTCATGATGATTGTGCATGCAAAAAAAAAATTTATCTAATAAAATCGCAGAGGAAAATATTTATGAAAATAATTTTCATACAAGCATGTAGATCTAATCTAAATCACCTATGAATCATTTTAACATACAGAAATAAGATTTAAATTAGATCTGAAATATAAGATAAAAAAAGAGGATTAAATATCTGAATCACTTTCCTTTATTTCAAATTAGATCAAATTCAATAGTTCCTAGGGTTTCTGTCAGAGCCACGCATGTGCCAGCCTCTACTGGTATCCATACAAAGTTAAAACTTGATTGAAATGCTGAAGCTAACGGAGTGTTAGCATCTTGCAAGCCTCATTTCTGAACTTAGATTTGAATCCTTCCTTCAACTTGAAGAGAAAGGAGAGCAATATGGACTCTTCGCGTAGATCTTATAGAACTTCTACTAAGATGTCCAGAAGAGAATCAAGATGCCTTCTTTCTCTCTCTCTCTCAACTCACTGTAGATCAGATCTAAGGAGGTTTATAGGGCGTGGAGATGAAGAAAAAAGGATGAGAGGGCATGGAAATGGGTGGTGCGGCAAACAGAAATTGTGATGGATTAATTGGCATACGCCCTCTTCCTCTCCTTTTTATAATTCACTCCCAAGACCAAATCAAAGCTTAATCTGATTAGAATTGTTCTTTGATCATATCTTATCTGAGATAGGATCAAAGTCTATCAAGATGGAGTCCTACGTGAAGTGGGAGGCACCAACTAATGCCTCCTCTTCTCTTCATGTGCATAAGAGAAAGGGCACAACTTTCAGCACCCCTCTCTAATATTTGGTCGGCCATAATATGAGAGAGAAGTCAAGAGAAAGGGGGCTAAGCATGCTTCTTTAATTTGGTTCAAGTTTGGGTTCAATTCGAATCCAATTCAAATTAAATTCGGAAAGAATATGAAACCCAATATGATTAGGATTGACCTCTAAGTCTAACTTGGATGATTAAATCCAATTACCCTCAAATTAAGACAAGTTCAATTGAATTAAATTAATTAGAACTTGATCCATAATTTAATTAAACTAAATTATATTACAACACTTATAATTAAATCCCTCGTGCTAATCAATTAGTAGTTACTAAATTTGTAACCTTTACAAATTGATCCAAATCATCAATCCAATTAATAATCTGATTATGATCCAAGTTATTAATTAAGTCAAGCTTCTTTTGTGTGTGACCCCTCATATTCTATTATATTTGGTAGTGAGACATACCATAATCTCCATCACAGTATCATCAAAACTCCTTTCAATAGGCTAGAACGATTTTAACTCAACTCAATAAGGATCGTTGATCCAAAAACAACTCTAATAGGTTCTCATAATCCACCAGTGATGCCTAGCAATATGTAGTGACAATCCAACAGAATAGAAAAGTCTGAACTCCTAAGTGTAGTTATTATGTGATCGAGTTCTTTTATCAAAAGTTCCAACAAGATGTAAGTCATGAAAACTCATTAAAACCTAAGCATCCATCATATGCTAGACATAATTAGCTTGAGTCCAATCATGAATACTAATAAAAACCCTTTTCATTATCATGATACTGTGGCTACAGATTTAAGGATTCAATCTTTTAGATCGTATAGGACTACTCCTCTCCTAGTAAGGCCGATAGATCCTCTATAAGTGCATATCCTACTCCTACAGTGAACTTACTGCAGCCAATAAACACCACAAAGCCACAGATAGTTGGGGATCATGTCTATATATTATCAAACTACAATAATCCTACTATGAGCAGTCGAGGTAATGTGGTCAAAAAATCACTCACGCAACCATAGCATCGAGATAGTTACTAACGAGTGAGTAAACATCTAAATGACTTCTTATTCTTGGTTATGTTCAATACCATTGTTCTCTAACAACTACTTGCACTCTCACTCCAGTATCCCCATATTATAGACTTAAGACTCGTCTATCCCTAAAGAAAAGCAATCTGTGTACCAATCTTGATGGATTAATCACTGTCCTCATAATGATTCAATGATTAAGAGCATTCAGCAATTAATCTATAATAACATATATCTCAAATTTTCAACTTTTGAGAATATGTGTCATTGTCTATTAACTTCTTAGACGATTCACAGAAACATTACACATGAATAGATAAGAAAATTATCCATTTTATAAATTTTATTAAATTAAGTATAAAATTATGATCTAAAAAATATAATATGTCAGCCGACAATTGACTTTTCAAATCATACATCTAACAATTTCCTACTTGATCTAAAGCCAATTAGCCATATATCTAAGGCTCATCTTCTCTAGGTGATGATCAATTTTCTACTAGCCTAACTGTTTCGTCAGTAGATCTGCCACGTTATCCATGGAGTCTATTCTTCGTACATCAACGTATTTCTTCTTAAGATGGTTGTATATGATGTGAAATTGCTACTCAATATGCTTAAACTTTTGATGAGACCTGGGCTCCTTAGCGACGACTATAATATCGTTGTTGTCGCAATATAGGGCAATGGCATTACTCCAAGCTCCGCCACGAACTTGTTGTACTAGAAGGCCTCCTTTTGCAGCTCTTGAGGCAGTGATATACTCAACTTCCATAGTTGAATCTGTAATGATGGGTTCCTTGAAACTCTTCCAGCTAGTTGAACCACCATTACACAGAAACACATATACTGATGTAGACCTTCTATCATCAGGATCAAACATAAAGTTTGAATCAGTGTAACCTTCAACTTGCAACTGTAAACTTCCTCCAAAGATCAAGAACTAATCCTTAGTTCTTCCCAAGTACTTAAGGATATTCTTTACAGCAATCCAGTGCTCTTCGTCTGAATTTGACTGATACTTACTCATGACACTCACAGCAAGGGTTATATCTAATCGTGTACATAATATGATATGCATGAGGCTTCCTATTGTCGAAGCATAAAGGATCTTATTTATCCTTCAAATCTCCTCAGATATGGTAGGATATATCTTCTTAGAGAGACTAATGCCATTTCTAAGGAGTTGTAATCTCCTCTTAAAGTTCTCCATGCTAAACCTCTTCAATACTTTCTTTATGTACATCTTTTGTGAAAGGCCAAGCATTCTATTCAGTCTATCCCATAGATCTTAATTCCTAGAATATAAGATGCTTCTCCTAGGTCTTTCATAAAAAATTTCTTGGACAACTAACTCTTGATTGAGGTTAGTATGGAAATGTTATTCCTAATAAGGAGAATATCATCCATGTATAATATGAAAAATGTGACAGCACTCCAACTAATCTTCTTGTAAATACAAGGCTCCTTCTCATTTTTTATGAAATTAAATGATTTGATTGTATCGTTGAAATGAATGTTCTAACTCCGAGAGGCTTGCTTTAATCCATAAATGGATCTTTATAGCTTGTAAACTTTATGTCTATATCACTATAAATAAAATCTAAAGACTACTCCATATAGATATCTTTCTCAAGATATTCATTAAGGAATATAATTTTCACATCTATCTACCATATTTTATAATCATGATAAGCTGTAATAGCAAGCAGTATGTGGATGGATTTTAGTATAACTATAGACAAAATGGTATCCTAATAGTCAATACCTTTACGTTGACTATAACCTTTTGCTACTAACCTAGCTTTATAGGTTTCACCTTATCATTTGTACCTATCTTTCTTTTATAGATTTATTTACACCCAATAGGTACAATACCCTCTGATGGATCCACTAAGGTCCAGACTTGGTTTGAATGCATTAAGTAAATTTCTGACTTCATAGCATTCAATCATTTCTCAGGATCAATGTTTGATATCACCTTGTCATAGGTCCTAGGATCAACTATACTTGATCCCTATCTCTTATGAGGAAAACTTTCTCTACATCCTTTACAAGCATACCTAAGTATCTTTTAGGAGAATGGAAGATCTTATTAGATCTACAAAATGGTGGAACTACTATATCTACTGGCTCAATGGGTTCATCCTAATTTACAGCTGGCCGCTCTTTAAAATTTTTTTCTTTGAGCTCAATTAACCTCCCACTACCTCCATCCTGGATAAACTCTTTTAGTAAGAATTTGGCATGCTAGCTCAAAATCACATTATTATAATATGAAAAGTAAAAGTAGTATCCTATTGATTCGCTAGGATACCCTATAAATTAAACTTTTATAGATCTAGACTCTAATTTGTCTGTCATTAATCTTTTAACATAGTCTGAACATCCCCACATCTTGAGATGACTAAGATTCGACTTTTTACCAAGCCATACCTTATACGGTATGGTAGGAACGGATTTAGAGGGAACCCTATTTAGAATATATATAGAGGTTTGTAAGGTATGTCTCTAAAAAAATATAGGTAAGTCAGTGAACTTATCATGGACTGGATCATATCCAATAAGATTCTATTTCTTTTTTTCGATATTCCCTTAAGTTGAGATATGCTAGGAGGAGTCCACTGTGAGACTATGTCATTATCCTTGAGATACCCAAGAAATTCTCTACTAAGATATTCACCTTATCAATTGATCTGATCGAAGAATCTTAAGAAATTTTCTTGTTTGCTTTTCTACTTTATGTCTAAATTTCTTAAACTTTTCAAAAGCTTTAGATTTGTATCTCATAAAAAATACATATCCATACTGTGAGTAATCAACAATAAAGATAATGAAGTATTGAAAACCATTCCTGACCTGCACATCAAATAGCCCATATACATTAGTGTATACCAGGGCAAGTAGTTCAGTGGCCTTTTTCCTATGTCTCACAAAGGGCAAAATAGTTATTTTTTCTTGAAGGTATGATTCACAAACTGGGTATGAGTTAGAGCTTAATGTATCAAGGATTCCGTCCCTTTCCAGTTTGTTAATCATGTCTTCTCCAATATAACCAAGTCTAAGATGCCATACATACTTGTGGTTTAGGTCATCTCCAAGTCGTTTATGTCCTATGGCTTTCACTAATTGCTTGTTAATATTTACATATACATCGGTATGCAAATATAAAGACTATCAATTAAAAGAGCTTTTATAATCAATTTATTTATTAAATAAATAGAACAAAAGTCTTTATTAAAATTAAATTTAAAACCATCATGTACTAGCATAGATATAGAAATCAAATTTCTGCTAGCTACTAATCTAAATCCTAATGGTAAATACAGAGGGTATATTTCAATGTTGACTGCAGTAATCTTGCTCTATCATCGATGCATAGGATCATTTTTTCTTTCCATAGTTTTCTATTTTCTGCCAGACCTTGTATAAAGTACAAATATGAGCACTCGAACTGGAGTCTAATACTCAACCAGAAGTAGAGAAAACCGTAAGATTAGATTCAATAACAAGCATATTGGGCTTACCTTTCGAAGGTGCATTTGCCTTTTGTTTCTTCAGGCTCTCTAGGTATAGCAGATAATGTCTCTTCCAGTGGCCATCAACGTTGCAATAAAAATACTTTCCTTTACTTGCAGCAACCTTCTTCATGTTATCCTTATTTTTTGGCTTGCTCTCATTTTTCTTTTTCTACTTCTTTGCAGGTTTCTTTTTTTCCAATTAGGCTTTCTCTTGGAAGAAGGTCCCTACTTCACAGCGAGAATAATGCCAATCTTTGAGTTCTTTAAGGTCCCCTCATTATTTACCAGTATATTCAGTAACTTAGGTAAAGTGTAGTTCAATTTGTTCATATTATAGTTCATAACAAACTGAGCAAATGAACTAGTAAGGGACTGGAGGATCAAATCTACTTGTAGCTCCTTATGAATTGGAATACCCGGCTTCTCAAGCTGTTCAATGTCCATAATCATTGTTAGATAATGATCATGGATTAACTGCCCTTTGCATATTTTAGTATTATAGCTTTTTAGATACTTCAAAGCATGCAATATGGCTATACTCGCCATGCAACTCTTGCAGGTGAACAATTATGGCCTGATAGTAGGTATATCCTCATGTTGGCTCTGCAACTCATTTGATATCAAAGCCAACATGTAACACTTAACCTTATTATCGTCTTCCATCCATTTTTTTTATACAGCCATCTGACGGGCACTTGGATGATCAGATAAAATAGGGGATCTTGATTGAGCACATAGCCTAATTTCTCTGAGCTCAAGACTATCTTAAGGTTTCTAAACTAGTTCTTGAAGTTTAGGCCTATTAGTTGGTTGGACTCTAGAATATAGGTTAAAGGGTTGGAGGCCGACATGATTTACTTCAAGAGTAGAAGATTCAAGTTAGATGATTGTACTTGATTTTAAAATTTATTCTAAGGACTTTAAGCAACAATTTACACTCCCACTATTCTCATAGATCTCATACACTCCCTCATGGAGATGCCAAAATCCCTACGTGACTAAGATTTCTAGTGGGTACTGCAATCCCATCGACATGTGGCACTCCTTATCATTCCCGGTTCTTAGGCTATGCTATACCAATGAGTGGACATCCATTATCCAATGCTTCTCGAGCATAATGCAGCGATTGGTCTCTAAATCATGGTACCTCAACATGCCCTTTTCTTGGTCTAATTCTTAGTTAAGTCTGACCCACCGCTCAATGCTTTGGCAAAATCATCACTAGGTCACTTAACGTGATGGTATACAGTACAGGATTTCTAGCTCTACTTTCAAAATTTTTTTAAAAATTTAATATAGTAGAATTAAAAATTAATTTAATTAATTTTTAGAGCTACTGATCATATCAATAAATCCTACATTAAGGATCAAATATGATATATATGCAATTAAAATCTGAAAACTAAATTATCAGCTATAAAATAATTTTTACTACTTTACGTGTTTAGAACATGATATCTTGCATGGATAGCTGAATTTCATAATTGAATCACTGTCGGGGAGGTCTTCTTGTTGCAATATAGCTACACAAGTCATCTGGCCTCTATGGATGGTCCATATAAGGTCTTGATCTTAATCAGCTCCTCCTAAGTGCTAGCTCGATGCTGGAAGCTTTTACAACTGATCTTAATTGAACTCCTTTGATCTTCCTCCATAGGCTCTTCGAACACTCCAAATCACTAGTAGAGATAGGCGAGAGGTGGAGGAGATTCTCCTAAATTTTTTATGATTTTACGACACTTGTAGCTCATAGAAACACTCCCAGAACCCTAGGCCAAAATCTTAGGGTATGCACTCTCCAAACCCTATGCCTAGACCTTTCTAGAATTTTTTTTTCTCTTGGTTTTTTGAATATTTCTCACATAGAAGGTGAAGCTCATGCATCTGCATTTCCCTCTCCAGGAATGTGCACATGCCCCAGTGAAAGGCCCTTTTAATCTGCGTCAAATAGATGGGGAGAATGCATGGAAGGGATAAGGATGGGTTGTTGATGGTTTAAATTCAAATCTCATTTGAATTTAAATTAAAACAACCCAACTCTTATCCACAAGGGGCATGAGAAACTTGGTGCGCACCCTTCTCTTATGCATGAAGAATTTTCATGAGAAACTTTTTCTCATAGAAAATGGTGGGTGCAGATAAGGGGTGATGTGGCGCAAGAAGACTAGTCAAACTAGCCTTAAACCAATTTTATCCAAATGAACCCATTCAAACCAATTTGATTAGGCCCAATTAGACTAAATTAAATCCAACTCATTTAGGCTTAATTATGCTTAATTAAATTCTAATTAAATCAAAAATTGAATAAGTCAAATTCCTGATCAAATCAGGGAATAAGCCTTCTTGGTGATTAGATTATCTCATAACCTAATCGAGTCAAACACAATTGAATCCAATTTAATTAGACTTGATCCAAAACTCATTACTTAATCAAATTGAATTAATTAGTAATCAAATCAGTAATTAAACCTCTTATAAATATACAGTCCAAATCCAGTGGGTGTTCGGACAATAGAATTTCATCAAAATAAAACTCTTAATCAAAAAGTCCCAAAATAATGGGACTCTTGACCTCAGTGTCTTAAATATATAGAACTTGTGAACACAGAGTCCCAAATCAGTGAGACTCTCGATCATAAAGTCCAAGACAAGCAGAACTTAGAGTTTCAATGCAGTAGGACTCTTGATCGAAGAGTCTCAGTCTAGTAAAATTCTTGATCATAGAGTCCTAGTCCAGTGGAACTCATCACCAGCCATTAGATCAGATAGAAATCTTTAATATATGTACTCCATAGGTTTGAACTTAAGCTGGTAGCATGGAACCACTTTCAGTACTAATCGAAGAAATCATCTAGTAATGGTATTTGATATCCAGATAGGTCGAATGGTCGCAATTGCAACATTCAGAATCTACATGAATATGGTTACTGCATAATTCATCCCTTTGATCTCTATATTTAGGATGACTTAGAGTTAAACTGTCAATCCTAAAAAATACATCCATATCATATCTCAATATAATCAGTCCTATGATTCCTCACTAAGACTATCCAACCAAGATTTTGCTAAATTGAAACATAACTGAACATAACTTTTGTACTGGAGTGGTCAATCCCATCTTAGTTCACATACCAACTCCTCAAGTACTTGACTATGTCTAGAAACCTTCCATCATTGAACTAAAAATTTATATAGACCGGCACCAAAGTATAATGAGTTGCTTGAAAGTCATCGTGGTGATCTTAGATCAGAGGAACACTTATACCCATATTCCATCGAAGCAAATCTTAACAGTAAAAAGGCTCTAGAATTGATCATGTTAAATATAGATGTACCTCTACATCTCACCTGCATGCTATACTAATGTCTCCATACTCCTTAGTTAAGAGAACAATCAATCTATATGACACATAACGACTTACACTTGATAAATGTTGTTGTCCTTGGTAATAATGTATCATTTGATCGCGAACATATTTAAATACTAAACAACAAATCCTCCTTTATCGATTCTAAATAGTCCTAAGAACTTTTCCATAATACAGGAGTTCATTAAAAGATGGAAAGAATTTATAATGAACAATGCCAAAATAATAGTTATTTATTAATAATTTATATATAAATATAAAAATTAGCTCAACCATTGATAGGTTGATGATTAGCTTTGGAATACTATTTTCAACAATCTTCTATTTAAACTAAAGCCAATCGGTGCAGTATCTAATATCCATCTTCGACTTGAAGTCGTCGAACTTCTTCACCGCAATGGCTTTAGTGAATGGGTTGGCCATATCCTCCTTTCAATCGATCTTCTGAAGCTCGACATTATCTTGATCCATGACCTTCCGAACAAGATGGTAGTGACGCTGAATATGTTTTGTCTACTGGTGTGCCTTTGGTTCTTTCGCATGACATTACAAGAAAAAGAAGTATTTGCAACAATAATTTACAACAAAATTTATTCTTATTATAAATTCTATATTTTTTTGTAACAAAAAAAATTTATTGCAAAACCTATAAAAAATATATTATTTGTAATAATTAGTTATTATTGTTGCAAAATGTTAAACTTTTTGTAACAAAATTTTATTTTTGTTGCAAAATTTATATTTTTTTTTGCAACAAAATTCAAATTCGATGCAAATATATAAAAAATTATTATATATTTAAATTTATTATTAAAAATAACTAATCCAGCTTAGGCTTTGCTCCCCGTGCCCTAAGCCTTCCCGACTCTCTCTTCCTCTCGTTCCTTTCCAAACCCTCAAATCCTGATCTCACGCTCCCCCTCCGATTAGATCAGGAGAAAAACCCTTGCCACTCCCTCTTGCTGCCACCTCGCCACTCCCTCTTGCCGCCACCTCCGATGAGATTAGGAGAAAATTCTCGATCTTACGGGCCAATCCCCCTCCCCGCCAATGCCATTTGCCCTCACCACCACCACCGTTCGCCCAAGATCTCGCAGGCTGCTCCCCTTCGCTGCCATCATCGATCGCCCTTGCTGCCACCGTCGTTCGTCCGATAACTCGCATACCGCTCCCCCTCATTGCCACCGCTGTTTGCCCTCGCCTTCGCTCTCCCTCACCGCCACCGTTCGCCCTAGATCTCACGGGCTGCTCCCCCTCGCTACCACCACTGGTCACGCTCGCCACCACTACCATTCGCCCGACATCTCACAGGTCGCTCCCCATCGCCGCCACTGTTGTTCGCTCCCCCTCGCTACCCCTACTTTTTTCCTGAGATCTTGTGGGCCGCTGCCCCTTGTCGGTGTCATCGTTTGCCCTCACCTTCGTTCCCCCTCATCGCCAATCACCTGCACCGTCGAGCTCACCTCTCTATCAGGTGAACAGAGCCTAAACAAAAAAATCTCCGATCGATAGTGGAGGTTGAGTTTTTTATTAGTATATATTATTTATGAAAGTTAATTAGTATATTTTTTATAAAATATATTATTAATATATATTATTATTAGTATAAAAAAAATCATGTTCTTAGATAAATGATGCATAGAAAAGAAATGATTAATATCGTTATATATTATTAGTATATATTTTTTAAGAAAGTTAATTAGTTGGCAGTGGTTGGATTATAAGAAATTGTTTGAGATTATTGTTGGTTGCAGATCCTTTGCAAGTTGAGTTTTTTAAAATATTTAATATTTAATAATTATATTTTTAATGTGCTATACAGTTCTAGCATGTGTTTGATAACTAAATTAAAAATATATTTTTAATATAATAAAATAATAATAAAAAATATTTTATAGTATTATATATTATAACATAATATAATATAAAGTGCTAAATCTCTTATATTTCAGTCATCTAAATATTAAAATTATTTTATTTTTTGATTATTAATCGTGAGCATTCTGATACTCTTGTTAGAAGCTTAGCATGAGCATGTCTATAACCTATATGCATATATCTATAAATCTAAGCTAAATAGATTTGATTATATAAAATACTTAATCCAGTCATAAATAGTTAGATAATCTATTTGCTTTATTTTTTAGAGGCTCTTTCATGTAACCTAAAATGACTTGACTCATTTAGATTTGGAAAAAGAAAAATGAGATTTTTGTGATTGGAAGAAGAACGTTAATTTTTTGTTCATTTTGCATCAGATAACCACCTTTAAAATATGGTCTATGGTTTTCATAATTTATTTATATAAGAAATAACAATATGAATATTTTTCATTCATGCTTATATTTTATCTTTATTCTTTTTTTTCTTTAAGTTGTAATTTTATTATTGGAATAAGGACAAATGAGGCACTTGATGAATTATAAATTTTGTTCTTTTTTTCTAAATTTGAATTAGTTTGTGGTGCTACTTTGGACTTGTTCTTTTCTTCAAAGTTGAATTTGAGTATATCTTAATTATCATAAATGCTATTAGAAAATATTAATTATTGACTAGAATATATATTATGAGTATGTTAAAGTTGTTCGATTTTGCAGAAAATTAGGCTAATGAAAAATCTGGCAGTTGAGTATGATACGAGCTGGATTGAACATGATAAGCGTACACCTGAATATGAAAAGGGTTTGGATGCATTTCTAGATATTGCATTTTCTCATCCTGGCATTGTGGATATAATATGTTGTCCTTGTACTAAGTGCAACAATGGCTACTACAAAACTAAAAGTAAAGTTAAGATGGATTTATATTTATGGAGGATGGAAAAGACCTACAAAAGATGGACATATCATAGAGAAAGATTATATGTTACTTCCCTTGATGAGCTTGAACTAGATGATAATGCTAATTTTAGCGGAGACAATGATGCTGCCACTTTTGAAATGTTATATGATATGTTTAAAGGTGAGAATCTTGGAGAAAATATTGAAGGTGTGTCCAGAAATTTAGGTAGTCAAGAACCTCAAGAGCCCAATGAAGAAGCTCAAAAATTCTATTGGTTATTAAAAGATGCAGAGCAAAAATTATACCCAAATTATCAAGAATTCTCGAAGTTGACATTCACAATAAAATTATTTCAAATAAAATGCCAATATGGATGAAGCAACAGATCTTTAAATGCTTTACTAGGTTTACTAAAAAGTGTGCTACCATCAAAAAATATATGTCCTACATCATTTTATGATACCCAAAAGATAATTCAGGATTTAGGGTTGGATTACAAGAAGATTGATGCTCGTAGAAATGATTGTGTTCTTTTTCACAATGAATATGTAGATTTGAATGAGTGTCCAAAATATAAAGAGTCAAGATGGATAAAAAATCAAGATTGTAGTAGTGATGGACCTAGTCTCTTAGGTTCTAAAAAGAAGAACAATGTTTCAGCAAAGACTTTACATTATTTTTCATTAAAATCGAGGCTTTAGCATCTGTTTATGTCTAAACAAATAGCAATTGATATAAGATGGTATAAAAAGAAGAGGATTGATGATGGCATTTTAAGGAATCCAGCTGATTCCATGGCATGAAAATCATTTGATCAACAACATTAATTATTTTCCCAATACCCTAGAAATGTTAGACTTGGACTTGCAAGTGATGGTTTCAATCCTTTTGGAATCATGAGCATCTCATATAGCACATGACCAGTTTTATTTTTTCCTTATAACTTACCTCCATGGCTGTGTTTAAAGAGTCCTTATTGGATATTATCATTGATTATTCCTGAACCTAAGTCACCAGGAAACAATATCAATATATACTTATAGCCCTTGATTGATGAGTTGAAATTATTATGAAAAGTTGGAGTTAAAACTTTTGATGCTCATAATAAGCAAAATTTTCATCTTCGAGCTACTGTTTTATGGATTATAAACGATTTTCTTGCTTACGCTATGTTATCTGGTTGGAGCACCAAAGAAGAGTTAGCATGCTCTTGTTGTAACAAAGAAATAGTTTCAAAGAGATTAAAGTATGGTCATAAATATTGTTACATGGGTCATCGTCACTTTCTACCTGAAGATCATGCTTGGAGAAAAAATAAAAGTCTTTTTGATAACCATAAGAAAACTCAAAATGCACTTAAATCCCTCTTTGGATATGATGTATTGGAACAATATCAAACATTTGAACAAGTCATATTTGGGAAGTTCACTCCAATAAAGAGAAAGAGAGATGAAGATAAGGTGCATAACTGGAAAAAGAGGAGTATTTTTTTGAGCTTCCTTATTGGAAAATGTTATTGCTGTGACATGATTTGGATGTGATGTGTGTGGAAAAAAATATGTGTGATAGTATTTTGGGTACAATACTAAGTCTTGATGGAAAAAATAAAGATAGCTAGAATGCTCATCTTGATCTTAAAGAGATGGGTATCAAAAAGTGACTGCATCCACGTAAAATAATAGAGGACAAGTTTGAACTGTCTGCTACAAAATATACTATATCACTAAATAAAAGGAGAAGTTTTTTGTCAATATTTGAAGGATGTGAAGGAACGCTTGCTGCCACTTGAGATTCGAGGCCTCCTTTCTCAAGAAGTTTGTGATGCACTTATTGATCTAAGCCTTTTTTTTGGATAGCTTTGTTCTAAGACTTTAAAGATTGATGTTTTGGAGAATCTTGAAGCTCAAATTGCTATAATACTATGCGAGTTAGAAATGATTTTTTCACATTTATTTTTTGATATTATGGTGCACTTGACTATTCATTTAGCGACTGAAGCTAAACAAGCTGGATCATGCCAATTTTGCTGGATGTATTCAGTTAAAAGGTTAGTTCTGAATATACAAAGAAAAGTTTCTTTTTTCTTCTCTTTCAATATCATTGGCATTGTATTTTTTTATTTATTTTAGATATAGATATATAATTTACATGGTAATATCTTTGTAGAGAGTTACAGGAGTTGAAACGTTATGTGCGAAATAAAGCATATCCAGAAGGTTCAATTGCTGAAGCCTACTTGTCAAAAGAAAGTATACATCTCTACTCAAGATACTTGAATGATTTTGATATATTATCAAGAAAAAAATTTTTTGATGGAGTTGAAAGGAAAACTTGTGAGCGGCTGTCTATTTTTAAAGTGGATGGCAAATTTATATCAATAGGAGACTATAAGTTGCTTGACTTTGAGGAGCATAAGCAAGCTCGTTTTTATATACTAAAGAATTGTGAAGAAGTCAATACATGGGTTGAAGAACACTTTGAAGAGTTCTCAAGAGAAAGTTCTTATAATGTGGAAAGAAGATATAAGGAGCAATTTATAAAATGATTTGAAAATCAAGTAAGTCTCTATTCAATTAAAATTCAGAGTATAAATATTAGATAATTTTATCACTTTATTGCTATATATTCTATACATGTACCCATATATTTTTTAAATTCTTTGTTTATGTGTGTTTATAGGTTACATAGTTGTATATAGAAGGAGATAATCATATGAATAAGCAACTACTATCATTGGCTAGAGGTCCTGATCTTCGTGCAACCTACTATAAAGGTTACATTACTAATGGGTTCAGGTTCCATACTCAAACTCATGAAGCTTATTTAAAAACATAGAATAGTAGAGTAATTGTGAAAGGTAATGAGAACACAGGGAATGTGGATTACTATGGCAAAATAGTTGAAATCATCGAATTAGATTACATGGATAAGAATAGAGTCATTTTTTTCAAATGTGATTAGTATGAGGTTCCACCACAAGGTAGACATCAAACAAGGGGATATAAAAAAGTCAAGCACGGGTTTATTACTTTGGATACTATGAGAACTCAGTATGCAGATGAACCCTTTGTTCTAGCAAGTCAAACAAAGCAAGTATATTATGTCAAAGATATTAATAATTCTAATTGATAAACAGTAGTGAAGGTGCAACCCCGAAATATTTATGATATACCAGAAATTTATGAGGCCGAGGAAGCAGAAGATTCTATATATTTGGATGAAGCATATCAGCAAAATAAATTAGGATGTGTGGGCAGTTTTTTACATGATTATTTTTTTACTGATGATGATCTTATTTTACATAGAGATGATATTAAGGGAGTAAGTATTGATGCGACTAGTGTCACTATTACTACTTCAAATAGTGATGATGAAGATGAGGAAAAAACTGACTACGATATTGATTCTTTAAGTGACAATTATGGTTTTATGGAATTAATTGATGATGCTGATTATTTGTGACATTTAATAGCACTTAAGAACTTGAACTATTTAATAGCAGTTATGGAGGCCTGGGTAAAGATCTTCTGCGCTTCACTCTACCACACCGATGTCTACTTCAAGGAAGCTAAGGTAATTAATCCTAATTTTGTTCATCATTTGAATGATCTAATTTTTCTTGTATTTCCTTTTGAGTTATTTGCATTGAACTGGATCTATTTGGGGTTCTTGTTTTATAGGGTCAAACTTCTATTTTTATTCTTTGAGCCAATCATTTGACTTCTTAGATTAAAGCAATATACTATTTCAACTAAAATAAGTTAATTACAAACTCTTTTTCCCAAATAACCATATTCATATATTTTTTTCTCTTTCTTGTAGCCTGGTATATATTTTGAGATGCCATAATCTATAAGTTGTATATCGGTGATTGCTTATAACTTGTATATTTTGAGACATAATTTATCTTTTAGTCAGCTTAAAGAATATCTTACTACTTTTTAGATTTTGATATGTTGCCAAAAGGCCACAATTCAAAGGCTAAGTCTAGCAAGTTCATAGAACCCGATGCACTAAGTAGGGCTCGTGATCATGGATCGATATTAACTCGAGCATCGATCTTATTATGATAAGTATGTGACTAATATGATAAGTATACATAATTCACTGATATATACATGTATATCAACTAATTTATTTTTATACATGATACTTATTATGAGTTATTTTTTATAGGTGACAATTTCCATATTCTTTTTGTCCACTATGGTGAAAAAGTCTGTCAAGAACCTAATTTTGGTGATGATTTTATCTATCTTGAAGTTTTGGCTGTATGTAAGAAGCTTTGCAATATTTATTCTATTGGTTTTAAACTTTACTATGGAAATCGAAAGATATTGAGTGATAATAACTCTTTAATTAAATTACTACATGAGTTTCAAGGCATGAGAGATATCCATATTTACATGAAAAATGATGAGAAGGCAAGACCTTGTCCTTATATTTTGCTAAATTTGAATGAAGGTATAGAGTTTCTAAACTTATATATTTATTATCTTTTTCATCTTAAGTGTCAATTTTATCTCAAGTTTGATATTAGTATTAAATATATTTTAACTTGTTACATTAATTTTCTCAGTTACAAATGTTCAAAATCATGATGGTTTAAAGGAAGCAACATCTACTTCAAATGCCCAAGTAGAAGCAACTGTATCAAATGCACGAGTGGCACTATCTGGTAAATAAATAGCATGAAATATTTATTAGAAATGTTTGAATTGTTGAGTTCATGCTTTAAAAGAAAGAGCATAAAGCACTTTGATAAAACTTTAGCTTGGAATGACAAAGGGATACCTTTCTTTGTTGACTATTAATTATAAGTTTGGTTTTGCAACATTTAGATATATATGGAGTAACTAACCAATGTACAGATGATTAGTTAATTTTGTTTTTTTTCTGCTACAGGCACTAATAAAAATACAAGAGGCTCATCTTGAGGTACTACTACAGCAAAGGCAATAAAATAAAATGAGAAAGAAAAATTGTTAGTATCAATTCCTTTGTCTAAGTTGGCTACTGTCGGTGTCAATGCCGAAATATTTGCCTCTGAAATAGGGGTAATCACTAGATTGAATATTAATTTTGAAGCAAAAAAATGGAAGGATGTGGATGCTGGAATTAAAGACAAGATATGTGAGCTCATAATAGTAAAAGTTTTCCTATTAAAGACTCCTTTTTATTTTATAGAATTATGAATGAAGTCTGTAAATTTATAAAAATTTTATATTGAAAATCATTATCAATCATGTAATTTTTATTTTTAAGGATAAATTTGACATACCTAAGACTGATCTTATACGGGATGTTATCAAATCAATAGCTAATAATAGCTATCATATTTGCTGCTCACACTTATATAATCGCTACAAACGTTATAAGATTGATGAGAAGCATTTGCAAAATCCACCAAAAATTATCTCTCCTACTAATTGGCAGCATCTTGTGAATTACTTTAAGACACCTGAGTTTCAGGTTTGTTTTTCTACAAGTTGTATATGCTTAAGGAAATAGTAAAATTCCTTTTGTTAGCTGAATTTAATTTTTTTTCTGATATCTTATACAGGCAGCTAGTTTAAGAAATACAATAAATAGAAAAAAGCAACGTGTTCCTCATATTGCTGGCCGTAAAAGTTTTTAGAATGTTAGGAATGACAACGTAAGATTATTTATTTAGTGTTATATTATGATATATTATTTATATGATTATTTAAATAATAATAAAGTTTCTTATGCAGAGGAATCCTATCACTGGAGAAATGCCCGGTATGCATCAAATGTAGAAGATTACTCATATGAAAAGTAATGGAGATTGGATCAATGATAAAGCAATGGAAGTTGATGTAAGTAATTTATATTTAGCAATAATTATGAACATTTGAATTACAACCCCAACAATTAAATATTTAATTTCTTATATATTATAGGAACTGCATATGATAGTCAATCTAAACAAACTGATTATTATAAATATTTATATGCCAAATGTAGGAAGATGTGTTAATTTTGTTGAATAAAGAAAATCCTTTGAACTTGACTGCTGATGAAGCCTTTGAGCAAGTGGTTGGTGGAAAACATTGCCAAAATTATGGTTCCAAACTTGCCAAATGTAAAATGAGGTTATAAGCTCAATTAGAATAAGCTAATCAGCAACGTGATGAAGTGGCCAAGGAAGTTAAGGAGCTAGAGGGGTGACTTGAAGAGCAACATATTCAACAATAAGAAGAGATGAGATGTATGAGAGCCGATATGGAGGCTCAAAGAGTAGAGATGCAAGCTAAATTCCAAGCTGACATGAAAGCGATGCTATAAGTCTACTAAACTAAAATCTCAAATGGTCAAACTATAAATGTAAGTTAACATGATTTTTGCCATTCACGATTTCATCTTCATTCTTATGATACTTAGATTTGTAGCCTTCATTCTTACTATACATAGTTTTAAATTTTTTTTAATATATTTATTTTTTTGAAGCTTGACTTAGACCCAACAAATTTATGAAGCACTTCTGCACTTTTCCAAAAGGTTAGAAAATTAAAAGCTAAGATTTTACTATAGCTTGAACCTCAAATTTGTTTGTTATATATATTTTAACAACTTTTTTCTTTGAATTTGCAGAATAGGGCAAATGAATAGCATTGATATAATGCTTGAGGATGGCATAGTTTTTTGCTAGAAGTTTGTCTTCCAATCTAACACTTGTTCTTTTTTAGTTGTTTTGTAAAGAAAACTAAGATGTTATGTATGCTAGGTTGACTTAGTTTTTTTGTTGGATCTTATAAAATTATTGGGTTTGTTATGTTTTACTCTTCTTCTTTTGTTCTCTTTGTATATAAGTTTGGACAAATAATTATAGGAACTATTGGTGAAAGAGGACATAGTTTTTGTTGCAAGTTATCTTATTTTATAATTAGTCATTGGAACAGGAATATTTTGGCTTTGTTTGTAAAGAAAAGCATGAGCAATTATCCCTATACTTATTTTGGACTTTTGCTAAAAGAAATATATGTAAATATAAAATATTTATTAAAAAATATATTTTACTCATATGTCTACAAGTTTGTATGTGTGTGTATATATGCACACTCTTAATTTACATTAATTTTCTTTGTTGCAAATTTTATTTTTAAATTTTAATTCTAAAATATTATAACTTAAATATTATGTTAAGCATCATAAAATATTATTGCAAAATATTACTAACAAAAAATATTATTACAAATTATAGCAAATTTTATTATAAATGATGCATTTAAATTTAAAATTTTGAAATAATATAATTAAAATACTATATTTAGCATCATAAAATATTATTGTAAAAGCTTACCAATAAAAAAATTATTATAAATTACAAAAAAAATATTATAAAAAATTAAGAAGATCATGATATTTAAATTTTGTAGGATTGTATTTATAATAATTTTTATCTTATTATAATAATTTTTTTGTTGTAAAAATATTGAGGTTTTGCAATAATTTTAAAATTTATTGCAAATACCTTTCTTAACTGAGCTTTTTGCAACAAAATTGCAACAACTAAATTTTTGGTATAAATTCTTTTCATAACAATATTATGACTTTTTGCATTAATTTTTTGATATAAAAATCTATTTTTCTTGTAGTGTGAGCAATGGCTCTAGAGCTATCGTAGTAGAATTGGACCATCAAGGAAGAGTACTACTCCAAGCTCGGTGATGAACTTTCTCAGTCACACCACTTCTTTGGCAGCATCTAATGCAGCGATATACTCCATCTCGCAAACTGAATTGACTACAGTATGTTACTTAGAACTCTTCTAGTAGACTGCACCACGTTAAGGAAAACATATACCCCAACATATTTTTGCTGTTATTATGATCAGACTGAAAACTAAAGTCTGTAAACTCCATAAGTCTCAAATCTAACTACTATAAATAAGTCACTGATCCTTAGTATTTCTTAAATACTTAAGAATAATTTTAATAACCCTCCAATGATTTTTCACTGGATCAGACTGGTATCTACTCACTACCCCTAGTGAGTATACCATATCTAGTCATGTACATATTATGGCATACATGATAGAACCTATGAGTTTAGGTGTGGCACTCTCAAGTCTTGGAAACATGAGAAGAAAGATCATAAAAAGTTGGGAGCAAGCCAGCAAAGCGAGCAAAAAAAATAAAAAATCAGCCTGGTAAGTAGTTGAAGTCATCTCAGTTCTGAGACAAGATGACTCGATTTTGGGCGAGACATCTCGATTTTGAGACGAGATGTCTCGATGGAAAGTGAGATGCCTCGATTTTAGTTTGAGACATCTCAGTCTTAAAGGAAATCCAAAATAGAGAGCATGTTTCTGGAGTGCCGAGCTATCATACTATTTGAGACGTCTTGGTTTGAAGATGAAACATCTCAGATACAAGTGAGAAGTCTTAGTTTTAGAATGAGATGTCTCAATTTTCATGGATAGTTTTACATGGGTTTTTTGTTTGGATTTGAGGAGTTTTTTTATGAGCTTGGGGCTTAACCCTTTTATAAAGTATATATACTGAAAATAGGTCAAGGATTGTAAGATACTGAATACATCAAAATAAAAGTTCTTTTCTCTCCAAAAACTCTTGTTCTCTTTTCTTTTCTTGAATCCATTTTTTTGCTTTCATGTTAATTCTAGGAGTTTATTCGTTATTGCTTGGCTAATCACCAGTGGTCACGTTGGTCCGAGTGAGTGTTCATACACAATATTTAGTATCAGAGGGGTATTGCATAGAAGGAAAGAAGATACCTAGGGTTGCTACATCCAGGATCTGCTGCACCAGATTTTATCCTAAAATCTTCTAGTTTTCTTCATGGTTATCTTTAAATTGAGGTGGAGAGTTGTTACACAAAGAAAAGATGGTACAAAATGTTGGAAAGAGGATCTAGAACATATAGATCTTCTTTAAAGAATAGTTTTGCTAGTGTGTGATCGAAGAAGGGTGTTAGAATTTTTTGCTCTTGACTTGATTATAGTCATGGGATCCAGTAGATTCAAGATGGATTTCGAGAAGTTCGATGGCAAAGAGAACTTTACCTTATGGAAGCAAAGGATAAAGGACTTATTGGTTAGCAGAGGATCTATAAGATCTTAATAAGAGAAAGATCGAAAAAGATTAGTATTGAGGACTGAAAAGAGTTAGAGAAGATTGCTTTTAGTACGATCAGAATATGCTTGGCCGATCAGGTGTTGTTCGAGGTTTGCATAGTTCTAGATGATACTGGAGAATACATACATGGAAAAGAATATGATAAATAAACTATGGTTAAAGAAACAACTTTACAGTTTGAGGATGTCCGAAGGTGGAGATCTTGTTGCACATATCTAAAGCTTCAATCATGTATGCTCTGAGATGATAAGTTTGGATGTAAAGATCGACGAGGAAGATTGGACATTGCTGCTACTTTGTTCTCTCTTAGGTTCTTATGATGGTCTCATAACAACTTTAGTTTATAGGAAGAAGACTCTAAACTATGAAAAAGTTATTAGTGTGCTCAGATCAAATGAGCAGAGAGAAAAGATCTATAAGGAAGATCCTAGATCTAAGGTCTTGGCTATGAATGAAAGATAGGAAAGATCAATGGAGAAGGCAGGGAGAAAATCCAAGGACAGATCAAAGTTTCGAAATCAGAAGAAGATATTGAAGTGCTATAAATGTTATCAGCCTAGACACTTAAGAAAAAATTATCCCTTTTTAAAGTCAGAAAAAGGGAAGGCCAGCAAGAATGATGATACAGCTTTTGTGAGTAGTGGAGAAGACTTACTAGTTGTATTAGATGGATCCTTAGAGTGCGATACCATGTGAATGTTGGATTCAGCATGCTCACACCACTATACTTCTCATCGGGGGTGGTTTGCTATCTACCAGAAGATCGATGATGAAAGTGTCAGTCTTGAAGATGATCACCTATATAGAGTAGTTGAAATTGGCTCAATCAGGATGAGGATATATGATGGAATCATTCGTACATTATTGAATGTCAAACATGTACCAAAGCTAAAAAAGAATTTGATTTCTTTGGGCTACTTGGAAGGGCAGGGTTATGCTTTTAGTATCCAGGCTAAGAGTGGATGCTTGAAAATTTTCAAGAAAGCTCTGGTGGTGATGAGAGATAAAAGACTGAGTAACAATCTTTATAGAATGGAAGGCTCAGTAATGAATGATAGTGCAAAGGTGCTAGCAGTGGCACAGGAAGAGTAGCTCTTATATCGACTATGGTACTATTGGATGGGTCACATGAGTGACCGAGGGCTCATAGAACTTAGTAGAAGAGGAATGATTCCAACCCTGAAGAAGGAGGACCCTAATTTATGTAAGCCATGCTTCTTTGGCAAATAGCATAGGATGAAGTTTGCTAATAGTACCAAGCGTAATGAAGGAGTGCTGGACTTAGTGCACTCGGATGTATGGAAATCGGCTCCTGTATCAGCTAGAGGTGAGACAAGGTATTTTGTCACTTTCATTGATGATTACTCAAGAAAGGTATAGATTTATCTGATTAAAAAAAAATTAAAGATGTTTGCTTGGTTCAGAGCCTAGAGAACTGAAGTTGAGAAAGAGTTAGGAAGATAGATGAAGTATCCAAGGTCAGATAATGGAGGAGAGTATGCAAGCCTAGAGTTTAGGAGGTACTATGAGAAAAATGGCATCAAATGCCATTACACAGTGAAGATGACTCTCCAGTAGAATGGTGTTATGGAAAGGATGAATCGGATACTGACCGAGAAGGCACGAAGTTTGAAGCTACAGACATCACTTCCAAAATCATTTTGGGATGATGCTTTAATTTTTTATTATTTTTTTGTCAATAGATCCCCTCATCATAAGCTGAATGGAGGCATTCCAGAGGAGGTCTGAAGTAAAAAAATGGTGGAGCTTGGCCATCTGAAGGTCTTTAATTGCCCGGCCTATGCACATGTAGAGACAACTGAGAAGAGCATGTTGGACCCTAAATATCAAAAGATGACTTTCATAGGATATCCATAAGGAGTTAAGGAATACCTACTATGAAATCCTAAAGCACATAAGTCAGTGATCAGTAAAAATATTATTTTTAATGAGAGAAGCATCTTGGAGAGATCTGAGAGTACAGGTGGAACTAGAAAAATGAAGGTGAACAGTGGTGGCTAGTCAAAGATAGATGGCATATGGTTTACATCTACTTACAGGAATGTTCCTATCGAGGTGGAGCTAGGTAGAAAAGTTTTGACTTAGATTGAAAATCAGCATGGATGGCCAGCTGTTCAATTAGATGTACAAGAGTAGCACAAACATCAGGCAGAAGCAGTGTGCTAGTGGGAGTGGCTTTGCACAAACCTTAGTGTACTATTAGAAGACCGATCATATATGACATTGATAAGGTTATCTCTTATGCACTCATCACTGCTAATGAAGATCCAAAAAACTATGCAGAGGCCATAAAATATGAAGATCATGAGTTATGGATGCAGGCCATGATGGAGGAGATAGAATTACTGAAGAAAAATCAGACATAATAGCTGGTGGATCTTCTAGAAAGTGCTCGACCTATTGGCTCAAAGTGGATATTTACTAAGAAGGAGGCACCTTCAGAACAAAGTGGAGTCAGATTCAAGGCAAGACTGATAGCAAAAGGATACTCACAAAGAAAAGAAATTGATTACATCAAAGTTTTTTCTTTCATGGTGCATTATACATCTATTCGAATTTTGCTGTCACTAGTGGGACTGCACAACATAGAATTGAAACAAATAGATATAAAGACAGCCTTCCTTTATGAAACTTTGGAGAAAAAATCTACATGAAGTAACCTGATGGTTTCATGGAGATTGGATAGGAGGAGAAGGTATGTTTACTCAGAAGGTCACTATATGGCCTGAAATAGTCTCCTTGTCAGTGGTATCACAGATTTGATAGCTTTGTTTTGAGTTTAGAATTTATCAGATATGAACATGACTGCTGTGTTTATGTTAAGAATGTAGATAGAAAGGATATCTTATACCTGCTATTGTATGTAGATGATATGCTCATAGCCAGCAGGAGCTTGAAGGCCGTGAAAGGGCTGAAAAGGACATTATCAGTAGAGTTTGAGATGAAGGATCTGGGTCTAGCAAAGAAGATCCTTGGAATAGAGATTTGTAGCGATGGATGCAAAGGAGTACTCTATTTGTTACAAGAAGGATATATCCAGAAAGTTCTAAAGAGATTTGGGATAGAAAAGGCTAAATTTGTAGAGATACCATTATCGAGCTATATGTTTCTCTCCAAGTATCAAAGCCTCTAGTCAGAAGAAGAGAGAGAGTACATGGATGGAGTTTCTTATGTGAATACTGTAGGCAGTGTGATGTACATTATGGTATGCTATAGATCAGATATAGCACATGTAGTGAGCTCTGTTAGTAGATATATGGCTAATCTAGGAAAAAAGCACCGAAAAGCATTGAAGTGGATATTGAGATATCTACAAGAAATAAGGAATTATAGTTTGTATTTAGTGGGTAGTCGGGAGGATTTGAAGATGAAGGTTTGGGTTCTTTGGAAGGATTTGTATATGCAAATTATGCAGGTGATCTTGATACAAGGAGGTCTACTATTGGATATCTCTTCTGCATGTTTGATGGATCGGTATCTTAGAGATCCATCTTTCATCCTATCATGGCCTTGTCTACCATAAAGTCGAGTACATTGGAATTACTAAGGCTACAAAGAAAGCTCTTTGGCTTAGAAGGCTGATTATTGAGATGGAGGTAGAGTAGAGTAAGGTTAAACTATACAGTGATAGTCAGAGGGCTTTGTCGTTGGCACAAAATCCTGTCTATCATGCTCGCACAAAGCATATAGACCTAAGGTACTATAGAATCAAAGAGCTATTAGAGGAAGGTGAAGTAGAACTGATGAAGGTCCATATCAGGAAGAATCAATCTGATGCACTCATGAAGGTACTCTCTAGAGACAGCTTTCAGATGTGTGTGGCACGGATAGATTTGCAAGAAAGAAATAAGTTCACAAAGACTTGAAAGCACCAAGGTGGAGAATGTGAGCTCAGGTATGGCGCTCTCAAGTTTTGAAAATATGAGAAGAAAGATCGTGAAAAGTTGAGAGCAAGCCAGTAAAGCTAGCAAAGAAAATTAGAAATCAGCTTGGGTAGCAGTTGGAGTCATCTCGATTCTAAGATGAGATGACTTGATTTTAGGTGAGACATCTCGATTTTGAGATGAGATGTCTCAATGGAAAATGAGACGTCTCGATTTGAGTTTGAGATATCTCGATCTCAGAGGAAATCCAAAATAGAGAGTATGTTTCTAGAGTGCCAGGTTGTCATACTGTTTGAGATGTCTCGGTTTGAAGACAAGAAGTCTCAGATACAGGTGAGAGGTCTCGGATTCAAAATGAGATGTTTCAAAATGAGATGTCTCGATTTTCGACGAATAGTTTTGCATGGGTTTTCTATTTGGGTTTGGAGAGTTTTTCTATGAGCTTGAAGCTTGACCTTTTTGTAAAATATATATACTAGAAATAGGTCAAAGATTGTAAGATGTTGAATACATTGAAATAAAAGCTCTTTTCTTCCTGAAAACTCTTATTCACTTTTCTTTCCTTGAATCCATTATTTTGCTTTCGTGTTAATTCTAGGAGTTTATTCCTTATTGCTTGACTAATCACCAGCGGCCATGCTAGTCCGAGTGAGTGTTCATAGACAACATAACCCACTACCGAAGCATATAAAATTCTATTCATACACTCTTTCTCTCAAGGTGTTATTGGACAATCTCTCTTCGAGAGAGAAATTCAATGGCCTATCGATAGATAGTCTTTTTGAAATTCTTCAAATCTCTTCAGCACAATATCTATGTACGTAAACTGGGACAACCTGAGCAATCTCTTAGATTTATCTCTATAGATCTTCATCTCTAGGATGCAGGAAGCTTTTTTCAAGTCCTTTACGAAGAACTGAGACGATAGCCAAATCTTTATTTCCCATAATATAGGGATATTATTCTAGATTAAGAAAATATCATCCATATACAATACAAGAAATACAATCGCTGGACTATTAGCTACTTATATATGCAGGGCTCTTCTCCATTCTTAATTAAGCCATATATTTTAATCGTCCTATCAAAATATATATTCCAACTCCAAGATGCTTGCTTTAGTTCATAAATGGATCTTTGAAGCCTACACACCATAAACTTATCTATGGATGTGAACTCTTTAGGTTGTATCATATACTCCTCTTCTTTCAGCTCTCCATTCAGAAAAGTTATCTTCACATCTATCTGCCAGATTTCATAGTCCAGATGGATAGCTATCGTAAGCATAATCTAAATGAACTTGAGCATTGCCACAGGAGAAAACATCTCATCATAGTTTATACCATAACATTGATGATATCTTTTAGCAATCAGATGGATCTTATAGGTCTCCACTTTTCCATCTGCACCCCTCTTCCTCTTGAAGACCAACTTACACTCTATGGGTTTTACCTCTTTGGATGGATCGACCAATATCCATACATAGTTGACCTTCATGAACTTCATTTTGGATTTCATAGCCTCAAGCTATTTCTTAGAGTTGAATCTCTATATTGCATCCATGTAAGTGATCGGATCCTCATTGTTCTCATCAAGTTTGATAGGATCATCATCCCGGATCAAGAAACTATAGTATCTATCTGGCTGATGTGGTACTCTACCAGACCGCCTTAAGGTGCAGGTTTAATGGGCTCTAGATTTGATCTAATCAAATCTGGTTCAGCTACTTATATTGGTTTTTTTACCTACTGAACTTCCTCAAGTTTGATTTTAGAGGCATTAGTTTCTTCACCAAAAATTTTTTTTTTCAAAAAGATTGCCTTAAGGCTGACAAATACCTTTTGCTCATTAGTGAGATAGAAATAATATCCTTTGATCTCTTTTGGGTATCTTATAAAATTATACTTATCAGACCTAGGTCCAAGCTTGTCCGTTACTAAATGTTTGACATAAATCGGACATCCCCAAATCCTAAAGTGCGAGAGTACTGGCTTACGTCCTGTCCACATCTCATATGGTATTTTGAAAACAAACTTACTCAGAACCCTATTTAGAATGTAATAAGCCAACTCGAGTGCATATCCCAAGAAGGAGATTAATAGATCGGCAAACTTCATCATGGATCGAACCATGTCCAACAAGGTTCGATTTTTTCTTTCAAATATACCATTATGCTATGGTGTTCTAAAAGGAGTCTATTAGGAGAGAATTTCATTCTTTTCTAGATATATCGAAAACTCGTTGGAAAGATATTCACCTTCTCGGTCAGAGTTTTAATACTCTTTCTAGTTTGCTTTTCTATCTCATTATGGAATAGTTTGAAAATTTCAAACGACCTTCGACTTATGTTTCATCAAGTAGATATAACCATACCTAGATAGGTCATCAGTGAAAGTTATGAAATAGAAATATCCACCTCTAGCACTTAAGCTCATGGGTCTACATATATTAGAATGTATTAGACCTAGGAGTTCACTGGCTCGCTCATCTTTTTCAGTAAAAGGTGATTTCATCATCTTCCCAACAAGACAGAACTCATAGGTCGGAAGTGATTCACAATCATCTACTTCAAAAATTTCTTCTTGAACCAATCCGCTTATTCTATTCTTGTTGATATGACCTAGCCTACAGTGCCAAAGGTAAATATCTAACACATCATTTACTTTAGGGGGTTTACCAAAGGACTGAACCATATTAACATGTTGTGATCGTATATAAATTTTGTTATTTAATTACCCAACAAATATTGTAACACCATTCAAAATGATATCATAAATATTTTTTTTATTGAAAATTCATAATTATTTTTGGCCAAAAGGCCTACAGAAATAACATTCAACAAAAAGCTTGGACACTAGTGACATTTACAAAGAATAACTTTATGAGAATTCTTACAAGGTTCATGATTCCTAAAGCTAAAACTGGAACTTATCTTCCATCTCCAATGTTCATGAACCTCTCGTTTTCATCAAAGCTCCTATTGACTTGCAACCATGCATCGAATTTCAGATATGATAAGAACTTCTGATATCTAATACCCAAGTAGTAGTATCATATATTGAGAAGTTGCAAGGTATTATCATATAATTATCTTGCCTAGCAATAGCTTGCTTCTTCCTCGATCTATTCGGATCTAAGGAGGCAATGTACTAAGGATAGTTTCTTTTTCAATGTCCCAGCTTTTTACAAAGAAGCACTCTGCCTGGCTCTAATCGAACTTGAGCTTCTTGGTCTGACCCTATACAGACGTTCCAGCATGCGGCTGCACCTTCTTATTCTTTTTCTTCTTGTTCTTCTTTCCTTTCTTAAAGGATCAATGAGCAAAAGAAGACCCTCTCACTATATTCATTGACTCCTTATGGAGCTGGTGATCCTTTTCAAAGTTCTGCAGTAATTCTAATAAACCATGGTAGTTCACTGTAGGCTTTGTCATTTGAAAATAAATAAGGAAAGGTAGGAAGGACATGGGCAGAGAGTTTGGTATTGCATCCTTTCCAAGCTGCTCGTGCAAGAAAAAGACCAGTTTACTCAAGCGCTCAATCATTTCGATCATGTACAATACATAATCGATGATTGATGCCCCATTCCTCATCCGAGCGTTGAGAATAGCATAACTAGCCTTGTGCCTCTCAACATCATCAGACATGCCAAAGGAGTCATTCAACATTTGAAGCATCTCATGTGGTTGGGTATTTTCAAACCTATGGCTGAACTCATCATTCATTGCTACTAATATGATGCATCGAATGGTAGTGCGGCCATTGAGCCACTTTTGATAAGTATCTTGGACCGCCCCTCTAGCGTTTGGAGCTAGTTTCTCAGGTGCAGGATCTATCAAAATATACAAAATCCGCTCGTGCTCTAAGATGATTTTCAACTTTTGATACTAGCTATCAAAGTTGGGTTCCATCAGTTTATCATTGTCTAACAATGATCGAAGCGATAGGATAGTGGCCATAGCTACACCAAAAAGATAAACCATAACCTAATTAGTATATAAATTATTAAGTCTAAAGATTTGGACTTTAATCTAAAGATTTTTCTACTATTTTATACGAAATAGTAGTCTCTACCTCTAATTCAAGAAATTATCTTAATTTCTTGGTAGGTATTAGAATCCATACAGACTACACATAAGCTCTACTTTGGTCAGTCAACTCATGTGCATTTATGAGTAGGTTCTTAATCAATTATTTTTCTAAATAACTTTTTAGTAATTTTAATTTTGCCCCAGAAGTCTAATCAGTAGGCTTTGACCTCCACTAAAAAGGTCCAATTAGGTCCAACCATTAACATGACCATATTTGGTGCATCTAACCAACAAATGATCAGACCTGACTTTGGTCGGCCAACCTGACCACCATTAAAATGACACAACCAAATTTTCATATTATAAATGTTAATTCTATTAGTCAATAAGCACTAGGGCCTCCAATAATTATTAAACTAATAGATCTATTATCACTCAACTTAATGGGAGGCTATGACCTAGTTATTACCATAACTATATCATTTTTAAGGACCTAATAATTTTAGAAGATTTTATTAAGTGATTTTAAGAAGAGAAGAGAAGACTGACTAGTCAATTTTGATCCTTCCATTGATTTTATCAAGTCAGATAAAAAAGAATCTAATTCAAGCTGGCATTAGAAGCACTTAAATCAGTCATAGTACTTTACCTAATTGACATGGGAGAGCCCAAATCATCAAGTGATCTAATCAAAACCTAATTCACTAGGTTGACTAGATAAGTGAGATCAGTGGAAGGAATATGCCATTAACTCGTTAAAGATCGAATCAATGTGAGTATCTCCAAATTAAAAACCACTGGTCTATACTGTCAAACTTATCTTAAATACCAACTAGTTCATTAGTTTTAATTCAATTAACCTAGTAATTTTGGATTCGACCGCGTAGCCATGAATCAAGTCCATTTGGTTTTCATTAAACACATGGACTTGATCAACTACAACTATTGTAATTGAGTCTAAAGAGTCCTTAACCTAATCTAAATTAATATTTAGTTAGATTTGATTAATTACTCTAATTTAGTTCATTCTTTAACTAACCTTAGCTCTAACCTAATTAATGGACCTAATTCATCTAACCTAATAACCCAAAAGTTTATGCTTATGACTTAGGATATTTAATTCACAATTCTAGATCCTAATTCATAATCCTTAATTTTTAATTATGTTTTGGATTGATGGATTGGGGTTCGATATTTCAAAATATTTTTAAAAATTTTGAAAGATTCTTTTATAATCTAGCACTGTTCACCAAATGGATCAACTCATTTCAAAAATGGATCGGCTCATTTCATAAACAGCTACTAGGTGTAGGTTTTAATCTAAATCTATGTATAATACATAAAATCATAAATCATTTTAGATTCTATCTAAACATATATCGATGATTAAAATTTAGATTAAATTAATTTAAATATTCTTTCATCATTTATCTTCATGAATGAGTTCACGGTGGCTTTCCTACCACCATAAAAGATCCTTATCGAATGGAAGGATATGGCCATTAAACTATACTTATCCCTTATGATTGGATGGCTTGGTGGCTCATTCAAGCTTGATACTAGGCTACTCAAATAAAATACATATCCAATATAGATATAATAAGATTTTTTAAAGCATATAAATCACATTTAATCAACCATGCTCTGATACCACTGATGGCATACATGTAGGGTTTCTAGCTCTATTTTTGAAATTTTTTTGAAAATTTAATATAGTAAAATTAAAAATTAATCTAATTAATTTCTAGAGCTACTGATCATATCAATAAATCCTATACTAAAGATCGAATTTGATATGTATGCAATTAAAATCTGAAAACTAAATTATCAGTAGTAAAATAATTTTTACTACTTTACGTATTTTATCTTGCACGGGTAGCCGAACTCCGTAACTGAATCACTACCGAGGAGGTCCTCTCTTTGCAACATAGCCACACAAGTCATCTGACCTCCATGGATGCTCCACATGACATCTTGGTCTCGATCGCTCCTCCTGAGTGCTAGCTCGATGTCGGAAGCTTTGACGGCTGATCTTGATCGAACTCCTTCGATCTTTCTCCACAGGCTTTTTGGATGCTCCAGATCATCAGTAGAGATAGGAGAGAGGTAGAGGAGGCTCTCCTAAATTTTTTTTGATTTTACAACACTCATAGCTTATAGAATCATTCCCCAAACCCTAGGCTAAAATCCTACGGTATGCACTCACCAAACCCTATGCCTAGACCTCTTTGGATTTTTTTTTTCTCTCAATTTTTTGAATATTTCTCATGCAGAAGGGGAGGCTCATGCATTTGGGTTTCTCTCTCTAGGAATGTGTGCATGCGCCAGTGAAAGGACCTTTTAATCTATGCCAAATAGATGGGGAGAACACGTGGAAGAGGTAAGGATGGGTTGTTGATGGTTTAAATTCAAATCTCATTTGAATTTAAATTAAAACAGCCCAGCTCTTATCCACAAGGGGCATGAGAAATCTAGTGCATGCCCTTCTCTTATGTGTGGAGAATTTTTATGAGAAAGTTTTTCTCATAGAAAAAGGTGGGTGCAGATAAGTGGTGATGTGGCGTGGGAAGATTAGTCAAACTAGTCTTAAACCAATTTTATCTAATTGAACCCATTCAAATCAATTTGATTAGGCCCAATTAAATCAGATTAAATCCAACTCATTTAGGCTTAATTAGGCTCAATTAAATTTTAATTAAATTAAAAATTGATTAAGTCCAATCCATAATCAAATTAAGGAACAAACCTCCTCGACAATTAGGTCATCTCATAACCTAATCGAGTCAAACCCAAATGAATCCAATTTAATTGGACTTGATCCAAAACTCATTACTCAATCAAATTAAGTTAATTAGTAATCAAATTACTAATTAAATCTCTCATAAGTATAGAGTCCAAATTCAGTGGGTGTTCGAGGAATAGAGTTCCATCAAAATAAAACTCTTGATCGAAGAGTCCCAAATCAGTGGGACTCTTGACCCCAATGTCCTAATTATATGAAATTCATGAACACAGAGTCTCAGACTAGTGAGACTCTTGATTATAGAGTCCTAGATAAGCAAAGCTTAGAGTCCTAATATAGTAGAACTCTCGATCTAAGAGTTCTAGTCTAGTGGGACTCTTGACCACCGAGTTCCAATCCAGTGGGACTCTTCACCAGCCATCAGATCAGGTAGAAACCTATAATGTGTGTAATCCCGTAGGTTCAAAGCAAGTTAATAGCAGAGAAACTACTTTTTGTACTAGTCGAAATGACCATCTAGTAATGGTACCCGATGTTTGGATAGATCGAATGGTCGCAATCGCAATATTTAGAACCTATGCGAATATGGTTACCACATAATTCATCTCTTTGACCTCTGTGTTTAGAATGACTTAGAGTTAAACTACCAACCCTAAAAATTATATCTATATCGTGTCTTAATACAATCAGTCCTATGACTCCTCACTAGGACTATTCTGGTCAACACTTTGCTAAATTAAAATAAAACTGAACACAACTCCTGAATTGGAGTGGTCAATCCATCTTGATTCATACACCAACTTCTCAAGTACTTGATGGTGCCCAGAAATCTTCCATCACTAAATTAAAAATTTAGATAGTCTGGCATTAAAGCATGGTGAGTTGCTTAGAAATTATCTTGGTGATCTCAGATCGAAGGGACACTTATATCCATATTCTATAAGGATAAATCTTGATAGTAGAAAGACTCTGGAGTTGGTTATGTTCAGTGCAGATATATCTCTATATCTCATCTGTATATCATACTAGTATCTTCACACTCCTTGGTTAAGAGGATAACCAAATTATATAACACATAACGACCTACACTCGATAAATATTATCATTCTTAGTAATAACGTATCATTTGATTGTGAATAGATTTAAGGACTAAATGACAAATCCTCATTTGTCGATTCTAAAAGTTCTAAGGACTTCACCATAACATAGAAGTTCATTAGAAGATGAAAAAAAATTATGATGAATAATGCTAAAATAATATTTATTTATTAATAATTTATATATAAATATAAAAATTAGCTCAACTATCAATAGACTGATGATTGATTTTGGGATACTATTTTCAACACAATGTGCCCATTTCTTGGGCCTAACCCCATCAGTACCTAGCTACATCTCATGAAAATAGTGTGATTGTATCTTTTCAGTGCAACTGAACTATTAATTACAACCAACCAAGAACAATCAACATCAGTTGGGTGCTTGCACTCCTACAATGGTGGAAGACCTAAGATTTAATATTTGTGTGGAAAGATTTAAGTTCAGGTCTCATCTAAGTTAGCATAATCTTATGTTTGACTAATCTGATTCTAGTCAACATAGTCACATGTCTGACTAGTCGGTGTTATGATCCAAACCTAATTTAAAACCCAACCCAAAAGAAGAGCACAAATTTTAGAGCATGAAAAAAAGAGAGGGGAAAATAGGGGCATGAATGGGAGGAGTTCTTCTCCCATTAAGGTCTTTCTTTCGATCCAAAAGAGGAGTCCTAACTCCTCTAAAACTCAAATTAACCCCTATAAATTAAAAACCCTTTTCTAAAAAACTTTGGCCTTTCGTTATTAAGATTCATTGATTTTCTTCCTATTTTTCTTGAGTTCTTTTTGGTTCCTATTCTTAGATTTGAAAACTTTGTGCCAGCTATTTTAAGGTCCATAACATCACCAAAAGCCCAAGTAATCCCTTGCAAACTTGCTCTTTAATTTCTCCTTGAAGTTTAGATGGCAATTATTGGATTTATTTACTAATTTGTTGGGAAAGAAATGGGATTCCAGAAACCCCTATTTTATCGTCCTTATGGGTCTTTTTTTTTTGACATTGTTCAACACCATCCGTCGCTAAGGAGCCTTAATAAAGGGAGCCATGGTTGCACTGCCATCATTAGAAGCTTGCTCGCCATTATGGGTAGGACTTCCGTGGAGTTGGGAGGAAGAGGAAACGGGGGTTCATAGATCTCCTGTTCCACCCCAAATGAAAGAAGAAAAAGAAGAAGAAAAGAAGAGAAAAACAAAAAAATAAAAAAAAAAAGAGAGAGAGTTTATCTCTTCACTCTCTCCCATCTCTAATCTTGAATTTCTCTTTAAGAGATTTATTTTCTCTCTCTAAAAGATTTGCTTTCTCTCTTAATTCCTCTCTCTTATTTTCTCTCTCCATTAGCATTCTTGAATTTTAGGAAAAAAGAAAAAGAAAAGAAAAAAAAGAGAAAGGAAGAAAAGAAAAAGAAATGAAAGAAAAGATTTTTCCTCCTATTTTTCTCTAGTATCCCTCTCCACTTTATCTCTCTATAATTTTCTCTCTCTACTTTCTCTCTCTAAAAATTGTGTTTCTCTCTATATTATTTCTCTCTCCAATGATTTTCTAGATCTTTGAAAAGATTGATGATAAATTTGAATGATCTTAGTGAAGGAGTTCTAATCCATGATCATCGGACAGTATATACCGACACCCATCTTGATCCAACCAGATATCTTTAGATTTTATCATCCATAATTTTATTAAATTATCTGTGAGATAATTCCATCATGATTTGATTAAACAATTTTGATCTAATTGATTAGATTATTGGATAAAATAGCTTGATTGATTTTGTTCTATTCTGTTAGTTTCTCTCTACTCTGACTTTATCTCTCTACTTGATTCGTGAACTCAATGAAAGATTTTTTGATGTTGCCACTTTAAATCCAATTTGACTTAGATAAATAGACTTTGAACCATCTATCACCTAGTCTAATATTGATCGATGAGGTTAGGATGATTGGACCAATATGGACAATTGAATATGACTACCATTAATCTATCTTTTTGGCTTATTTGTACCTTTTCTAATTACTAAAATTGATCTTATATAGGATTATAGATGTTCAATAATGGGGTACTACGATATGATCTATAAATAGAAGATTTTAGAAAGAAATTGCTAGAATTATGTGAATTCAATGAAATGCGTATGAGGTAAGTAATGTTTCATCTTTTTCTAAATTTATTGGTAAATTATAATCACTACAAGAAAATTAAATATTAATGATGGAAAAATTTTTGTCGCTAATAACATCTTTTTGCCACTACAACACTGACAAAAAAAAATACCATTGCTAATACTATTAGTAAACATAACTTGAGTATTAGCGATTGGCGAGTGCCATCTCTAAAAATTTAATTTTTTAAAAAATATTTAAATATTAAAAATATTAATGATGGCAAATTTGGATTATTAGCGATAAAAAATATGCCATCACTAATAATTAACTATTATGATGGCTTTTTTATTATTAATGATGGCTTAAGTCATTACTAAAATTATTTAAATTATTTAATTTTTTATAATATTTGAATATAAAATAATTATTAGCAATAATAGATTTTGCTTATTAGCGATGAATACCCTTCTATCGCTAATAATTTTTTTAAAAAATCTTAACATGAAATTAAAAAATATTTGAAAAATATTATTAGTGATGGAATTAATGATAGCTTTTTTTCATTGCTAATAATCCAAAATATAACTCAAGTTCAATTCAAATCCAATTCAAAATTCTACCAAACTTAATTTAATTAGTCTTTGAATCCAAGTCTTACTTAGGTTATGAAATTCAATTACTCTTAAATTAAATTAAGATTAATTAAATTAAATCTAATTTAAGTTAATTAGATGAAATTAGTTTTTAATTTGGATTTAATTCAAATCCAATTCGAATTCGATTCAAATCCAATTTGAAATCCTATTGATCCTAATTCAATTAGAATTTTAATTCAAGTCCTACTTGGATAGTAAAACCTAATTACCTTTAAACTAAGTTAAATCTAATTAAATTTAATCTAATTTAAATTAAATAAGAGAAAATAAATTTTAATTTAGGTTCGATTCGAATCTAATTTAAACTCGATTAGAATCTAATTGAAATCCTATCAAACGTAATTCAATTAGACTTTGAATCCAAGTCCTACTTGGATTAAAAAACTCAATTAGCCTTAAATTAAATCAAGCCTACTTAAATTAAATCTAATTTAAATTAATGAGGCCTTGATCCATGATTATATTTGAATCCAATTCGAATCCGATTTGAATCTTATTCAAAATCCTATCAAATCTATTTCAATTAGGCTTTGAATCTAAGTTTAATAGAAATTATAAAATCTAATTAATCTTAAATTAAATTAAAATTAATAAAATTAAATCT